>JAAOAM010000112.1:0-121725 GCA_013396015.1 Fusarium mexicanum | reverse complement strand
TGTGAGCATCAGCTGTCAGGTCTGTCAACTCAAAACAGCACTCTTATAAACTCAGTTCAGGCAGTATACCAGGGCATGCCAAGCATTGAAGCTCTTGTATGGCTGCGAACCTGCCATAGCCGGTGTCACTGTCACAAGGTTTGCGCATCGGACAACCTCACACATCAGGCGACCGATATCATTTTGCTGCGCCAGCTTCTCTCACTGGGCTTTCTGACGGTCTTCATACTCAGTGAAAGTCATGGTCTTGCGGGCGATTTAGACGAGAGCGGTGAACTTCTCAAAGGTCTTCTTCATTTTAATTTTGACCTCGGAATCGGAATTGTCTGGACCGTCATCATCCGTAAGGAATGAGGGACCAGCATCAGCGAGGCCTTGAAGCTTCACATATAGCTTGCCCAAATCTTCGTTCTCTCGATCAACATCTAGCCTTTCCACGCCCTCTAGTTCAAAGCCAAGGGCACGAGCTGTCCACCAACAGAGAGAATGGTGAAACTTCCAAGGCGAAGGATCTAGCTCATCATCCACTTTCACCGGATGACCACGGAGGAGCGACATGAGTTTCCCGGGCTCTTGGTGAAGGGCAAAACCACGCACCGACATTGGGATACGAAGCTGAGGGCCTCCTTGCGACAACTGCTCCCAGCATCCTGGCTTCTTAGAGGGGCTATCGGCTCAAGCCGATGGAAGTTTGAGGCAATAACAGGTCTGTGTTGCCCTTAGATGTTCTGGGCCGCACACGCGCTACACTGACGGAGCCAACGAGTACTTGAGCCACGTTGGAAATCCGTTCCTCGATATTGTCGCATGCGATGGTCGAAGGGGCAGAAATGATGCACTGGGAATGGCTTTCACTGAGCCCAAGGATTGAAGCAATCGCCGCAGTGATATGGGACTTTCCAGAACCAGCCGGGCTTGAAGTGGCCGCCATGCTGAAGAACATCTTGAAGAAATACTGTTGGAAGCGGTCTTTCTCATCTGGATTTAGCTGCCTGGTCCACCGCAGAACATGCGATGATATCGACATGCTGCAAAGTGAAACGTGGGGCCGCTGGGAAGAGCCTTGTTGCTCTCAAGCCCTAGGTTGACAGTGGGACCTAAAGAGCGGTTTTCGAGCTGGCCAGAGAGTCCGTTATCATGACTGATTTGCGAGCTAGATGTGTTGTTTGCAGTTGAGAACTCAGAAGTCGGGGTCGTCTGACGGTGTTGCAACTGGAAGTCCTGGAGTTGGAGGACGATTCGGGTCCGTTTTATCGCCTTTTCCAACGTTTGTCGGCGAGAAATCTGGCTAAGTTGCTTCGAGGCCAAGGCCGTCTGCGTTGGAAATGGGTATCACATCTTCACCACCCCAGGCTGTAGATCATGGTTCCACAGACCCAGGGCAGTAGGATGATACTGTATCTCTACCTGGGCTTTTGCAATGAACGGGCCAAGACGTCGGCACTGGGAATCAACTATGCCCCAATAATTAGATAATGTATTTGAGGACATTGACAGCAGACTCACCTAGCCCTCCTCGGAGATTATCAGACCGATAACCACCTTCTTTATCCTGTATATAAGTGGCAGTTCTGAGCCAGGCCATCTAAGTCCAAGCGATCTTCAGATACATCTTGGACATGTGTCTTCTCGAGCGCTGGGTCACGGAGCTCAGAACTGTCGTGATGGATAAGAGTGGCGGATTACTTCCGTAGTTGGCCTTGGTCACCTTGTCGTGGGGTCAATCATTCCACCGATGACTATTGACGAAGTTAGCACTTGCATACTTATGTCTGGTCCCATCAATGTACGGTACGTACCCACGCGCCTCCTCGCCGTAGTGGAGAGGTGTTGTATTCAAATCGACTAGGTTTATAAAGGGTGGAAGGTTCGCAGGCCTCTCCAGGCAGCGAAACCGAATAGTTGTGGGCCAGTGACTGAGACAATATATAACAACTCAGAACGCGTCGAGGTCTTCGTTTTGTACGCAATATATAATATATATGGACTTTGGTATCAGGGTGCATCTGGAATGTCGTGGTCAGGTTATCCAGGTGATTACCAAAATCACGTTCTACTTCCGGCAAAATCAGAACGGGGCCTCGCCATTTGAGGAATAAGTATGTTAAGGGGGCACTGAAAACAGAGAGTGCTTTGTTTGCTTTTGTCTGCTGGTGAAGTGTTAGCTTTGGCTGTTTGCCGCCCAAAGGTTTCACAACCTTGAAAGCTTTACAGCGCGTGTAACGATAAAATGGCGTTTGCCGGCTTAGATCCATCTTTTGACTTGAGTGACATGCATTGAATCGTTGATTTAGGCGGATGTTTGTTGATGTGGTGGAAGTGAAAGAAGAAGAGCAATAATGTGGACATGGAAAAAGAAAAAGTGAAGAGAGGCGAGAGAAACGAGCTTGGCCGCTGGCGGGAGGCAATGAAACGGTCACGTGAAAGAGGCCTTGGATGATGTGCTTTCGCGCCGTGGCACTGCTATCAACTGCACGGTTAGTATATCGACATTTGCAGTTGTTGTGTGCGGCTTATGCACATACACAACTCTTTGTGCACCCATCAGCAATCGCCCAAGGGTGTGTGTAATAAGGGTTTTGCCTCAGCCGCGTTTGGGTCACACCACAATAAACTTAAATACCAATGAATAAATATCAGTTTATGGGTTACTGACCACAATGAATTGACACACGGGCCTTTGCCAAACACCCAGCTGCTATACCCATAGACGCATGACTGTTTCTGACCTCCAACTAGTACGATACTGCAAGTAACGAATCTAAGGACCTACTTAATCACAGCAAAATTACTTGACTCTTTGTAGTATTTGGGATATTCTAGGCTCTTCTGCTTCCCCTTGGCTGGCGTTATTGGTATGTATCTCTAGGATTCAAAATCTACCAGGCTAACGTCCCGGTTTCAGCTCATCCTATTTTCAGAATAATTTGACGCTGCGACAGTCTGTTCGTGTTCAGACAGGTACAATGGCCAACAAAAAGTTCACTCTGCCGTTCAGGCTTGTACGTGGAGTATGCGAGCCAGTACCATGGAATCAAGACAACTCGCACGTGTGGCTTGCTCACTTTGAAGCCGAGCAACCAATGAGCAAATGCACTCTCACTCTCGAACGTACCGCCACGCTTGTTCGCGACTACAACTATGCCGCCGCCAAGGACATGAAGGTTACGATGGAAACGAAGAGCAACCGCCTGCTCGAAAGAGGCTACGATTTTGACTACTACGACGGCTACGTTGGATCCCGTTTTGAGGAAATCTTCGATGACCAGGGAGTTGCACACAGCTTCATAACTGGGGTCACCCATCTCGCTGTGATGGCCGCACGGGTGCACTGGTTCATTCACGGCCTCAACCAGATAGGAGAAGGCCATCCAGTGGAGTACGACATTTCGATTTTGTATTCCACCTCTGTAGGCATCTCTTTCACCACCTCGATTCCCGCGGGATACGACGACCCAGCTCGGTTCAATGCCCGCCACCTTCGCTCCCTGCGTACTCTCGAAGACCTGGGAACGTACATAACCCCATACACCTATAAACGAGCCACCACCCCCAGCCTTCAACCGGACTCCATCGACGACAACTCCAAAGTCCACGGCGACATAGGGGGTGCCTCTGTCTGAGAAGTCGAGGAGTACGCTGAGCTGTCGGTCCTGGAAGAGGTGACCCTGAACGATAGCTAGTGCAGGACTAATTTCAACGTCATGATACCACCCGAAGTTCCCCTACCGACAAATATACAGCTTTGAGCGAACAAATTCACTCCTGACGTGGGCTACATGTGCGTCGTCGACAAGGTTGGAAGCGTGGTGGATCTCAGTGAACCTCCGACAGGTGCCTAAGCGTGGTTTGTTTACAAGTTTGTAGATGTCTGGAACAATGTTTCTTTCTTATCTATTTAGATAGAGCAGCCTACCAGATTTCCCATTTCTGATCACCAATAGCACAAAGTCGATTAAACAGCTCATCTCTCCGAGCCATTGCTGTGATCAAGTAGGACTTCCCATCGCTTTCAACTATTTCCAGCCCATCCGTAATCTCACTTTCCAAGGCCCATCCAGCAAGAAGTTTCGCTTTAGCCCCGTATCCAGAGTATTTGTTCAGTGTCGTGATTCCCTTCACTGGTATCGTCCAAGTTGGCAGTACCTCGTGATAGCTTGAATCATGAGAATCGCCGACTGATCTTCTTGAGAAGCATAGGCGCGGAGAATCAATGTCGGTAGTGAGATAAACATATCCCTTTTCTCCCTGCCAGCGGCATGTGAACTCAACCGGTCCAGCAATCGATGGTTCCTCCCTGGTCGATGCAGCTCCGACCCTACTCTTAGCTGATACCGTTCCAGTCTTTGCTCGTATTTTGTTGACGCCTATGACTGTCTTTGCTGCTGCCTGAACAACAGGCTTGACGACAGCCAAAAGCTTGCCGCGTTTTTTTCCGCCGGTTTCATGGTCAGGGTATTCGTGGTCGTCGCCGCCAGTGTCTTCGACAACCCCAGGTTCTCCCTGGGCAGCCTTTCGAATCTCCTCGGATGACGCTCCTACTGGACAGTCGCCAGTTGATGCACTGAGAGCATCGCCATCAATGTCGTGAGGTTCCTCAAGAGGTGGACATTTTGGTTCGGGAGATGGTGGCAGAGGGGCCTTGCTTCGTTCACCCTGTCGTAAAAGGGCTATAGTCAATTGGGAATGTGTTGGTATTCCATGGAACACAGTTCTTTTCAAGTGTCAGCAGGAGTGGGAACGAATTTGAAAGGGGCGTCATACCTCTCCACGTTATGCTCTAGCCAGCCATAAGAGTTTCTCAGGAAGATACTACCAAAGAACCCAACCCCAAGACCCAAAGTAATAACTTTGTAAAAAACATAACAGGGTGTAAAAATTGACAGAATAACAATTGGTAAGAGTATTTGCACGATTCGATGACGGGGATTATCTCTCGGGAAAGGTGCATTTAGATCAAGGAGACTAATCGTAAGTTAGTTTGTGGTCATCGGCATAAAAACACACATCTCTAGAGTTGAACTTACTTTGCACTCCTCTCCCATATATCGCAGAAGCGGCATGTCCAATGCATCAAGGGTCTCATCTGACTCCACATTAGCTCCTGCATGGGCGATTTGCTCTTGTCCCAGGACGGTTTCTCGATTCCAGCAGCCTTGTCCTTCGCGGTTGCTATCCTAGTAGCTAACGATCTCGGATCCGGAAGATTAATAGTCTTTGCATCTCCTCTCTGGGACTCATCGTGCTGAGGATCCTTGTCGACAAAGATATTTATAGACAGCGCTACAAGACCTGTTGCAAAGTTGCTAGCTTCTCTCTCCAGAGTCTCACCTTTGAGGCTCTCTGGAGCGCCTGTAGCTGTGTCGACCGTCCCTAGGATACCTGCGGCTGGTTTTATCAAGTGGCCGCCTTGGTAATGGGCTAGTGCGGGCGGGCAAGGTGGGAATAAGGTATTCCGAACTTTGGGAGATAGCAGGATGGCCATTAAACCTGTCAATAGTACTGGCATGAGGAAGTCCAGATACCATGCACCTAGATAAACCTAAATCGTTAGTTGAGTCACTATGTGCAAGAGAAAAGAAATCGACCTACGAGACAGAAACACGATGTTCGTCTTGGTTCCCTCCACGACTGGAGTCTTGAGAGGTGTTGTCTGAACATAATGAAGCCAAGTATCTATATCTGTCAGTATTCTTCGATGACCCCGGATTGAAACGCCTACCGCCCCCATGTAAAGTCTTTCGATTTGTGCACGCAGTTTGTTCGGAGAGAATTGCTCCTCCTCAGCAACGTTGAAATCCATCTCATCTTCTGGGTGATTTGGGGCATGTTTTAGATGGAAGATACGCTATTTCTAATCAGCTAATGCTCATAAAACTGAGTGGTCAACTCACTTTGTTGAACCTTCGGACAAGGAGCCAGATATCCTCATTCTTCATGCCACCAACAGCATAGTCCTCGGGTCGTATCTGGTCATCGTCCCAGCCAACGTCTTGAACCTCGGCTGGATTGGGGATAACATCCTCCTGTACTTTTTCAACTGCATCTTGACGCAAAGGCTCTTGCTGAACACTCGTGTGAAGGGTTGTGCTGCCATCAGCACCTTGCTCAAGGTTGGCGGTAATGTGCCTCCTTTGACATGCATTCTGATCCATACTACATAAATTCTTACTCAGAACATAAGTAAAACATTTCCGCAGTGAATACGAAAACTGGAAATAAGCATACGGGGAGTCTTGTCTCGGGGTAGCCAAGATCCTTAGCGTATGATGTCACGGATGGCAAATCCGCCGCGTCGCGCATCACGGCGTCATATTGATCCAAGCAACCACTACAAGCGCATCATGCACGGCCAAGAAGTAGCGCAATCGAGGAGCTTTTCCTCCGTGAGGTTTCAAATGTGGCTGATGAATGTCGTGGTGTGCATTTGTGTTGGTCCGGTTGAGTACATGGTTGCTCATTTCCTGTCTGACGTCGGTCGCGTTCGTGATTTGACGTTGCAGGAGGCTTAGGGTAGGAGAATTGTGTGGAGCGATTCATTTCGATTTCAGCACAGTATCCGTATACATTCGTCAATTTATTTATCGCAAAATTATTAATAAATTTTAATAAATGCATTTGAATCTTGGGGTAGATTGCTGTATTTCTGGGTGTAGGTGACTCGTGCTTCTCTTCTCACTGGGTTGTACCAAGTGTAACCCAGAAGCGCCTCAGCTGGCGACATTGAAGTTACACGTAATCTTCGTCCACCAAGGCATCGCGTCTCAACAAAGACAACGCGTTTCCATCCAAGTCACCACTAAAAGACAAAAGAGCACTTGCTATCCTATGTTTCCATCAAAAGGTTGCGCAAAAGTCCCATTTGTCGCGTCTTTTCCAAGGTTACAAGTGCATGGTCACACAAACAACGCGTCTTCATTAAGAAGCGGAAGCAATCATGGTATCTTGACATTATTAAGGAGCAAATACAATACTAGCTGCGATCAACTAACGTTAGGCCTTCACTTCCAAAATTTCATTCTTCTCTAATGCCTTCTTTCCAATCTCGACCATTTCCGCATTGGACAACGTATCCTTGCCGAACCCAGAGATCGACTGTTCAATTAATCCGGCAACCAACTCCGTCCTCCCAATGTTTGGGATGTTGATAACAGCATGCGAGAACCAACGAAGCCCTTGTTTCAAGAAACCCATATCCGGATCGTTGACCATTCCTGACTTGGTAACGAGGACCTGCATTCTCCCATCCGACAGATGCGCGCGCTCGATGATCTGTTTCTCTACCTGGCCCTGGACTCGCTGTTAGCAATGAGACGGCAGCGATGTGCCTCAGAACGTACGCGAAGAAGACAGTAGTCTCCAAGAATCCATGGCTTCTTTGCAGGATCTCGTTCGGCGTTGCAACCGCTCACGTAAATGAATCGCAACGGGTCCGGATTGCCCTCGCGCGGAAGTTTCGCAAATGTGTCGGCTGCGTAGAGCGCATACTCATAGCAGATCATACGGACTTGGTCCCAATCGTACTGCTTCAATTTGCCGGGCGTCACTCCGATAAGCCTACACGGTTAGTTGTTGTGACATTGAGACGCCGGTCGGACGTACCATATGCAAGCATCCGCCCCAGAGATCTCATCCTTGACGTATTGCGGGTAGTTTTTAAAGTCGGAACAAGTAACAGACGTCAGCTTAGACTCGATTTCTGGTGTTTGTAGGTCTTCAGCGAGATCGTGGTCGTGACGCGATAATGTGACGACGGAGGTGATCTGAGGGTGCAGGAGCGCCTGGCGGACGACTTCCTTCCCAATGAACCCTGTTGATCCTGCGATAACGACCTTCATTTCGACGATAATGGAATGCTTGAGGCGCAACTTTTTATTCTTCAACTTGGAAACTCCAGCGACTTAAATATTGGATATATCAGTGATCGGGTCGACAAATCCTCATCTGACGACCTGAAAAGGTCCCATGCGCCGCCAATATTTATAAGACTCGTTATCGCTTCCGTCGTCATCTCCAAGAAGCCTCAATTCTCCGAAAGCCACAGGATCTGCACTAGCATCGATCTCATCAACAAACAAGCTCATGAGGCTTGTTCTATTCAATTTAGCATGCCAGAGCCGGGAGACTGCAAGGTCCGATTCCCGGATTTACGGCGCCGGATTGGGTATCGACTGCGAGATCCATTACAGCAAGCATTCCACCCATTCTTGAACAGGCAATTTATCGGCAGGGTCCAGAGATTTGGGAGCAGGTAAGCTTGTATTGAGTTTACACATAAGTCATGGCTTTCTGGATGCAAATGTGATCATTCCTGACTGTCGAAGCAGTGCGCCTCAACCACAGACGATGATCATGTCAGCCTGGTCGATGTGGAAGCCGAGTATGCCTTGTTCAGTGCAAATCCATGCAGGATGCGATACCGAAGCTGCAGCGCTGTAATTCCGCTTCCCCACCTCAGCGCCGCCTGGTTACAGTGTCTCGGTCACTGAAGATGGCAGGCTTCATGCAAGGCATTCTGCCCTCCTGCTTGAGGCGACAGTCACCAATTCGAAAACCTTTGTCGCTTCATGAACTTCATCATGTAACGCTTTGTGAATAGAGTCATCGCAAGATGCCTTCGCTCCCCGCGTTTTTGTCCCGTTCAGTGCCCGCGTCCAGCGGCAGCAGCGGTGTGATCACTGATGCCCCTGCGATTCCCAGCACCCGCCTGGGTCCTGCAGCCGATCTGCTGGAAACCGAGTTGCTTAGAATGTACTGGGAAGGAGTCGAGCGCGAGCTACCTTATTTGCTGTTGACATTCGGGCGCTGGCAATCACGTCAAGACACATGCGAATTCCTCCCAGAGGAAGAGGAAGACTTTATTTATGGTTATAATACTTTCCTCGATTCAGTTTCCGATATTTCTCGCCAATTTCATGAACGCAACAAGAGAGACCAACGATCAAAACGTTCAGAGAAGAAAGCGAAAAAAGACACAAAAGCGCCACCTTCATACGATGAAGTCCTTCGAGACCGTGGCTGGGATATCTTCGCCGATATTAAGAGCAACAGCATCAAGGGTGGTATAAGAACCTCCCTCAGTGAGCGCAAATTACTGGACCCAGCGAGACGAAGAGCCCGCATGCTTCTTCAATCAGCGCAATTCCTCGACATCGACAAAATTATCGAGCATCGCGAACCAGAAAAAGCACTATCGTTCTGGAAAAGACCTGCCTCTGCTCAAATCCGGCTCTGGTCATATGACGATTTACACCAGCCGGTATTCGTCCCACAGCTTTGCTCCGAATGCAAGGCGACGATTCGGGGATGCACCTTTCAGGACACTAGCGACGAAAGTATTGTCATATGCGAAAGCTGTTACCGAGCGACACATTATGGCCAGACACGCTTCGTGAAGAAATACAAAGAATGCTGTCTCCCTACAGCCTTGACGCCAGAGATCAGCCGCAAGTTGTGCTATTGCAGTACAGTTCGTCGACGAGACAAAGATGGACACTCCAGGTCGCTTTGGCCAATCGACCCTGCGCACGACGAAGGCCACCATGTCAAAGGTGGGCTTGGTCGTGTAGGATGTGGATTGTACGCAGTCACAGACCTCTTTGCAGAGGCAAAGTATGCGTCTACACGATCACAGTTTGGCAAAAACGACAGTCTACTTCAGTTACGAAAGAAGGACCCTGTAGGAGGCGAGCTGCCGAAACCTGTGGCCGTGACCAGGAAGCAACCAAGTCGATTGGGACATCTCAACGATACCTCGGTCCCGGAATATGGCTATTCTTATGGCTTCAGTACTGATGAGCCGGAGAATATCCCGATATACTTGCGGTCGACTATTGAGAAGTATCCTTACGGAAATGTTCACATGGCACTCCGTGTTGGCCCTCTGATCATTGAGAATGGTGTCGCAAAGTAAGTCGTCAGACCCATCATTTGACAGAAGCTGACAGCTCAGTACCATGGGCGGCGTCCTTGTCACCAGTCGAGATCCGCCTTCATTACAAGTCATGCGCGATCCCTCGGAGAACATCACTAAATCCCTTCTTCTCACAGGCGAGAGAGATCGCCTTCTGTACCTACAGGATAGACCGCGACACCCGAAGCGATACAAGGCCTTCATGAAGCAAGTCGTCGGAGGGGCCTTTTGCGATTTCTTCGAATCTGGCATTGAAGATGAGCTTATTGACGCCTTCATACATGAATCCAATTGTCTGACCGAGGACGGATTGACTTTTGCAGAGCAAGAAGCTATGCTTGAACAGAGTACCAAACGTCTGCTTCTACACGTTAAAGAGTACCTCGCATCGAGGGTGCAGGCGTACATCTCGAGCATCACTTCCCATCTCCTCGACCCAGAGGTCCAGCTTAAATGGCATTATCGTGATAATAATTGCCAGGCATTCTGTGATAAATTGATCGACCGCGACATGTTCGGTCCTCTCTTTGCCCCCAAGATAGCGGTAAGCCAACCAATGCCGCTGTACTTGATGAGCTTCGTGTGTCGACCTGGCTCAAATGTTCCTACACGGGCATTCTCTAAATACGACGTCCCAAATGGTCTTACAGAAGAATACCTCCTCAAGTTCCGCTACGGACGTCACGATGACTCTGACATTGTAGATTCACTGGCTGAATACTGGACAGACTGGAGTTGCCTGGAAGGACCAATTTACCCATATCAAGATGTCTTTCCATGGGATTGTACCGAAGCATATGATCGGTATCCCGGAAACTGCGGCGATTGCAACATTTCGAAACACGTTCTTGCCTTCCCGTTTGACTCTTGGTCTATCGCGTCTCTGCATCTCGCGCGAGGCCGGCAACTGTATCCCGCCAATGCACAGCCTGGCATCGGCAAATCAGCAGAGAAGCGGGCAAACCCAGGTATAATGACAGACACCGAATGGTTCAAGAACCGCATCACCGTACTACTCGGCCAAGACGTCCTCCTCACAACTGCGGTCGCTATGGCAAACTCAAGTCAATTTCGAGCATCAACAACGTGGCTCACCAACCATGAGGACGAGACCATGGATAGACTCAAGCTTGGGGGCATTCATCGCGCACAGCCTTTCAGTCACCACTTTGAGAAAGGCGCTTACCATCAATACTTTGTCGCCGACTGGGCGTTCCTCGCTCAACCGTTACGACTAGTAGAGTATGAGAAGTTCAGGGACTGGAGAGCAATCAAGACCGATGTCGGTACAAATACGTCAGATGATAGCGGCGGAGGAGGATGCGGCACCGGGCCTTTCGCTTGTGGTGCGGTAGCAGCGGGATGTGCAGTAGGATCTCCAGGAATGGCTGGGGACACCTGTGGAAGTGGATGCGTATCAAGTTGTGGTGGTGGTGACGGTGGTGATGGAGGATGTGGTGGTTGCGGAGGATAAAGCATAGCACTCTCCTAAGTTCTGTCTGCTGATTTAAGCTCTCAGCCACGAGTCACTCTACATCAACCATATACGAATCATATACATGAATCTACATCAATTATATACAGGTCATATACTACGTATGATGTCCCGCCCAATGACACTCATGTTTTCCCTTCCCACAAAACCACCACCGAGTAGACCTTTTCCCTAAAGGCCACATGCATATCGCGCAATCGACATTTCTTGGCAATGTTCTGCTGAGATAAAACTCATCCCTCTTCTCCCTCATCTCGGTGAGCTTCTCCCCATCAAGCTTGATACAGTACCGACACAGGTATGAACCACCATCTTCCCATTGCGGCTCGCGGAAGGAACAGCAATTGATATGCTGCATCTCGAGATCTTGCATATTCCACTTCGCATTGAAGGGCGCTGCGCCGCCAGGAGCGGAGATCAGGTAACACATTGTACAGACTGCGTAACAATGCGAGAAATGGTCCTTTATACGGGACGATCGGATTCGCTGTTTCGGGGCTCTGCAGGTCTGCGATAATGTCAGCATGGAGAACAAAGACGCGCCGGTACAACTTACGTCGCATATCACGCGTTCACATGACCAGCATTCGCTCTTCCTCCCTTTGAGACACGATGCTACACATAGCGACTCTATTCGGTCCCGGCGAGAGTCGGGATCCCTCGATGGATAGAAGATGGTAGTACGTATCAATTTGGATGTGAGCGATAAGTTTACCATGTCGTCGTAGTGAAGGTGGCTCGCGACTCGCTCAGCGATACCCTCGTTTTGTAGCATAATTGCCAAGGACCTCTCTGAACCTGGAGGCCTCTGCGATAATAGCCGATTGATGTCATGCGGCCATCTCTTCACCGGTTTGTGCTGTATTGGTAGGAAGCATCGTCTGAGTACAATCGCTGGGACGCTGATGAAGCGAGGGAATGCGGCGAGTGGGAGCAACAGAACGTCTTGACCAGCTAGGAGGATGATTGTGAACATCGTCATGATCTTGCCAAGACTTGCTCCGAATGTCCAGTCTTTAGATCCCGTAGGAATCGGGTTCCGGCAGACTTCCACAATCAAGAACAGAATGATAGCCCAGTCAACGCACAAGATATAAAAGCAACCGCGACTTCGTTGGGAGGAGTTCCATAAGCCCAGCGATCCTTGACTCTTGCATGTCGTCGCAATTATTGCGCTGACAAGAGGCCATAATGTCAACCAGATGCCCTATCACTGTTAATACACATGTCGCAAACTAGCTGGAGTAAGGTACTGACGAGAAATTGACGTCCTCTGTCTAAGTGTCCCAGACTATACCAAGGATGAAGTACTACCAGAGGGCCGTACAGCCAGAGGGGGATAATTGACCAGAAGCGAAGCCGTCCAAATGTCCTTGCTGTCCTGCCACAAATGCTAGCTATGTTGACGAGCATGAGGATACCCCATGTTATCATAAAGATCGAGAAGAAAGCTTTGTGTAGAGTATTCATGATTGCATTATACTCTTAGCATGAACTTTGATAAGGTTGTGGGAGGTTAAAAGAGACTTCAACCCCCAGGGTACAAAGGTGTTGATGTTGCGTTGTGAATGTCGACAGCTCAGTCAGTAAACTTACAGTGGGTGGCCAGTAGCGGAATAACCCCGCGATGATCGACAGGTCGAGAACGCCTGGGCACTCTGCCTCTCTAGCCGGGCGTAAGATGACTTTTGTTTCAGGGCGCGCGATTGGTGAGATTGCGAAGCTGACAAGCAAGGGTGCCTGAGACGTGGTGCACTTTTTGTTTGGGGCGAGGCGAGGCAGTTTTGGAGGATTGCCCGGCTCTACCTGGATCGCCTCATTTTGCACACTACCTGAGAAATAAAGATGTCGACTTGCAGGAAACTGGATGTGCGAAGCGTGAAAAACGAGATATTCTCTAATTTTATGCTGCGAAATGGCTTTGGAGCATCGGTTTACCAAACTTTCCCTCCATGAGCAGGGGAAGGACATGGTCTCAGGCTCATCGCGTCCAAAGAATCCGAACGGCCTACCATACGAACTTGCCGTCAAACCAGAGGACTTTCCAGTAATCCCAGACCCTGGCATCTTTGACTTTACGACACCAATCAGTATCAACAATGAGCCTTCAAGAAGACGGATGACTCTGGACTTGGCTCTGCCTACTCTGTCGGAATGCGCAGCTCACCTCGAATTCCTGGAGACGCTCTTCATCTTGAGGCAAAAGATTCTAGTTTCGAAGGAACTTGATGATGTGATGCAGACGAAGCCTATGAGGGAGACCAAGACGGGGGGTCAGGGAGATGAGAAGACGCTCAAGGACGACAAGCTTTGGGAACGAAGACAGGCGAAGTGGCCGAAATTTGTTGAGCTTGCTACAGTTCGCTTTCTTGCATGGCGAAAACACTTCAACAAGTCTTCGGCAAGAGAAATAACGCGAGATAATCTCCCGCCTCTTGACATTCTTATGGTCTGGCATTCATTCCTTCTCAACCCTCGGCTGTTCTTCAACACCTGTTCAGAAGAACCTCTTTTCTCAGTCAAGTTTCCCTGGAAGCATATTCACTACGCCATCGACAACACAGAGTGGGCTTTCAACCTACCACCGGCGGCAGCAGCGAACTATGAAGAAGCATCGGGCTTCGCACCGAATCTCTTCAACGATATCCTTTCGTGGAAAAATCTTACATCCTTGGCGCTTATTCACATGTCGAACACCGGCTTTGGGGTCAGTGGCTATAGGCCCAAGATATACGAGAGCCCTTGTAAAGAGTACTCACAGCTGTTCCGAGAGTATGACTCGGAATTGGCGAAACAGCTGATGGATGCTGTTATTCGTCAGGCATCGTTTGTTGATAAGATGAATTCGTTCATGTGGATTCGAAGTCCAGCGTTAGAGGGGACTATTCGGCGAGCTATTGTGCGGTATCACAGCTTCTGCAAGCTTCTCAAGATGTCGAAAACCACTGTTGTGCCAACGTTGGATATTGATCTGGTCTGGCATACTCATCAGTGTACAGCCAAGTATTACGGACAAGCGATGAAGGTGTTGGCCGGAAAATTCGTCAACCATGATGACACCATTGAGAAACCACAATTGGGCGATGGTTTTGGCGAGACGAGAAGATTGTATCGCGTGTACTTTGGACAAGAATATCGTGTCTGTGGGTGTTGGGACTGTCAAGCTCTTTTGACGGAACTTGAAAGGGCAGTGGAGGAGGGACAAGATGTGGATATGGATAAGATCACGGCTAAGGTTAAGGAGGATGTGTTCTATTATAGAGCAGTTGAGTGGTCCAGGAGGCACAGAACAAGCTTGCCAATGCGACGCATCTGACCGTGGACCAAGTGGAGGATCGCATCTTCTTGGTGGCACAGTCGCACATGACTTCCTCACTACCTGATTGGCAAATGCGATTGGCAATTGGCAAAGATCATAATATTCGGTTACGCCTGAATGCAGACTGCTACTGGTACTGGAGACGGGTATAGATACACAGTTGTGAAAGAGCGTGTCCCTGTCACTACTCCGTACGTTGTGGGCCCCATAGCCTCGTATCACTGCATTGTATGCGTTGATTGGTGTTCTTTACCTTTGTGTGCTGGGGGCTGAAGCCTCTTTCAACCTCCCACAACCTTATCACAGAGCTAACGCTGTCTGCCTCTTAGCGCTGAAGGTTTAATGGCTGTTCGAAAGATCACTGGCCAGAATAATTAAGCACTATGTCATTGCTGATACGCCCGGGGTGGAGACTCAGTCGCCGCTATACATCAGGTAGTAAAGTGCGCCCGAGCGTTAAGCGTGATTACCTATGTCACTCATGCAGTCCGCGGCCCATCTCCTGCGGTGAAGCTGTTACCCATACCACACAAGGGCCAGGACCAAGATTAGGAGACCAGGTCGCTCGATGATACTAAGTTAGATCCTTTGACGGCTGGATATAAATCTCTATCCACAACTTACAAGGAGCTCTCGCAACGCCCATGTGCACACATAGATCTGGACATCATAGACACGGAAGACTCTGAAAGTGACGATGTTTCTGACGTTTAAGATTGTATGTACGTCAACAAGTATTCTCCTTCGCCGTCAAATACTTCAGAGGAGCATTCTTATGATTTCGAAATCCTGCATGGCCGCAAGCGCCGCACAGTGTCACAATTCTCGTGCACGCACCTCAACTCCTGTAGTGGCTCCGTATGCCGGCCAAATGGATACTGGCATGGCTTCAGGCGTTCCGTCCCAGGTCCATAAATACCGCGCCACCCGCGGTCACATTGACGGAACTCGAGGCACCTGGCTTCGGTAGGTTCAAAGCTGTTTCCCCGACCTACTTTAGCGAACTTTTTGATAACAATTGTATGAATCAATTGGTTGGCGATGTTAGGGGCCAAAGCTTATGACCCGTTGCGAACCACTACTCGAGAAACTGTGTGATCCATGACTAGGCCTACATGAAAGTCGTCACAAGGTGTTCACACGGAACTTCAGAGCCACAGATAGTTCTCGCTTGATAGGTAGTTGCTATTGCTCTTGACCATTTATGTGCTTTTAAATTAAAGACTGGCTGCTAATTAAGATATGAAATTGTATCTACAGGCCTCATAGCGTAGTGCTGGACCCAAGGTCGAGGCCCCAATGTCGGGGATATTCAGCACGGATGAAATATCTACACTTAGAGACTATACCTTCACGGACATGCCAGAGAAAATCCAGCCAACGATCTGGAAGAAAGAGAACCATGCGCCTGCCTCGGCGATAGCATCCTGTGGCTAATAAGTCAAGAACAACACACCTGGGCGATATACGTACTGTCCATCCAAGAGTTGGCTCTGTTCGTAACGTCCGACGCTCGAAGTTTGGGAATTGAACCAAAAGTGAGACAAAGCAGGCCGAGTTACTGCCACTGCTCGTGTCGCAATTTAAATCTAGTGACGGTACAGATGAGATAGCAAGCTGGTAATCATAGAATAACCCTTCCCCTTGTTTTTGTCGTCTTGTTATGCCCAGATTGATGGCAACCTCACCATTGGCATCGATTAGATGCAGGCGGGTATTGCCGCCCTCAAGGGCTTGATTGATGTCTAAAGCAGGATCGTAAAAGGCAAGCCAAAGTCCAGGCGATGATGCCCGGGACGAATCAGCGATTGCCTTTGCTTTGTCATCTAAAGGAGCATCAGTGAGCACTCGAACAGAGGTCGTGGGCTAAGGCTTGTTTGTACAGTAGAAGAAGGCTTGAGCAATCATCAGAAATGTTGGTCTCATGCTCATTAAATCTTTTGACGAACGGAGAGACAGCATGTTGTACTTGACTCCTTGCCATTCATAATCCCGAGAAATCGACAAGTCCCAATTTTGGCCACACGAGCACGCAGGGCCAGGAGGCACTGTGGAACATGGTGGTGCATCTTCGTCATGCCACCCGAGAAAGCACTTAGGCTGAGGAGAAACAGTAATATTCGCCTGAGAGCTCCAATCTACTCTCTGAAAAAGCGCGATCGAGGGAAAGCGGATGGATTCCTGCGAGGAGTAGACAATAGTCAGTAAGTAATCTCGGATACTCTAGATTGGAAAATTACAAAGCCCAGAAACCAGGAAAGGTTCAATTACTTACAACGGAATCTTCCTCCAATCTCACGGTTCGATCGTTCAGTTGCTGGTGCCATATTGCACGATACAATATTGGCAAAACCCAAAGCGTGAGCAGAGACGTCGCTATTGTGCTCATCAAGTTTGAATTCCATGCTGAGTTTGGCCGAGATCGTGTCCACTTCCTTCTCAGATCGAAGATAAGTGAACTAACAATTAGTAGGGAAAATAAGTAGAGTATTCCCATGAAGGCATTGGGTGTTGAGGGTGTTGGCAATTTGACAACGACTAAGCCAATACAAAGCGAAAGCACGAGTAGTGCGGTACTTAGCCATGCAGTGACTTCGGATGGAAATGAGTCATAGTCAGGAAGTAAGTTTCGGATTTGATGATAGAGCATGATTCGGGGCTGATATTCACAACGATTTATGGTGATCTTTGGCTCAACTGGAGCACGCGGGTAGGGGATATTATATGCCTGAAAGGCCTACTTGTGCATGTCCTGGACGTTGAACTGAAGAATAAAACAAAGTAAAGCAGAACGCCCAAGGAATCGATAATATGTCACTCAGCCTTGAGCTGGCCGCCACACTGCCTTTGTTGTGAGCCGGTTGAAAGGGCTTACCAAATGATGCGGCTGAAAAGCAATCCAGAGCTTGATCAACAGCTAGGTAGGTACCTATAGTGGGCAACGAAACGAAAGTTTCAATAGTTTGACTAGTCCGCTGCTTTATCCCAACTGCTGACGTGGCAATAACGCTTGAATTGACTTTCGTGTGGTAGGACGCTGCAGTTCAGCCAGCCACCAAAAGCGTGTTGAGGTACCGTCTACATTAGTAGGGGCCACACGCCTTCATACCTAACCAACACGCTGCTACTTGAGCAATCGTCTGTGAGGAGGTGAAACGAGCTACGAGGTTGGGATTTCACGTGAAATATCTCGTTTGAGGTTCTATCTATTGCCAAGGTACGACACATCAGTCGGAGAACACTGATGGTGATAGAAACAGCAAGGTTGTATTCGAAGTATGTCCTGTTTGGGGGCTCTTCAAGGCGTATGCCTACATCCTGCTGAGAGGGGAAATGCATAACATCCAACGTATGAGCGGATACGAGTGACCAATCATCAGAGATGATAACGAGGTCAGAATGTGACTTGGATAGGCGGATATGCAGGTTTTTCCAAGGCGGTTGCAGCAGAATGAGCAGGACAAGGACATGGGTTTCAGTTAGCATTTCTATAAGTGCCTTTTACTTTCTTTCCCTTTTTCATCAGCTGCAGCTCTTCGGTGGATAACACATCACCCACGATTGTGGCAATTGTTTCAGCCGACTCAAACTCTCTTTCCCATCGATTTTATTAACTCACCCCCAGCCAGAAATTTGCACCCGGGATTTCCACGGCGAAAGCAGGACGGATTAGCAACTTCGAACTAGAAATACAAAGGCAGAAGGAAGCAAGCTGCGACAAGAGTCCGCCTGGCCCCTCATTCACGCCATTAGACAGATCATGTCCCATTCTTTCCATCAGAGCACACCAGTTTACGTCTTTCCAGTCAGAGTGAGGGTTCTCCACGACTCTTGTGACGCCATAATTGAAATTTGCTTGTCTTAACCCTGGCCCGAAACGTACCTGCCCTCGATGCTCAGCAGGGCTCGCGTGCTAAAGTATGCCCTGGCAGCCTAGCTACCATACGCGCAAGCCGCGGAAACTATGTATTGCTGCATGATGTGTGAGTGCGCACAATCATTGCTGCCAACGTCTACCCTCAGTGGTAATCACCACGCTTCTTCTCACACTTTCCCGAATCTCTCATCCCACGACGCTCATCAGGGCCAGCAATTACGCGTCGAAGAAGGAGGCACACGCTGAACACAATCGACAATAGATCTCATCGCGAAAGGCAGAGAAAATATCTGGCATCGGAGCTATGGTCACGAGAGGTAATGCTCGGCGAACAAGTTAAATCTCATGACTCGTTGAGAGTCGTGGCCAGTGCTGGGCTTCATTGCATCTGCCTCATACATAATGATAGCATTCAGCCTGGGGTTACGGCTCCTTCTCTGATTTAACGGCGGGTGGGGGGGCTAGTAAGACGTGCAGAATTATCGAGCCGAAACAGGATCGTCACACTCAAAGTAACGAGTGGCGGGCTGAACAGTCAGGATGAGCAGGCCGTATTATCACGTCATCTCGGAATCTTTTACCGTATCGACCAAGTTGGCAACGACCCCTGTTGGGTCCAAGTTGGATTAAGGTTTGCTTTACAGCCATATGATTGAAGGAAAGTTCGGCTTTGCAGGTTAGTCTTAGCCTAAAGAGGCCTAGAAAACGAATCGATACGGTAGCCTAAATCGGCCCGCTCCGGTACAGTTTGGTTCAGCGGCTGATGGAGGCTATGACGTGGGGATATTCCTATGGCTATAAAGCTGCTTGACCGGTAGGCTGAAAGGCCTAGAGGAAGCTCAAAGATTATCCTCAAGCCTTCTAGATTATCCTCAAGCCTTCTAGATTAACATCTGGCGTCTAATATTTCTTCACAATGCATCTTCCATTGATCCTGGTTATGACCATCGCCGTAAAGTGTGCAGCAACTATCGGATTCACTACATACAAGGAAATCAAAGAGGGATCCGATAATTCAGCAGCAATTCAATTCGCGGCTCTGGACCGTTCGGATACACTCTTTTTGTATATCCAGATCATCGCAGGTGGGGATCACGCAGCCCTCATCAATGACTTTAAGACGCTGTCCCAGAATTACGGATCAAATGGCATCTCGATTATCCCACGCGTGAGGTATGGAACCTCCAGCGGAGATATTTCTGCTGAGCCAAATGACCGCGAGCAGCTGCTTCAAGACGTGGCTACGTGGGCAAATGTGTTTTCTGATGTCTCGGGCACCGTACAAATCCCCGTGATCCAGGCTGGCTTCTTAGGCCAGTGGGGTGAATGGCATGTACGCAATCAAATTTCCTACATTATTAGAACCCTTGTACTTATTGTACCTATGAATAAGACACTGACGCCAGGCGTTTCCCTAGAGTGGCCCTTTCTGCCAAGCTCAAGGCACAGACGAGAGTGCCGCCAACCTTGACGTGAAGCGCGCCGTTGTGACAACTCTCCAAGGGTCGGGGATTAAAATTGCACTCCGATACCCTCGCGACCACCAAGCTCTCTTCAATGGCAACCGTGCAGTCACCATTCACAATGATTGCATCTTCAATGGCGGGCCGGGAGGCTACGATGGAGGTACTTTCCCGTCAAACGATCGTCAAACGTGGGTTGACTACACCAAGAGCGTGGCATCTGGTAACACGTACGGCGGCGAGGGATGCAATCAGGCGGGCGACTCGACATATGACTGGTCGGACTTTGGAGATGTTTGTGGAAGCAATGGACTTGCCACCTATATCAATGCTTTCCAGATTGCCTATTTGAACGTGAGTTGTCTTTTTGGCCCAGCACCCTCTATCTTCTTCGGTTTCTAGACGCCTTAGTGTTACTAACTCACTCTCAGCCCCAAAACCCTGCCCCTCTCCAGCAATTGTTCAATGATCCAAACTACTCAGGCTGCGTCGACAATATCCAAGCTGCACTTGAACAGCACACCTAAGCATATCACCCTCTTCTCTTAAGACTCCAAGAATCTCGGATATCTTTATATCATATGTCACATTTTATTTAATAGAAGACTTTCTGCCACCACTACTACGGCCATTACTGGCAACATATCGAGTCATTTTGATCGGTATCCTTTGTCGCGGTAGCAAAAGTCTTACTTAGACCCGCACTCTACTTAAAGTCGTAAGGCAACGTGTTGGATTAATGTCAGATCTTGAACAGTTAGTAAGGAATATAAATCTATATTGAGGAAAGACTGAAGTAAACTACTTGTCATTCGTGGAAAAGGACAAATACCACAACGAAAATGCTAAACAGGCGCTCAAGTATGCTAAGATCTACAGTATCTTAAGTATAGGTAAACAGTTCTCCTGGGCTCTTCTAAGCGAAGCAAAGAGGGCCATTAGAAATTTTACCTTTCATACTGAGATGACCTTGGCAATCCTGGTACTTCAAGGTGCCTGGTTGTCCTAAGATTGCACAGCCAGCTTGTAAAAAGCCCAGACTGTCCATGTGCATCAGCATGAGGTAAGTGCCAGGTTAAGTGAATCGATTCCTATAACATTTAAGATAGATTACGTTTTCCTACTACCATCAAGGGACATTTTCAACCATGATAGTAACAGATTAAGTACAAAATCTACATGCAGAATGAGCACCGGAAAGAGAAACCTGGAAAAGTTACCGAATTCAACCTGCCACATTAGAGCTGACGCAGTTACTGCAACTGTTTATGGCCGACCTTGCATTTCTATCTTTAAGAAAACTTGACGTCTACATTACTTGTACAGATATTCTGTCACTCAAGTGACAAACATCTCAAATTTCCTACAATAATCCCCTGGTGTGTCACGCAACTGCCATGCACTGCCAGCTCATGGAACAGATTCACTACCGATTAATAAGTTCTGGCCTGATCAGGGGACGTCGCGTAACCTGGCAACCCATTCGAGCTGTGTATAGGTACCGACAGAGCTGAGGGCCAATTATTTTCCGAGAAACAGCAGTAATTGTGTGATTGGTACCTTGATATCGCCTTAACACATTCTAGGTCCGTGCTAGAATCACTTTTCTTCTCCCTTCATCGGCTAAATCCATCACGGTCGATATTTCCACCCTTTTTTCTCTTCCTCTCCCGTCTCAAAAATCTCAACCTTTCTATATCATTTGCATCTTCATCTTGAGAATTATCCTCTGCTTCGCCTAAACGTACATTCGTACTGGGCGAAGAAGACAGACAGTATTCGAGTCCACTTGTCTTCACCAGCAAGACATTTCGGAGTTCTACTACATTTGCGTGCTCTGAAGACTTTCAGTCAACCCTCTCCGGCTCGTATTATCGACTGTCAGTTTTCCTCTTGATTTCAAAGTGTGCTTTAGACAAAATCAACTGACCATTTGCTCTTCTCAGGCCTCCCAAGGATTCAGATATATCACCGATTCCCAAGCGGCACGCGAATTCGTAAAATCTCCCATTGCTAATACGCTTCATCTTACCCCACCGGTAAGGGTTTCCATATCTATTTCATGGTCTATCAAGCTAACCTTCATGTCGGAGAACTATGGCCGAAGCAGACGAGACTCAAGTGTTGGTCGATCGCAGTGCCGCACACATCTCTAAGATGTTGATGAAAAATCCGCTGGATCTCAATGAGCTCGCCTTCACCAAGTATCCTGTTCTGGCTTTGGGGGACATTCCCGCAACACGCGTCAGAGAGATCCACGAAAAGATTGTTGATGAGATCTTTTCGGTTGTATCTATGACTCGCGACAGCGCTCCTCAATGTTGGGATCGATGCGTCACCCAACTTGAATCAGGGAAGGTGTTGTTGGCTACGATCTTCACCGAATTTGATGGATATCGCACTATCAAGAAGGCATGCAAGAAGGCTCTCCGGCTTCCTCGCATGGATGAGGCACTTTGCCTCCCTGCCCCAATCCGGGTTTCTCTCATCGCCTCTCTCAAGTACCGCAAGGTAGCCGCTGCCAGGCCTCACAGCTCCATCATTGACATGCTTGGTGCTCATAACTCTATGGCTTGGCTCAAGGTCGCTATCCAAGTCTTTGAATTAACCCACACGGCTCCATTCTTGGTCAGGCGGGATGACTCAGTTGGCAGCCCGACAACTGACATATCTAATGGTATCTGGACTGTCAAAGCAACAATGCCGCTCCCTCACAGATACCTCGCATTCATTCATCGCCAACTTCCCATCCTTCGTGCCGCACACCCGTTTGGCCTCCGTCGAACCAAGAGCGCTCCGCAGGAGATCGTTGATGACTTCAAGACGATCTACGCTCTGTATCGAAGCGATGGCTTGAGAATTCCCTCCGAAATCCACAACGTTGCTGCCTACAGCCTCAGCAGGGACCAACACAAAGAAGTCTTGGCTTCCTGGGTCGATCAAGAGATGGCAGGTGGCTAGAAGGATTGAAGGTATACAAGGGTTGAGGTTCTTGCGCAGCTTGACTCTCAGCACTCATTACCAGTGCAGGATTGCCGTTTTCGTCTAACTCGTTTATGTCTTTTCCAAGCTCTGTTCTGTTTGCTAGGCTCAGCCTTTTACCTCTCGATTTTCAGGGAGGGTCCATGTAGTATTCTACACTCAATCGGCACAATATCGCAAGAGCATTTGCTCAGGCTATACTCATCAACGTGCGTTGTGATGTGCTACTGGTTTTATGCTGGGTTCTTTTCACTGTGTCTATATGCCGGTCACTTAATAAATAAAAGTTCTTTTCAATGAAACTCTAATTACTACGTGATGGACAAGTTTTATGATATGCCCTACTCGTGATCGATTGCTATAGAGTCAACTAATATTTTGTCTTTCTTGGTGCTATGTAGCCCGCCTACGGCACCCGCCTCCTTATCTAGACCGCGTACAGTACGAATACTAGTAACTCACTCTGTTCTTAATTAAGGTAGGATTAGATTTTCTCATCAGAGTATGCACCGTCAACGACTCACCTCCTCTTGAGACTCTAACCAACTCTTTCCTCAGCATATCATCCCTTTACCTCAAGGCTCCAAGAATCTTGGAGATCTTCCTATCATAGAGCCCATGTCCCATAATCGCCATACCGACCAAGAGGAAAGTAACCACGATAAATTCATACTTAAGGACGAAGAAGTAAAGTGAACTGCTAGTCGTCCTCGGAAAGATGACAAACAAATTAATGGAAATGCTACACAAGCGCTGGAGTATTCTAAGATCTATAGCTTCGCCCCCTCGGCCCGTCTCTTCTCACGCTCCTTATCCCTGAGAAGTCGACGAAGGATCTTTCCGCTTGGACTCTTGGGTATAATCTCTAGGAACTCTACGCCTCCCCTGAGCTGTTTATAGGAAGCCTTGTTATCAGCAACATGCTTCATGATATCATTGGCCACTTTCTTTTCATCCAAGGATTCAGCCAAAGAACTCTTCACTACAAAAGCCTTCGGCACCTCTCCCGACCTGTCATCGGGTACTTGGATCACAGCGCAGTCGAAGACATGAGGGCTCGTCAGGATATGAGCCTCGAGCTCCGCAGGTGCAACCTGATGGCCCTGATAAATGTCAGTATTGCTTTATCCAGTCATGGAGTGGTTCACATACCTTGACCTTGATGAGTTCCTTGATTCTGTCCACAATCACAATATGCTCGTGACCAGATGGGGCTAGGGTCACGATGGCTTCGTCTCCAGTGCGAATGTACCTCCCTTCTTGGTGGTGAACAAAGGTTTCGGAGGTAGCTTTCTCGTTGTTCAGATAGCCCAGTACAACTGACGGGGCTTGAACGAGTAGCTCCCCTGGCTTGTCATACTCAGTGACTTCGTTGCCCTCAAGATCAATGATCTTGGCCTTGGCACCCGGCAATAAGGATCCAGAGCCTCTTGTGAAGACATCATCTTCACTTGAAGATGTCACGACAGTTGCAGTTTCCGTCATTCCTTGTTCCTGTCAGTCATTCTTCTCGGGCATTTATGGTGGATAGACATACCATAGGCCTGGGCAATCGTCCAATCGGGGTAAAGATTCTTCATGTCCGAAATTGTTTCCTCGCCGAGGGGGGCCGCACCACAGTAGACAAACTTAACGCTGCTGAGGTCATACTTGGCACAGATATCCTTGAATCTTAGGACTTGTATAATGATTGGTGGTACCTGACAAGACTGTTAGTAATGATAACGTGTCTCAAAGTCCCAGATAAACTAACCACCAGCAGCTGCCGAATCTTGAACTCCTGAACAGACTTGAGGAAGTCGTTGAACTCAAATTTGGGGAGCACAATGATCTGATCACCTCGCCACGTGCAAGTATGAGCACCAATAACAAGGCCGTAGATATGAGAGAAAGGCAAGAACCCTGTGACTGCTTGAGTTTCTACACCTTTATTCCGTCTGGCAACAGAGTCATAGGTAACATGTTGTAACACGTTCGAGATGACATTTCTATGCGATATCATCACAGCTTTCTGTATCATATTAGCATTAGCATGTATTATAGCTAGGAAGGGAATGATCTTACCGGCAAGCCTGATGTTCCACTTGAGAAGCATAAAAAGGCTGTCTGGCGTGCACCCTGACCTTGAACCCAATGAAGCTTCTCGAGCTCTGCAAGTTTCGAACCTTCGTTAATAAGATCCTCTACAGAAGCATGTTTGAAACTTGAGGTGGGCTTAGATCGTGGGATGTCAAACAAATAGACGTTTTCGTCTGCTATGCCCACGTTCTTGGCTGCCTCAAGTGCCACCTCGAGTAGAGGTGTACAAGTAACCAGGGCTTTGGCTCCTGACGCCTTAAGCTGATGAGTTAGCTCATCGGAGGAGTAAGCGGCGTTTGCTGGCGTTGCTATGCCATTGAGTCGGTGAACACCATAGATGGCAGTTACGAAGTCAATCTAGAGTCATGTATCAGATAGCTATCCTCATACAAACGGGCATATACGTACTGTGTTCAAAGAGAAGATAGCCAAAACCTTGTCCCAAGGTGTTCCCTCATTCGGTTGCCATTGAAGACGCGTTGCCAGAGCTCTCGCAAAGAACTCTGATCTCTCAAAGAGTTCAGGTGCTGAGTATGAGCGACCAGTGATACCACAGGTAAATGGATGTCTACTTTTGGCAATGGGTTGGCGACCATACGCCTCGTTCTTCATAAACTCAGCAATAGGTATCGAATCCGGAGGATCTTCAATATGTCAGCAACGGGAAGTTTCGTCAATTGAGGCACGCGACTCACCAATTGGGAGATTAGGCACCCAGCTTGGAGAAGTAAACACCATTTTGATACGAGGTCCTTGTTTCTCGCACGTTCAAACGCGTATGATAGGTTAGAATGATATTGAGACAGCCAGAATGAATTTCTTATCGAAGGACATCGGTAAGCCAGCGAGTCAGCGACCTAACGTCATGAAAACAACTGTGGTGGAGTTCTTGGCGGAGCTACACTCTTATAGGAAAACCGAGAGCATTGCCATCCCAAATAGCGGCCAATCCCCCGCATTCTCCGGATTATTAGAAGTGGGTTTCTAAGCCAACCATAGGTTCTCGTTGCCTCGCAGAACCTCGGTAGAAAATCCTACCGAGACGCGTCCTTGTCTAGGAAAGGAAACCGAGTTGAATGCAGCACTGGAGAAGCCGAGTAACAAGATTGATTTAGGCTGGACTACTGCTACCTATACTCCGGTGAAACAAGACAACCTTGATCACCGAAATTATCGATCAAATTCACTATGACTGTTACGAATTCCGAAAGAGTGCCAGCAACCATGTTTGCGTGGAGGAAACACAAAGGAAGTCCGAAGCCGGTAATACGAACTCCTGATTTTCATGAAGTAATAACCTAACATATTCGAGGTTTTTGAAGAGGTGCCCGTTCCCAAAGTGTCCCCAAATGGCATTCTTTGTAAGATGCTGGCATCTGGCGGTATGAACAACCCGCTCTGTTCATTGACTAAAATCTGACCGATACTTTAGTTTGTAGGAGCGACCATTCCCTCCTTACGATAGAAAAGCAAGCATCTTGGTTCCAGGAGAAGTATATCCTGGGCCACGAGGGTTGCGGACAGATTATTAAAGTGGGTAGCAATGTTCAAGACCAGGCACTGAAAGTGGTAAGTGATATCCTTTAAATCTTGAACTTGGTCAGTGCTGAATGGTCGAAAGGGAGATGTTGTGGCTCTCCATGCGGTTCCTGGTTGTAATCAAGACGATTGCCCCGAATGTTCTCGTGATCTAGCCCAACTGTGTGAAAGAGGCCATCACTCAGGCATTGGCCAAGATGGCTTCTACGCACCATATACTGCTGTCGATATTCGAGCTGCGGTCAAAGTTCCCGATGGCGTCAGCCCAGCAGAAGCTGCCGTAGCCACTGACGCGGTGAACACAGCCTTTCACGCCATCACTAGGAGAGGGGAAGTTAAAAAGAATGAGACAGTATTTCTCTTTGGTCTTGGTGGGCTCGGTTTCAATGCTCTCCAGATTGTTCAATATATCGGAGCAAGGGTGATAGTTTCCGATATTCGACAAGAGCTGCTTGATGAAGCTAAAGCTCTAGGCATACCTGAGAAAGATATCGTTCCAGTGGGAAAACCTCCCCAGGACTTCATCAAAGAGAATGGGCTGGAAGGAAAGATAGACACTGTTCTTGACTTTGTTGGTACCCATCAGACATTCGAAGATGCTCAACATATCGGTAAGCCAAGGTCTTGATTTGAATTTTGACCAGCCTATATTAATATTTATTTAGTACGCCGTGGCGGCAAGCTTCTCTGCATTGGCAGTCTTGACACAGAAAACACAATTCACATGAAGATTGGTACTAGGAAGAGGCTGTCTTTCATTTTCTCTTACGGTGGTCAAGTCAGAGATCTGGAAAAGGTTCTTGAGCTTATTGCTTCTGGTCATATTAGTCCGCGAGTTGAAACCAGAAAGCTTCCGGATTTTGAGGAAGTGCTTGGAGCATTAGGTGAAGGAAAGATCAAGGCGAGAGTAGCCTTACTACATGATTAGCGTCACTTATAAATTCAATTGATTTTGCGATGATCAACAAATGCTTTCTATTTAATTTACCGCGTATTTTGTACTGGTTGGCCGAAAGGAACTTTTAAACTCAAGACTTAGTAGTCTCAAAGTCAACTCATTCTTGGATAGTTGAGGCAGTTTGAACGGGGAAGCATGTTTTCAACAGAAGATTGAAGTCTCGGCATTAATGTAGACTGTATAGTCGATCTCAACCATTAACGCTTGCGCCAGCAGGCAAGCTAGTTCCAACAGCAGCGGTTGTTCCAGCATCAACTGGCAAAATTGCTCCCGTAATCCATCTTGCATGGTTACTCGCCAGAAACACAACTGCACAAGCAGCATCCCAAGCTGTACCCTCAGTTCCAAGTAAACTCCTTGCCTTTCTCGCTTCCCTGGCTTCTTCTGACATACCCTTTACGTACATCATTGGTGTATAAAGCATCTGGCAAATATTAGCTCAGTCCTCTTGCTCTCGTAGGCTCATAGCTTACTCCGGGACAGACGCAGTTCACTCTGATGCCGTCTTTGGCGTGGTGAGCTGCCATGGCTCTCGTCATATTGACAACAGCCCCCTTTGCAGTTGGGTACAAGAGATGAGGTGTACCGCCTTTCAAGCCGGCTACACTCCCCATATTGACGATGGATCCTTTGATCTCACCATCGTTCTTGGCCATTGCTGGTATAGCATATTTTACCATTAAAACCATGCTTGACACGTTGACTTCAAGTCCCATCGTCCATTTAGCCATGTCCACGTCAATGGCTGTCCCTGAAGCTCCAGCTATTCCGACATTGTTGACGAGAATATCCAGACGACCAAACTCTTTCAATGCAAGAGCAACGGCCTTTTCACAATCGTTTGCATCCGTGACGTTTCCTTGTGCTGGTATCGCCTTTTTGGAAGCTGCGCTTTGGTTGGCCATATCAGCTGTCTTTGTTGCCCACTCTAGATCCATGTCAAGGCATATCACGTTGCAGCCCTCGTTGGCCAACATGATTGATATCGCCCTGCCATTACCAATACCATCTCCAAAGCAGCCGGCGCCTGTGACGATGGCGACTTTGTCTTTTAGTGAACGAGACGGAGGTTGAGTAGGTATTTCGGCCATGGCGGTGTTTGTTTTTGGATTTCTTGTACTATGAAATGATAGAATTGATCATCTCAATTCACAATATTTAATCATCAGGTCAAGATGGAGAAGTGCTTCCTTAGGAACTGTTGGGCGGCTTTCCCAATTGGGAATTGCCAGAGTTCAATACTCTAATTCAACCTCATTTTGTGGGGTCGCGCCGAGGTACGAAGGCAGGAACGGAGACGGGTCACATGGCTACAGCCAATTACGTGCTCTGAGGCATTGATACCCCTCAAGACTGTATTTTGGTGAGGCGAGTGACTACTGAGACTAATCCATACCGTGAATTATCTGTTGAAATACATCAAATCTATCATCATGTGCGACTTTTCGGAATATGGCCCCAAATCTGCTGAATGGCTTGCAGTAGAAGCGAGTCTCCCGCCTCCTCCAACTTTCGCGGATATCTATGAGAGACAAGCAGTAGTCAACAAAGGCCGAGAAGAGATATCTGCTAATGGCATGAAGGAGCTGGGTCACTTGGTCCGAATGAAAGACTACAAGATTCCTACGCGAGATAATTCTTTCATAGAAGCTCGGAGTTATAGGCCTGTCGATACTGCGGATGATGCTCACCTACCGATTTACATCCACCTTCATGGTGGAGGATATCTATTCGGCACTCTCTCATCTGAAGATGCCATCTCCTCGCGGATTGCAATTGGTGCCAAAGTAACGGTTATCAATGTGAACTACCGCCACACGCCGGATCATGCTTTTCCTACAGCTTGGAATGACGTCGAAGATGCCTTCTACTGGGTACATGATCATATCGACGAGCTTCAAGGCAAATCCGATCAAGTCGTGATCGGAGGGATCAGCGCTGGTGCTCAGTTGGCAGCAGCCCTGACTCTGAGACAGAACATCTCTGCGCCAGATATCCGACAGTATCCTAAGGTTGCTGGGCAGATTCTGATGATCCCAGCTTTGGTTCATCTTGATCATTACCAGTCGCAACTTGACCAACTCACGAATCCCCTAGTGTCTTCATATGTCCAGAATGAAGATGCGCCGATTCTTCCGAAGAAAGTCATCAATTTCTTTACTGGAATGCTGAAGTTTCCGGTCCCTTTTCCAGATGCTGATGATTGCCGAGCAAACACTGGAAATGCATCGGCTTCTCAGGTGAAGGGTCTTCCTCCCACTGTCTTTGGAATTGCCGGTGCCGATCCTCTGCGGGATGAAGGACTCTTGTATGCCAAGAAGCTTGCCGAGGCAGGGTAAGTCAGCAGTCTCTTATTTTGATATCAGTGAAACGACTGACATGAAACGATAACAGTGTCCCCACGGATATTCATGTCTTCAAAGGGTTGCCTCATGGCTTTCGTAGATATGGGGCTCAGTTGACTGAGTCGAAGAGATGGGATAGGGTTATGGAGGAGGGGATTATTTGGGCACTCTCAAACCCTAAGGCTGGGCCGTTTGATGTTAAAACCGCTTAGCCAGCACATCTCGTCTACCATAACCTTGAGGGCCTCGGAAATCTGAACTAGATGATAAGATAGGCGATAGATAATTTTCCAATACTTTGTAAACTGATTATAAAATGTCGTAAAATACTCTAAATTCTCCTAAAGCATCCTAAATTTTCCCAAGTTTAGTAGGTGTTTTAGATGCCATCTACCCATCATCAACTTGAAAATAAAGCTACTCAACCAACCAAATTCTTATAGCATCTATCAGGCCTCGATATAATCAAAATGTAACATATCATAATAACATTTAAATTCTATTAGACTCTATCCTCAAGCGTATGTCAACACAAAGTCTGAATAATCCCTTCCCTTGACCTCATCGCACCTCTTTCGGTACCCCGGTGCAGGGCCATTATATCTCGTCATGGATCTCTTCTGCTTATGAGCCAAGTTCTTGTTGACACCTGTCATCCATGAGTCAACTTCATTAGCTAGTAGGCCCTTTCCGCACTCATGCACATGTTGAGTCCATTCTTCCATTCCCTTGTCAGTTGCTTCAGCGCTGATGATCTTGTTGTCACGAGCATATCGGATAAACTCGGCAACCCAGTTCGCTGCATACTCAATGGACCTGAACAGTCGGTTAGTACTGATAGTAGTCAGAAATGGTGATGGGCATACCTAGGAATGTTTCCAAACATCTGATGAGGACCCATAATCATAAACATGTTAGGAAAGTCCTGAACTGTAAGTCCCAAGAACGTCCTGATGCCCTCAGCCCAGACATCCTTCAGCTTCGTCCCATTTCGGCCTTCAATATCAACGGCATTGAAAGATCCAGTGACAGCATCAAAACCAGTAGCGTAGATAAGAACATCAAGCTCATAAAACGCATCTCCCGTCTGAACGCCAGTCTCTGTGATCTGAGAAATCGGGTCTTCTCTAATATCAACCAACTTGACATTTGACTGATTGAAAACCTCAAAGTAACCACTCTCAAGAGGGACCCTCCTTGTACCGAAGCCATGATTCTTGGGAATCAACTTCTCAGCCACTTCCGGGTCATTGATTCTTGCACGAATCTTATCAGCGTGGAACTTGCTGTAAAGCTCGTTTGCCTTGTGGTCTGTGAAGACATCTGAAGAGACACTGAGAACCTTTGCGAAGCCGGGTTCGGCGTATAGCTTCTCCCACTGCTCTTGACGCTCTTCTTCTGTCATAGAGAAGACGCTCCTGCTATCACCAACGTGAATGAAGCATGCGTATGATTCGGCGCATTTTCGGAAGATTTCTGGGTATCTCGTGCGGATCTCATCCATCTCTTCTGGGCTGATTTTCTTGTTTCGCAGTGGAGCTGTCCAGTTTGGTGTCCTTTGGAACACTGTTAAGTGCCCGACTTTGTCTGAGATGGCTTGTATGGTCTGAATAGCTGTTGCGCCGGTACCGACAATTCCAACTCGCTTGCCGTTGAGAGCGGAAGCATCACTTGGCCATCTGGCTGTATGCCAGGCTTGTCCCTTGAAGTTTTGTACACCGGGAATATTTGGTAAAGTCGGTTGGTTGAGAATGCCCATGGCGGTGATTAGGTATCGACATGTGTATTGCTCGCCATCCTCTGTCTCCAACAGCCACGATGATGTATCTTCCTGAAACTTTGCCGACTTCACACGCGTGTTGAATTGCATATCACGCTTCAAGTCAAACTTGTCTGTGAGATACTGGATGTACCGAAGCGTTTCTGGTTGAGGAGCAAAGTGCTCGGTCCAATTCCACTCATCGAGAACTTCTTGTGAGAATGAGAAGATGTATGAGTAGCTCTCTGAATCAAACCGAGCACCAGGATATCTATTCCAGAACCAAGTTCCGCCCTCCCCGGAACCAGCTTCGATAACTCGTGTCTTCAAGCCAAGTTCCCGCATGCGGTACAGGCTAAGAATACCACTGAGTCCAGCACCGATGATAAGAACATCATAGTCTAAGTTGCTGTCTGGTGATCCAAACGCATCACCGCGAATTGGTTGTGCTGAAGGCATTGTGAAGTTGTGTAACGATGATAATAGGGTGGTTGCTAGATAGAGAAGTGGCGCTGTGTCGAGGTATGACAAAGTTTTAAAGATCTATGAAGGCTGCAGCACAATTAGTACCATGAGGGTTACGTCCGGCGAGTCGATTTATGCCCACGGGTTTATTCTCTTCTGTATGCATTCTAGGGAGTCCTTGTTCGACCCCGCACATCCGGGGATGATGGAACTGGGGTATCGTGTAACCGAGAGCTAAACTTGAGGCTATCCCCGCCTTTCCAAAATAGGATAACCAGTCATTGCCGAGTCATTTGGCACCGCGTAACGCTAGCCAAAGGGCGTCCGATGCTCGGACACGGGGTCGATAAGAAACCGAAGTTGTTGAATTAATGGCTTGCCAAGACAGTAGAGTCATAAGCCAAAGGGAGCTTGTGACACCTGTCAGAATTAGCAGATTTCAAGCCGGCAATCCAGATAAAAGTTGCCCGGTACTAAGTAAATGACGGCTACTTCACGGTGACTTCTCAAATGAAGATAGCTCGAAATATAGTCGAATTCAACTATTCACTCAATGACCCTAGTTAAGGTGCTATGATCTAGTCTTTTCGTTCATGCCCTTTGGGCTTTCCAGTAAGCCCTCAGATTCCCAGTATTTCTCCAGATCGCGTAAGAAAGCCCACTTCAACCCCTTTCCAAATCCTCTTTCCTTCCAATCATTCAGACTCTTCGGAAAGTGAGGAACTCCATCGCGGACGGTGGAATCATGGGCAACAACCACAAAGATATTCTCGTTACAGTCTAGTTCCTGCAGCTGCTTGGTAGTCTTGGAAGCAAGTTCTAGATCCAAGCCAAATGTCAAGTCAAAGAGAGTATCAGTTGGTGCCCTTCCTCGTGATTTTTGCAGCCTTGCAAAAGCTTCGCCGGGGCAGAGAACTCCATCTTCATGTGGATGGCATGGATGAGGGCTGATGGTATCTGGTACTGGAAGAAACTTAGAAGGCCGAAAGATACCTGCGTAGTGACAGACATCTCCCCCCATCAGAATGAAGGTGTCTGGGGAAGTAGTCGTCCTTGCCAAGCCACAAAGGTGACCAATGGCATGACCAGGACTGTCGAGGAGATAGAATGAACCATCTCCAAAATAGTCAAACGCGGGGAACTGGCCAATCTTGAGAGAGTCTGGGCCTTGGAAACTAATCTCACGCAGATTACGATTCCTGCCAATGGTAAGCTTTTGTCATCCACATGTTTTAGAACTATACATACGCGTAGTCGCTTTCTTGAATGGGTGATTCTGGGTTTGCCGGTGCTCCAGGTAGCATTGCATCTTTGAAGCCCGGCCCAACGACAAGGTCTGTGAGATGAGGGAAGCTGGAAGGATCGCCGATGTGATCCCAATGCCAATGACTGGAAGCTTTAGTAACTATCAGCAGGTTCTCCTAGGTTGCTCAACTAACCTCCATATCACGGCTTCAATCTCAGCCAAGGGGACACCATTATCCTGCAAGATGTCCGCCACATTCCCCGCTACTTCGATAGTGTACTTGGTAGTCGGTAGATACTTGACAATAGACGGTGAGTAATTGTTGTAGTCCTTTCGAATTCCTAGGTCAAACACTAGCTTCCTCCCCGACTGGTGCTCAATAAGGAATGATAACGAAGGAGAACTCTTGAACGTTTCAAGGCCAGGAACAGCTGGTGCCATAAACCTCTCAAGAATCGCAGGACCAAAATTGACAGGATTAATGAGCTTGACGGCTTTGATAGCCTCTCCGGGAGGAATCTCAAGTTGCGGTGCTGTCTCCATGTTGTCTTTGTTGTTGGTGACTTAGGAGATTGCTAGACCGAGACAAACTTGTTGCTTTTTACCAATAGTTTAACTTAAATGTTCTTAGGCTGGTAACCCCACGTTAAGTCAAGATCAGAATGGCACAGATGACTAGAAGATTTTGAACTGTACAAGCTCACGCGTCAAGAGGTTGTCACCCCGCAACGATAGCGTCGGGCCCAGGCCATCGGCACAATGATCGGCAAACCAAAAGCAGAAAAGCCTGCCAAGCCCATCCAGCACAAGCAATCCACCCCGGACTCTACCCCAGAATTTTACCCCGTACCATCCAGCGTCAAAGCAAGATTCAATCAAGATAAGTATCGAGCTCCGATCCACTCGAAATGCTCCTTCATCATTATCATCATCCATCATTTAATCAACAATGTCTGATTCTGAAAAGGGCGCTGCTATCAATCATCGAGAGGAGGCAGACATGACTCCCAAACAAGGAGTCGAGGTCGACACCGTCCATCAGGATGAGGCGATGAAAGTCCTTGAGGCCTATTCGGGTGATGAGGTCTGGACTGAGGCGGAGGAGAAGAAATTGCGCCGCAAGATTGATTGGAAGCTTATGCCTGTTCTTTGTGCTACATGTAAGCTGCATGATCGTCGAGCAGGGGATGCAAGCTAACGATGTACAGATGGACTGCAGTATTACGACAAGGCTATGTTATCTCAGGCTGTATGTGTGGTATCTCCAAGCTTCATGCTGTTGCTAACATCTTTCTCTAAGGCCATATTCGGACTCAGAGAAGACCTCGGTCTCCTCGCTGGTGATCGATATTCCATGTCGGCTGCCATTTTCTATCTTGGTTTCATCATTGGAGCTTACCCAGCCATGATTCTCGCACAGCGATATCCCATCGAACGAGTTGCTTCCGGAATTGTCACACTCTGGGGTGTCTGCCTCATCCTGACTGTGGTTTGCAAGGATTACAAGACACTCTATACTCAGCGGTTCTTCCTTGGCTTGTTGGAGTCAGGTATCAGCCCCATGTTTATGATGATTGTCGTAAGTCTGCCTGTCTCATACACGTTGAGTCCTTACTTAGTCTTTTTAGGGAAGTTTCTACAAGAAGAACGAACAGGCCATGCGCATGGGTATCTGGTACTCTTGCACTGGGTATGTCTCCATTATCTCCCCTATCATCAACTATGGCTTCGGTCAGATCAACGGAGGAGTATCCTCTTGGCGATACATGTACTACTTCTCTGGTGCTCTCACCATCGTCTGGGGCATTATTCTCGTCTTCGTCCTCCCTCCCGATCCTGTCCGTGCCAAGGGCTTCAATGAGAGAGAAAGATACATTCTGGTTGCGCGTCTCAAGACCAACAACTCTGGTGTCCGCAACACTCATCTCAAGGTCGCTCAGATCTGGGAGCTCCTGCTTGACCCCAAGTTCTGGACCGTCTTCTCTATTGCTTTCTTGTCTATGATTGCCAATGCCCCCATCTCGACTTTCGTTCCTATCATCATCCATGGTTTCGGCTTCAGCACTCTCAACTCTCTGTTGCTTATGATGCCTTGTGGCGCATATGCTGGAACACTTCAGCTTCTGTTCCCTTATCTAGCCTACAAGTACAGAAACAACAGGTCCTATCTGGTCTTTATTGCTCAGATGGGCACTGTCCTCGCCGCTTTGTTGCTTTGGCTTCTTCCACTTTCAGCTACAGGAGCCCTCTTATTCGCCGTATATATTTTGCCATCCGTTGGCGGTGGATATGCTGTGCTTATGGGCCATCAGATCGCCAACACTGCGGGATACACCAAGCGATCCGTCGCCTCGTCTGGTCTCTATATCGGCTACTGTCTCGGTAACTTTGTTGGACCTCTCTGCTTCAAGAAAGGGGATGCACCTCGCTTTGAGCCCGGTTTCATTGTCGTCGTCGTTACTTCCATCATAGCCGGTCTCCTTGCTCTTGTTTACCGTGGGCTATGCATGTGGTCCAACAGCAAGCGCGACAAGGCTGGTACCACTGAAGGATTCGATCATGCCTATGAGGATGACCTCACTGACAAGAAGGTAAGTCGTCTGCTGTCACTCATGGGTATACGTACTAACAATTCAGAACATGCAATTCCGCTACATCCTGTAGATGTCACAGTTCACAAGTGTTTATCGAGTTTGGCTCGGAATGGATATAGTCTCGGTCTAGTAGTTTATGAACTTTAATACACCCTTTGAATGGGTTAAATCTTGATCAGTACCCCAATATTCTCACGAAGTAACACATAGCATGCTGCTGTCTCCTGTAACGAAGTGAAAATGGTGTGAATTACTGAGCTGCCTAGATCTATCTCACCGAGTGGCGAGAAGTAAATGGCTCCAATATCGCCGCAAACGCTTACCCTGAAGCAGCATTGAAATCTGGATAATGACCTAAACTTGGTATATGATTCCCTAAATAATTACAATACTTAGTATATAACTTCCTAAATATTCAAAAGATTTATAATTTATGTCAGAACTTAGGTCCAAGTAGAATAAACTGATCAAAACTGAAGGAAATGGTTGCTCTTCCCACGGAGTTATGGAAGTACGCGTCAAACCCCGCGCGGGTGAAAAATACGCCGAACTTAACTTAAGCTTTAGCGGAGCAAACTCGCTACTGTACAGGCGTTAGCCCCCGCTAAAACCATCGGATCTCCCCCCCATTGCAACCTGAACCACGACCTCGGCTTCTAAATCTGGGGTTAGTCTGGGGCCCAGAGTTAATCTCGCCTTGAGCCTGCATCGGCATTCAACCTCCTCACCTAACCTCTCACAACAACCACTCTCTCATCCGGCAATGACTGAACTCGTCGGCAATTGGCTCCACTTCAGTGCTCGACAGCCGAAGCGAAAGCGCGCTGAAGTTGTTTGTTTCTTTTGCCATTCTAAGAAGATCAAGTGCGATTTGCAGGTCAGTCCCCGCGCTCGTTGACGGGCCGGGCTTTGAGCTGACGGGTTGCCAGAGCCGGACGTCGCAGGGGCAGGCGAAATGCTCTAATTGTGATAACCAAGATCAAGATTGTCACCTTCGGCCGTCGCGGAGGGGAAAGCAGCGTAGGAGAGCGTCTACACAGGCTGAGTGTGGCACTGAATGCGATACTATTGTCGCCGCAGGTAGGTAGCTCCGTGGCATAACTTGGACTGTAGTAACACTGAGATTGAAGGCGAAGATGTGGGCGAGAGCAACCCAGAACCGCCTGATGCGACAGAAATCGACTTTGACGATAATGTAATTGACCCAGGCATGGGTGACACGCCAGCACCTGTGCATGCGACACCAATTCACGTCGCGTTCAACATACCATCTACTGAGCGCGCTCCCGATGCTGCGATCAATCACCCGACCAAGTCAAGCACGTCGCCAACAGAAGGCGCTGGTCGCAGTCATGCTGGAGATGTTGACACCGGCTTCCTTCAGATCTACGGACCTGAGAATCAGCTTGAAGCAGAGCAGCAGGAACTCGTCGCCAATCTCGAGCTTCGCAATCCGGCATCTGATCCACGACAACAGGAACTACAGCAGAGCTTCTCAGAGACCTATTTCGAGTACTGTTATCCATGGTGTCCTGTCCTCGATCACGATACACTCGACTCTGAACTTGCGCGATCACCTATGCTTGCGAATGCCCTTGCGCTCGCTGCGAGTCACATTCAACCGCCTTTAATACCTCACCAAGGACCGGCTGCGTATTACGAGAAAGCGAGGATGATGTTTTACATGGATGAAGAGCCAGACATACTTACCTCTCTCAAGGCAGTGTCTCTATTCTACTGGTGGGCACCTCGTTCACCATCGACAGCCCATCGGCATGCAAGCTGGTGGTGGACTTCAGTCATAATTAGACATGCACAGCAGATGAACATTCACCGTGAGCCGAAACAAGAGACCGTGGCCTCAAGCGCACTTCACCTGAGTTTGCGGCGGCGACTGTGGTGGACTGTCTTCGTAAGTTATCGCGGGCCTGCAGCTGAGGCGTACTGACATGTTCCAGGCACGAGAGCGATTGACATCTCTTTGTCAAAGCAAACCCTGCATCATAAACCCTGAAGACATGACGATACAAGAAGTCCAACCGTCCGATTTCCCAAGTGATCCGGCGTCACAGAAGAAAGGCCGAATATTCAAGTACTGGGTTCGCCTTGCCGGTATAATGGGCAAAGTGTCCCAGGCACTATCGAAGTCAGTGGACTCGCCTCCGGAAACGGCGACATTTCCTACGGAGCTTAGACAAGAGCTCGTCGCGTGGGTTCAGTCATTACCCCCGGATCTTCAACTCCCCATCGGTTCAAGCCGAACAGAAGGTTTCGACAGGGATGTTCATCAACTGCATCTCCCATATCTGACAACGATCATTGTGATGCATTTACAGAGGACAACACCAGACCTGCCGCAGGCGCTACCACCCGCCATCTTAGCGGCTTCATGCATCGCCAGGATTCTGAGAGATATCTTGTCGCGTGGAAATGCACGATTTCTCATGGCGATTACATGCTGGTACTGTGGCACTGCATTTATCGCCTTGCTGCAAGCAAGCCGGATCAAGCAATTCTCCCAAGAAGCAGAAGAGGGCCTGGATATTCTGGACCAAGCAGTCGGACAGCTCCAGCAAATGTGGGCTTCTGCCAATGTTATTCGACAAGGCTTTGAACGGCTGCGAGCGCTGCCTCGATCCATGATGCATGCTGGTAAAGGCAGAGCGGCAGGGTCCAATGGCTCTGCGGACGCACCGTCGAATGACTTTGACTGGAAGCTTCTATTTCCGTTTGTGACTAGATCTACGAGTCGGATTGCGGATTGTTTGCTTGCTGATGATGAGTTTGGAACCACGGCGACCGCACTACCATCGCCCGAGAATGCAGTATTTCATGAAGACCTGCTCAATCGTTATCATGATTTGCTTGAGCCATTTGTTGATTACAACTTTGACTTTTCAAATATTAATCTTGATATCCTATAGTAATGTAAAGATAGTTGATGCAAGCAAGTAAAGTCGTGTGGCAATTGGTCTGTTCCTTGCCGTTATGCTTTGTTTGCTGAGTCTGTCATAACAACTCTCTGAACACTCACAGTCTCAATACCAGAATATACGCAAACTCAATGGCAATCTTGACATGGGGATCTATTTGAGAACTTATAACTGTAGATCTAATGCTATCTCACTTTAAAGTACTATAAATGGTATCGTTCTCCTCAATCAAGCCTCAACACCGAAGCGTTTCAGCCTTCTCTACATACCAGGATAAATCGCTCTTCGGATCAAACTCAAACTCGGTGAACCCATTACCCATGAATCTAAACGGATTCGCCGTGTTATACTCAATCTCAAAGTCCTCCGCGCGAATATTCTCCAGCATGCGATTGAACAGATGCGCACTTCCACCAAACAGTGCAGTAACACGGCCGTCAACCTTGCCTCGCTTGTACCAACTCGTACAGCCTCCACTCCAGACGAGCGTCTTGTGGACTTGATCGCAGTACTTGATGAAGGCGTCGACCTTTTCCTTCTTGGGAACGACGTACTTGATGTCTTCGGTGGACATCTTCTTGATCCACTTGATGAAGTAGTCGCCTGTCCAGTTGAGGGACTCGACGAGGGAGCCGTGGCCTCCTAGGCAGTTTGGACCCATCATCATGAAGTAGTTTGGCATGGAGGGAACGGCGACGGAGATGTATGCTTCTGGGTCCTCTTTCCATTGCTCACGGAGATCAATGTTGTTCAGACCGACGATGGGATAGCGGGGACGGAAAGATACGTCGAAGCCAGTGGCGTATACGACTGACGGTGGTTAGCATGATGCTTGGATGTGAGAGCGTGAGGAACTACTTACTGACGTCGAACTCATGTTCCTTGCCATCAGCAGTCTTGAGGCCCTTCTTCGTCACTTGTGTGATTGGGCTGTCTGTCAAATGACAGTTCGGCCGCAAGAATGACTCGAGATATCCAGGACCAGGCGTAATACGACGACAGCCCAACTCCCACTTAGGGATGAGCTTTGAGCACAGCACAGGATCATGACCAAGCTTCTCAGCCATTTGCTCAGCAGCTAGCTTCATACCGCGCTCATTGTTCTCGCCCTTTCGGAAGATGTAGAAAGACTTATTCGTGCGAGAAATAATACCCTTGCGATGCTGGAGATGAAGCTCTGGGTCTTGGAAGCGTGCCTTGTCTTCCTCCGAGTACCGGGGGTTAGGGTCGTCGTCCTCTCTGCCGAGATGCTTTGATGGTGGAGCACGGTAGTACACCCAGGCTGGGCCGCGGACGAAGTTTGTGACTTCTGTTCCCGGCAGTTTTGCCATCTGCGGAACGATCTGGATTCCTGATGAACCGTTGCCAATGACAGCGATGCGCTTGCCAGAATAATCGTAAGAATGGTCCCAGCTGGCTGAGTGAGTGGTGTGGCCTTCAAAGTCCTTTAGGCCTGGGATCTTGGGCCATGATTCGTGTCTGAGAAGTTAGTACTTGCGCTTGGTAGACGGGGAGATTTGAACATACACTAGAACTCCTTGTGCTGAGATCAATACGTGACAGAACTCTTCTCGTTGGATACCCTCGTGCTCAACTGTGACCTTCCATTGACCTAGATCATCGAGCCACTCAGCGCCGATGACCCGAGTGTTGAGTTGCAAGTCACGGTCAAGATTCCACTTCTTGACTGTTGCCTTCATGTAAGACAAGATGTCACCACCACTAGCATAGAACCTCTCCCAGTTGGGATTAGGATCAAAAGGGAATGCCTAACACTGTAAGTACAATTCGCGATCATTGAAGGACGGACGTACGTAAATGTGACTGGGCACATCGCACTGAACACCAGGATAATTATTCGCCAACCAAGTGCCTCCAATATCACTGCGCGCCTCAAAGATAGTGTGATCAACTATATCCTCCATCTCAGGGAAGCGATGTTGGAACTTGTGCGCCATCAAAAGACCAGAGAAGCCCGCGCCAATGGTAAAGACCTTGATCTTGCGTGGTGTGTAGGCATATTCTTGGGCCAGTGTAAACGGATCTGCTGTGTGACCGTTTGTATGGCCGTTGCTGAGTCCATTCTTGATGTCGTGTAGCTTAGTGACAAGTTCTGGGAGCTCAGTTGCTGGCATTGAAGACAAGTCCTCGGCGGATTGCGCCTTGGTCTCTGGCGACTCAAAGGCAGGCATTGTGACTGGTGTTGAGGGTGGTCTTCAAGGCTGCTCAAGGTGTTTGTGAGGGTGAAGTGATGGTGAGGATGAGATTGGTCTTGTAAGTCAGTTCAAGGTGTTGTTGAAGTACTCATGATGCTTAACAATAAGGTAGGTAAAATAGCTGGTGTTGTCTTTGCCCCATCAGCTCTGCCAGCACTAGTCTAGGCCGGCAAAGCCTCAATCAGGCCATCGCGTTAGCATCTCGTGCCTCTTGCGTGGTCATTGCCGAAGTCATCTCCCTCTTTGCCAAGCATGTTCGGCAAAGTTGTTAGTGTTGTTGAAGAATGGCTATCCCGAAACGGTATTGCCGACTGTTAGTGACCAGCTGATGCGAAATGCGGGGTTACAGCGATATCGCACAGGGACTGAACCGGCCAACCTGCACAACGAGGCGACGGTATCTGCATACTTAGAGGGAGATAGGGAATAAGAATTGCATTTTGTAAATTTTAGCTCACGTTTATCTGGTTTACCTGTAAAGATCCTCTAAATTCTCGTCTGATTTGTTGCTCCACAACACCATTGTCACCAATCCCAAGCCCACCAAGGTCACTTACACCATGGCTGTCAACCGCTATGCTTACAATGGTCCAATTGACCACACAATCGCCCCTCAACTCGAGAACATTCGAGGCAAGTCGGTGATTATCACAGGCGGCGCCAATGGCATGGGCGAAGCGTTCGTCAGAGACTTTGTCGCCGCTGGCGCCTGGGTAACATTCGCCGATGTCAATGAAGAGCGCGGCAAAATAGTTGAAGCAGAACTCAATGCCGACGGCCAAAAATGTGTCTTCATCAAGTGCGACATCAGAGACTGGGATCAACAAAAAGCCATGTTCGAAAAGGCCAAATCTCAAAGCCCAAGTAATTCGGTTGATGTGGTCATCGCAAATGCTGGCATTTCTCGAAGTTCGGGAGATAGCTTGTGGAATCTTGATGGTGTGTGCTCACTGAACCCTCTGAAAGTTTAGTGGAAGAGCCCTGAACTAACGGCACCTACAGACCCCAATGGAGAACCAACAAAGCCCGACCTCAACATTGTGAGGGTCAACATAGATGGAACTTGTACGTTCTCGCCACTCACGCCACTACGCAAGCCGTCATTAATACGTTTCTAGTTTACACGTGGAAGCTTGCAGTTCATTATTTCCGTCAGCAGCCAGTGAGCGAAGATCGAGACCGATGTTTCATTATCACAGGCTCGATGGTTGCCTGGATTGATAGCCCAGTAAGTACCCGACAAAGCCGCGCCGTCAACAACAGACTTCAAATCTAACTTATATGTGATAGGGCAACTGGGAGTATACCGGAACAAAATATGCGCTCAGAGGCTTCATGAGAACAGTCCGAAGATCAAGCCACGAGCAGGCTATCCGCATAAACTACGTCGCGCCCTGCTGGATCAAGAGCGCCATTCGAACAGCAGAGTACGAAAAGTGGCTGGTTGACCGCGGCGTGGAGTTTGGTGAGCAGAAAGACGTCTCAAGCTGCATGTTGAGAATCGCGACCGATAGAAGCATCAATGGTGAGTACAAGAGATCTCATTATTGGTCAGGTACTAATGACTATCACAGGTCGCTCGTTGATGATCACGCCCCGCTCCATCGCAAAGGAGGGCTTCGTAGATATTGACAGAGAGGATTACAAGGACACACCCGAAGATGAGTATCTGAAGAAGGTTCAAGCATCACAGCTGGTAATTATTGAAGACAAATGGCTGGACTCATACAAAGTCCGAGTATATAAAGAATAGCCACTGTCATAAGATAAAGTACAAAATTAATCGGAAAGATTGCGCTAAAAAAGAAAAATAAAGTACGAAATATGCGGATAAATGATAGCGCAGATGATTCAAGAGGACTTGTTCTGCCTTCCATGTAATTAAGATGCATGCCCTCACTTATGTGAGCGGAGAAGCGTTGACACAACGCGCTCCGTCATTTTGTGATGTCTTCGGGCCGTTAATCACAAGAGATTTCTCTCCAGTCTATAAATGTTCGTTAGTAACCCACTGAATATCACTTTCATTGTGACTTACCTCAACGTTGAATCGGTATATGACTCCAGACGTATTTTCCGAAGCATACATAAGCTTATTACCGACCGAATAAGCCGCTCCCCTGGTCCTCGAATTAGTGTCACACCGTGGTATTCAGTTCGAAGTACTTACCAAAGATTATCACCTGCGATATGTCCGAAATCCTTGATAATTTCCCACGTGAAAGTGTCGAGGCTCCATCTTGCCAGGACTGTCTTTGATGTGTTTCCTTGAAGAGCATAGAGATAACGGCCTCCTCCAGGTACTGACACCCAGTCGGCGCAGTTATTTGCAGATGTGGCGGTTCCCTGTTGAAGGACCTTGCCGTAGGTCGCAGATGTTGGGTTCACGTCGATTTTCGCCCAGGCCTTTCCATAAGTCGAGATCCAGAAAATGCCATCAGAATCGACATCTCCAGTGTTCCAAGCTGATTCTCTGTTAGCTACTGTCCTTTGACCCTTGTCAAGTCATGATGTCGATGGGGTTACTTACTTCCATCAATAAATGTGTTCATCAGTGTGTATGATCCGGTGGAACCAATCCGAATGACTTGGCTCTTGCCAGTTGCAATCTGGACAATACCGTAGATGAGATTATCCTTAATATTATAGCCAATAGGGTTGATAGTTCCGCCGTTGGTTGTACCTGAAGGGGCTCCCGGTCCAACATTCTGTGCCACCAGAGCGTTGACTCCTGTGACCAAGTTGAGCCTGTAGAGAGTTCGGACTTGGATCAAGTATCCTCCTTCATCGCAGCTGAAAGCTGGAGGTGGTGCTGGGGTCTCCACGATCACAACACCTCCATCGTCTGTGCCGGTCGGCTGAATGGTGGTTACAGCTCTGGCTGCATTGATGCTGGATGTTCCTGAGTATTGGCGATAGCTGGTGGATGGCTGAGGTGCAGGTGTCTCGATCACCACGGTTGGTCCATCGTCTGTGTTACTCGGTGATAACGTCGTCACTGTGATGGTCCCGCTCAAACTTGAGGTACCGGTATACCTTCGCGTGCTCGTCACAGTCGCAGGCGGCGGAGTAGCAATGATAACTGTTCCATCTTCACTGCCAGTGGGGGTGATAGTTGTGAGAGTTAGTTGCCCAGTTAGGACAGAAGTTCCAGAATAACGTTGAGTAATGGTCACAGGTGGAGTCTCGACGATCACGGTGCCTGGATGGTCGCCCGATGGGGAGATCGTTGAAACAGTAATCGGGCCTGTGATAATATTCGATCCAGTATAGAATCGTGTTAGATAGACTGGAGGTGTCTCGATGACCACCGTACCGGAGACAGTAGTCACAGTCGATGGGCCAGATAGTACCTCTGTGCCTGTGTATGGCCGCGTGATTGTTACAAGTGGTGTCGCGATAACGATAGTTGCCGGATCGTCAGGATCTGTGGGCTGAAGAGTTGTCACCGTTACAGCAGCGTTGATTGAAGAAGTCCCCGAGTATTGACGATAACTGGTGACAGGTTGAGGCGACGGAATCCCGATTACAACTGTTCCATCCTCTGCCGCTGTCGGCGTGATTGTAGTCAAGGTGACTGTTAAAGAGCCAGAGTATCTTTGGGTGATAGTGACTGGCGGTGTCTCAACCACGACAGTAGCAGGATCGCTCCCAGTCCCGTATAGAGTAGTCACAGTGATTGGGCCAGAGATTGGACTTGCTCCAGTATAAAATCGCGTTGAAAACACCGGCGGCGTGGCCATGACGATCGTGGCCGGAACCGACCCGGAAGCTTGTATGGTGGAGATAGCTACTGGTCCTGTGATCAACGATGTTCCTGTATAGAGTTCGGTTACTGTCGTTGTAGAAAATGGCACATCTACATAGACAGTATCGGTGTCCCCAGGCATAGCGCCTGTTTGGGTGCTAGTCTCGCTGGTTGTCACGCCTCCGTACCTGTAGATCGTCGTGTAAGGCTGAGGAATATCAATATAGACTGAAGCAACATCCCCGTCAATCGTAGGCATCTCCGTTGTGATGCTGCTGGCTGTGACGCTTCCATACCTAGTCACAGTTGTGTAAGGTTGGGCGAGGTCGACTATCACTGTTGCCGTCCCTCCCAGACTTGCAGGGTCAAGGGTGGTAACAGAGCTGACTGATACACTTCCATATCGAGTGGTGGTTACATACGGCTGAGGAAGATCAATATAGACTGAAGCAGTCTCTCCATCAATCGTCGGAGTCTGTGTCGTGATACTGCTCGCTGTCACGCCTCCGTACCTATAGATCGTCGCATATGGTTGCGGGAGGTCTATGAAGACAGAGGCAGTCTCTCCATCAATTGTTGGCATCTGTGTGGTGACGCTACTTGCTGTAACGCTGCCGTACATAGTCACGGTTGTATATGGTTGTGGGAGATCTAATAGAACTGTCGCAGTTCCCCCTATGCTCACAGGCGCAAGAGTGGTAATGGAGCTAACTGTCACACTCCCATACCGGGTGGTGGTTGCATAAGGTTGAGGAAGGTCGATTATTACTGTTGCTTCTTGCCCGTCGATAGATGGCATCTGTGTCGTGACGCTACTGGCTGTAACGCTGCCATACATAGTCACGGTTGTATATGGCTGTGGGAGATTGAAGATGACCGTAGCAACCTGGCCTTCAACAGACGCAGACTCGGTTGTAATACTGCTAATTGTCACGCTACCCCATCTAGTTATCGTTGTGTAAGGTTGTGGAAGCCTTTCAAGAACCGTGATAGTTTCCCCGAGGCTCTGAGGTGTTTGTGTCGCTGTCGAGGGAATTGACACACCTCCCCAACTGGTGATCGTTGTATATGGCTGTGGTAGCTCTACAATAATCACTACCGGCCCGCCTGCGCTTATTGGCAACTCTGTGGTCATAGAGCTAACTGTGACACTTCCATATCGAGTCGTGGTCATAGAGGCCTGTGTCTCCACTATGATTGTCCCTGGATTTGTCCCAGAGTTAGGGATTGTTACTGTAGTTGGCGCCGTAAGAAGTGCTACACCGGAATACAATCGGGTAATCGTGACGGTTTGTGGTGGAGCGGTTGCGATTATGACTGTGCCGGGAATTGATCCATCCGCGGGAACTGTAGAGATTGGCGTCGGCCCGGTTAACATAGCTGTGCCTGTCCAGAGTGTGGTGACCGTGACTGTCGCGTAGGGTCTTTTGATAACGACGACGTATGGCTCACCTGGTCTGGTGGCTGGCTCTGTGGTGATCTCGTCCACACTGACACTTCCATACCGGGTCGTGGTTGTGTAGGGTTGGGGGGATTCTAACACGACAGTGACTGGATCTCCTGGGTTTACAGGGCTCTGGGTCGTCGTTGATGGGACTGAGATTGAAGTTGCCCAGCGAGTTATTGTTGTATATGATTGCGGTAGGTCTATGATCACAGAAGCTACCCCCCCTTCAACAGTTGGCATCTGAGTCGTGATACGGCTAGAAGAAACACTTCCGTAGCGAGTGGTTGTAAAATACGCCTGAGGAAGATCCGCGAGAATGGTGATTGGTTGACCAAGCGTTGCCGCTGTGAGAGTTCTCGTCGTACCTATAGTGACTCTACCGTAGTGTGTGGAGGTTGTGTAAGGCTGCCGCAAATTCACTATGACGGTAATCAGATCCCCGGGGCTTTGAGGAGTTTGCGTGACTGTTGATGGGACCGAGATTGAAGCTGCCCAGCTGGTTATCGTCGTGACAGGTTGCTTGAGACTCACGATGACCGTAATTGGATCCCCGGGCTGTTGAGGTATCTGTGTTGTTGTGGAAGGGATAGAGATAGAAGTTGCCCAGCGGGTCACTGTCGTGAATGGCTGCGGCCTCTCAACAATAACCGTCCAGGACTCTTCAGGGCTCCCTGGAGTTTCAGTGCTCGTGGTGGAGGCTGTTCCATAGCGAGTAGTAGTAACGTAAATCACAGGTTTCACGATGATAATCGATCCCTTTTGACCAGGAAGAGTCGGAGCCACCGTGGTAGAGTATGGCACAGAGATTGTGTTGTCGAAAGAGGTTGTGGTGACATAGGATGTGATGCTTGAAGGGACGAAGACGACCACGGTTCTAGTCTGATCATCAGGCTGGCCTTGTGATAGTGCTGGTTGTACTGCCTGTCCAAGCGCTCGTTTCCGTAACATAATTGACAGGAACAGTTGGTAAGATTACCACGATCGTACCCGTTTGGCCGGCTTGGGTTGGGTCCTGAGTAGTTCTTGATGTAGCAGTGCCTGTACCAGTCCTGGTGATTGTCACATAAGGTGTGGCGGAAGGAGGTAGCACGACGTATATAGTCCCTGTAGCGCCAGTCTCAGTTGGAGTTCGACTAGTCGTAAGAGTTCCAGTCTGTGTCCCGCTGCCGGTGATCGTCGTAGTAACATATGGTGTGATGCTTGGGGGAACAAAGACAACGACAGTTCTGGTCTGATCTGGCGAGTCTGGTTGCTTGGTAGTGGTCGCTGTTGTGCTTTCAGCCCAAGTGCTTGTCAAAGTGATATACTTAACAGGAGCAGCAGGCTCTTCAACGATCACAGTCCCTGTAGCGCCAGGTTCATTTGGGGGTTGAGTCCTCCTAATGGTTCCGGTTCCTGTGCCCGTGATCGTTGTGGTGATGTAGTGGTCGATAACAGGCGGGACTAGTACGACGACCGTACCGGTCTTCCCCGGTCCAGAAGGTGTTTGAGAAACAGTGTGGGTGACAGTGTCACTTCCTGTTATCGTTGTTGTGCTCCAAGCAATAGCAGCAGGCGGTATCTCAACTAAAACCGTACCTAGCCTGCCGGAGCCAGATGGCATTTGAGTAGATGTACGGCTTGTCGTCCCGGTGTTTGTGATAGTGGTCCAGGAGGTGATCCATGGCATTTCGACCACAATAGTATCAGTTATATCAGAGCCAGAGTGCTCTTGTGTGTAGGTTCTGGTTGTAGACCCCGAAAACTTGGTTACAGTAACATAACGCAAGGCTGGCACATCATGGTGTATCACTCCTTCCTGTCCAGGACCAGACGGAGCCTCAGTCCACACTCGAATTGTCGATCCGGTCCATGTTGTAGATATATCAATGTAGCGAATAGCAGCAGTGGGAAACAAGATTTTCTTAGTGCCCGTACCTCCGGGTCCAGTGGGCGAGATAGTCACCGTCCGGACTTCGGAGCTTGTCCAATACTCGCTAGTGGCAACATAGTGGAGGGAATCTTCAGGGTATTGTACTAGTACAGTGCCAGTCGCACCAGCACTAGACGGAGGTATAGTTGTGGTTTTTGTTGATTGACCCGTCCAAAACTCGGTGACAGTAACAAAAGAAGTAGCGTCTGAGGGAATATAGACCACGACTGTTCCAGGGGCCTGATTGGTGGGAGGAACAGTTGAGGTTTGAATGCTTGATCCCGTCCAACGACTAGTTACCGTAAGGTACGTCTTTACGTCAGCTGGGACTTGGACAATGACAGTCCCTTCTTCATTCGGATCAGAGGGCTTCTGTGTAATTGTTGTTGTTTCCGAACCAGTTGTTCTCGTCGTGGTTGTGTACTTGTATGGGGTCAATACTATCACGAGCCCCGTTTCTCCGGGGGATTCTGGCTCCTGTGTAATAGTTATTGGAGAGTCGATTTTATCACTGCCACGGATTGTAGTCGCCATAGGGTTAGGAAGGTCAACGATGACCCATCCTGAAGAGGAGCCTTCTGCGAACCGAGTGGTTGTTTCTGGTACTGTCACCTCCCCATATCGAGTGGTATAAATTAGGCGAGTGTTGACAGGTGGTAGCTCAACAACGACAGTCCAGTCGTCGCCCGAACGGGTAGGAGATATCGTGTGCGTAACAGCTTCAGTTACCGAACCGACATGAGACACGGTAGCCCAGCGTGCGGGAGGGACCTGAACGACCACCACACCCGTTCCATCCGGGCTGTTTGGGGGAATGGTTTTCGTCACTGGTGCGGTGAGTGATGATGCCACTTGGGTGATAGTATTGTAGTCCCCGTCAGTGATCGGGATTTCAACTAGCACTTCACCATCTTTGCCAGGCCCATTCGGACTCTGCGTAAGCGTCCTCCGAGCTGTGCCAGTCCCGAAACGCGTGACAGTGTTGTATCTGCCCATCGGTGCGGGTGTGTCAACGTAGACGATCCCCGCCTCACCAGGGTGTTTGGGTGGCTGCGTCGAGGTGACGGTCGCCGTCCCTGTTCCAACACGAGTCACAGTTGCATATATAATGGGTTCTGAAGGCAAAATTACGAAGACAGTACCAGTGCCCCCTGAGCTACGTGCAGGCTCTGTCGACGTGACGGGGGTAGACACTGTACCAGTACGAGTGACTGTTGTATACGCAGGTGTAGACTCTGGGACCTCGATGACGATTGTGCTGACACCGCCTGAGCTATCCGGCTGGATTGCCCGAGTGACATGAGACTGAATGTCCCTTGTTTGGGTGATGGTTGTTGCTCTTGGCTGCCCAACAACAATTGTAGTTCGGTCGTCGACATGAACGACCTTGGTAACAGGGTCTCCATTGCTCCCTCTCTCCGTGATAGTGGTGTAATATTCCGTACCAACGGTTTGTATCTCGGGATCGCCCACTTGGACGGTCCTTGTGTGATCAACTTCAACGCCTTCTGTGCGAGTTCTGTACTCAGGCTCTTCAACGATCACAGTAGTCGGATCGCCAGGTTGATCAGGAGTCAGTGTCCGGGTCCGCGCAGTTGTCAATGTAGAGATGATCGAAGTGATTGTGGTTAGGGGAGTTCTCTTTATGACAGTCCCGACCGGCGGTGTTCCCTGCGGTGCGATAGTGTACGTTGAAGGAGGTCCTACCCCGAAAACTGCTGTGGTAATGTAGGAAGCTTCATGAGGTATCAGAAATGTACTGTAGCTGTCAGTTGTCTGTGGACGCGCAGTGAATAAGGCACCAACCTGGCTAATATTGTGTCAAATGTGATTGAGCCGTCTACAACCTTAATTGGCTGGACCTCAGCACGTTTCTCACCATCGGGACAATCAACAACTGGATCCCAGGCAGAGGCGACAGCAATCCAGACGAAAAGAACTCCATAACACGTCAATTTAGGCGCGCGCAGGGATTTGAGCATATTGTTTAAATGGAATGAGGTGTTGGACCTGCCGCGAGACAGATTGGAGGAGAACAGGTCACGTGCGAATGCCAATCACGAAGCGGACGAGGAAGGAGCGCCCTGCTATATATTTACATAACTGCTAATTATCTATTGAAGGAACGCACAATAATCTAGAGAAATTGATCGACATGCAAGCAGAGTTTACGGGTATTAATATGGAAAGATCGATTCTACTCAGCCTTGGCATTCCGATTGCGTTCAGATGTACTGTGGCGTTGATGGTTCAGGCCTAGAGCTCGCTGACAGAAATGAAGATCAAACACCAGCGCCATCTACGTTCTGGAAGGGTAAATGTGGCGTCATTAGAGTGGCATGATTCTAGATCTCAACAAGGTGCTTGCTTTAAGACAAAAGCAGGGTCTTCCCGCCACAAGGCTCCAAGTTCCTGGATCGCTAAACTCTCTTACGGCTTTGATGCGAATTCGCTTATCGCCGGACACCAACTACCTGGTTCCTTCGCTATACATTTCCCTGAAGCTTCAATATGTTCGAACATTCCAGGTCGACCACAAGGCTACCGTTTGAAGATGCTCAAGCTGCGAGCTAGGTATGACCGCTGGGAGGTCTCGACCATTCCATGCATTCAACTTGACGGTAGACTCTTTTCTGGAAGCTTTCCATGGGGTTGCCGACTTTGTGTGATTTTAGTGAAGCCCTTTCGATACTGTGACATCTCATGAAAAGCCATAAGTACTCAAAATGTCTCACTCATCAATATGTTGACCCAGACATATCCAACACTCCTTTGACTTGACACTCAGCCCTACAACACTCATTTTATCCACATTGATCTACATAAACACTCTCTTGCCACCACCGTACCTATAATATTTACAGATCCAAACCAAATCGCCATGATGAGATTAACAACAATAAGCTGTGGCCTGAGCTTCCTATTGCCCATATACGCCCGAGTCATCTCTGACCCCTGCGCTACAACAACCACTCTACCTGTCATCACAGTCACAAAAGGCCCTAATGGCTACTACAACCAGTACACCCGCACATATCAAGAGTTCTACCCTCAAGGCCTAACAACAAAAGTTTACACTATTACACAATCATGTTCAGGTGTAAATTGTCAGCCCTCACCCATTGAGACCGCACCTCCACCCGGCTTCACATCTGCGGTAGTCAAGTGTGATAAATGCGGAGGATCAGGGACCAAAGTTGCTACTTTGACATTTCCAACTGAATCTGTGCAAGCATATTCATCTTCTGGCTATGTTGTTGTACCTATTGCACAACCCACACAGATTCCACTTGGTCAGAGTGGACACTCCCATAGCAGTTCGGTTTTTGAAAATGGTTCTTCTGGCTCTGACGCTGGCCCTGTACTGAATAACCACGGTGCTTCTCTTTCTACAAACACTTCTTCAGACTCTGGAGATTCAGCCTCACAAGACTCCGGCAGTGGAAGTCAAGAGAGCCAAGACATCAACATTGGATCCACGCAGCCGCAATCCAACAACGGAGACTCTTCAAACGGCAGAAAATCTTCTGATGACACAGGTGCCGGTGTCCTTGGGTCTCGGCCATTATCCGAGACACCCACAGCCTGTTATCACTTTTCTCCCTCCAACTCTTCCCCCGCTGGCTCTGATAGCCAGTCTTCGTCTTCAGCAGGTGACACAGGCTCATCTGATACGGCCGCCGCGGGAGACGATACCTCACTTCCAATTCCTAACCAGAAAACCGGCAACCCATATTCAGGTGACACTTCTGGTGCTTCGAGCAACGGATCCGGCTCGCCCGGCAACAATTCCCCCTCATCTCAAAATGATACCCCCTCTACTGGAAAACCAGCCACAAAAGGCTCTGGCGATGACAGTTGGAGTCCCGATTCCCCGATCACTGTTAATAGTGCGGGCCAAATCAAGACAAATATTGTTACATGTGTATCAGCGAATATTGCTGGCATGTTTGTTCTGAGGTTGCTAGTATAGCAACAGTACCCTCTTGTATCTAGCGCTAAAACTAAATAATTACAATTAATGAGACACGATCGAGACCACCTGTGGCTGTACATGTCGTTCCACTTTCTCTGATCCTTGGTATACTAGCTGAACATGACTTGGATTTAGCAAGACACGGATCCATCACGGAGGAAGCGACCGTTTCTCGCGGGGAACTTTGAAGCATGTTTAAGATTCTGCCCTAAGATTTGCCCTTGCTTGGTTTGACAAATCGCATCGGCTAGCCCCTGCCAAGATTCGACAAGCTAATTCCAAATCCGTATATTTTTGTTGCAGATCAGGAATCTTGTGGCTTGATATAGTTATTTAGCGCTGAGCCACAACACCACAGCAGACTTCTTTTCGGATGAGAATAGTTAAGACATTGATCACGAGTGGCAGAAATATCTCTACAAGGTTAGAATCTTGTAAGCCAGGTTTAAACTTCGTTAACTACCCATTTCTCGCCAACTACACCGAGTCCAACCTCTTAGACACCAGTTCCTCGGACAACAATTCACCCGAGAGGCTGGATCTTGGGCTGAATTAGAGCATGCCACGCGAACTATTCCTCTTGGTATTCTTGGATCTCATCGAGGATGTGTAAAACTCAAAGTCGGACCAGGTACTCGGGCCCTCGCTTACTGAGAGTCAAGTCGTCTCCCAGAGAACGACATTTACGTTCTTAACAAGGGGCTGCTCCGGCCTCTCGGGTTCGGTTAGGAATAGAATAACTTGATAATCAGTCAGAAGTTTAAATCAGTTTTATCAAAATCAGACCACTTTTGATTTTGGCATACAGCCATACACGGGAAGTTGTTTTTTCACACCAATGGAATTTAGTCGGTTAACTCACACAGCTAGGATGTACTCAAGACTTGCCCCTGGCTGGGGATATATTCCAGTTGACGCATGGAGAACTCGGGCTTTCTTACAGGGTCTCTGCAGGAAGTTGAAGTGGTCCTTACCTAGGTACTCTGCTTCAGTGCAGTATCATACTGCTCGAGGCTCATGTGCTTTGGGCCCCATATATCGGGCGTCTTTGTGAGTAAACCGACGAAGGTATTGAGAAATGTTTGCCAGGAGCTATGACTAAACAAGGCTGATCTCGTCTAACTGTAGAAGATATTTAGGAGAGATCGTACCGCTTTATAAGAACTTATATAAATCTTATGTGAAGTTAGTGGATCTACTTAAAGGCTCAGGAAGTTTAGAATCGGCTCCATGGGTTTCACAGGTTGCAAATCAAGGATGGTTCATTATGAATTCAATAGAGAGTAAATAAAAACCAGAAGCCCCTACGGAGGAGCATGGGTTATCACGACACCTCCCGAATTTCATTGTCCTTTAGTTACCCATCATTACAGTTGCCCTTGGCTCCCATGTCCCATGGTTTGGCTTGATCGCCAAACACGATGCCAAAATAGAAGCAAGTCTCGAAAGTGCATTGCGTGATCCCATTTATACCCCAGACAATCCTCCAAACCTGTTAAACAATTGTTGTGCTCTCCCGGTTCCTGGCTAGTCAACTGAAGCCTATGAAGCAGTGGAGTCTAGTCCAAATCACAAGCATAAGGTATCTTATGAATTGGATCCCATAGTGTTTTCGAGTCTCTGCATCTCTTCGGGAGTTCAGTTGGCGAGGGCGTTACGACGGAGGCAGTCCGGGACATTGCCATTCTGCCGGACATACAGAGACCAAAGCTCTGCAATGTCAGCCTTGCCAGCGAGACGCTGATCGTCTTGCTACCCGGTCGTGTTGGCCAATTCAAAGCAAAATCTTTCAAACTCATCTAAATCACCTCTCTCCCATTTCGCTTGGAGGTCTCTCATGTAAGCTTTGGCCGCAAATAGCCTGATGCCATTTTCAACCCGACCCATGAGGCGACGGGCCTCTACGGGATTGGAGCTCGTGAGGAGGGAGGCCTTGTTAGCAAGCTGGCCGTAGAGTCGCAAAAAGTCCGAGCCACCCCCTTCGGGGATGTTAAGATTAGGGTTGGCGGGGACCTCTGTTTCAATCACCCAAGTCTCCCGATCTTCATCCAAGCATGACCTGATCATATCAATCCAATGGGGTAGATAGTCACTGCACCAGTAAAAGAGATCATTCTTCACATGCCGAGGCATGACACGGATGTGTGGTTCGCTGAGCCACATGTCCAATCCAAGTCTGAGTGACGCCTGATCAACGCCAGGCAGGCCTAGCTTGCCCAAGACCTCAGCGCCAGACTGCAGGGCTTCAACTCGAGTAGTCGTCAGTATCACAGAGATGGGTTCATCTTCGCCGGGACTGTTGGCGTTAATTGAGGCGTCGTCGTTTCCGCCCATCATGACATCAAGGTCAGTAGGTGTAGAGAGCCCCTTAATTCGCTCCACGATCAGGGCGGGCAGGGCGCGCAGTCTTGGAAGGGAGGGACCGCTGGTGTAGATAATCGAAACCATCTTGTCATCCTGGAATAACTGGGTGAGCATGGGTTCGGTGATACCTTTGACGGTTTTCAAGATGAAGGGTCCATTGTGTATCTGCTCATAGAACTTGATAGCAATGGGTAGCCACTGAGACATGCGACAGTGTCCGAATAGACGCGCAAAAGGTTGGCTGTCTTCAGCAAACCTGTCGGTGTTGATTCGTACACGGCGGATTGTGAGCAGCACAATGACGGAGACCAGGTGAGGTGCTGGGATGCAAGAAGGATACCCAGTCTGGGACTGTAGCTCCAAGGCGGTCTTGAGATGTTTCTTGACTTTCTGAAGCAGATTGTGGCATTTTCCTTGTCCACATGGAATGACTTGAAGACTTCTTCCACCATCCGCGCGTAGACTTGCTTCAGGACGTCCCGCGAGATGTCGCCGGTCTCAAGTTTGGGGCATCTATCGATGCTGAGATCGTCCAACACAAATGAGCCATCGTTGATCTTGGCGATAAGTAACTGCTTATCCATAGCTGAGAGGCTCGACATTGTGACTGAATCTGGTGCGAGGAAAGGAAGGGAAAGGTAGGGGACTCGGGGAGGGATGATGCTGGGATCTCTAAGGATTGCTTGAGAAGGGAGGGGGAGACGTCTGAAGGATATCGCGATGGCTTCTTCAAGACTTCTGATGGAGTGAGGAAGCTAAATAAGTAGGATTATAGTGATCAATGAAGAAGAATGTGTTGAGTGTTGAGTGAGGATAGAAGGGGAGAAGATATTGAATGAGGTGAGAGGGACATAATTCTTAGCAAGGGTAGGGCTTAAGAGCTAGAATATTTAGAGCTGCTTAAAGTCTGAGGTTCTGATTATAGAGTCTTTTTTTTCTCCTAGTTATTCTATAGTACTAAATCTAAATATTTCTTAAATATCGAACTCTTGTTACGGGCAGGTAGTTAAATGTCTATATCTAACTCACCTGATATGGTTAGTCCAAGTGGATCGATCGCAGTGGCTGTGCAGTACGTGGCGCAGCAGGGCATTCTTCTCTTTATCGAGTCCCCTTCGATCGTAGAGAATCTGAGACTTTCATCATAAACGATACATTTGCGCCATGTGGGCTTCAAAATTCCTCAAATCTCGAAATGCAAGATTGATCGCAAAGACCTCGATTGCAGCTGCTGCCTCAGCGCCAACATCGCAAGCTGAATTCAGTGCCAACTCCCAAGCGTTCTCGGTGGCTGTGACTGAGCTGCTGGAATGCCTGGACTTTGTCCTTGATCAGCTGGATGACCAAGGTGAAAAAGTTCACTTTGAGATATACTCAGCATGCTAATAGACTTGTAAACTAGGAGAACATGGAGATTTGTTGCAGTTCCATTTGTCACGGCTTGCCAAAGAGATATCCAAGTATAAAAACTCCAAGGTTGATGAACAAAGGTCACAACCATGGTCCGGGTACATCTATCTGCCACAAGACATCAGGAACTATTCTAATCTAGTATTTCTTTGCAGGAATCGTGACTTACTCGAGCTACTGCTTGCCGCCTGCAGATGCGCATGCTCCGTCTACAAACCAGACATCCATCCTGGAGGTGATCTCGTACCAGTTATCTCCCGGACACCTTCTATTACTGGGACCGTCAAAGCAACTTCAATATGGAAATCAGAAGATACAAATACCCTGTTTGTTTCCATTAGAGGCACATCTTGCAAGGCAGACCATCTTGTAAATTTTAATAGGAACCACAAGGACTCGGCCTCGGTCTTCGTAAGTTCCAGGAGCCTTTGATTTCTTTCAAACACTAACAGCTGTCTCGAGGCTTTCCCTGGCATCGATGAAAGGATATTTGCCCACAGTGGCTTCTTGGCTTGTGCAGCTACTCTTCTTCCCTGGCTTACCGAGGAAATCGTTCGCCAGGTTACAGCCGACCTGAGTTTGAAAGATATAGTATTCACAGGCCACTCGGCAGGCGGAGCGGTTGCAGCCATGGTGTTTCTGAACTTTATTTGCCACTGCCCAACCGGATGTAAGTACAGGTCTTCCTACCTCGTGTCTCACAAGCTGACAGCCTTCATAAGTATCGAATGCAAAGTTCTCCCTCATCACATTCGGAGCCCCGCCTGTAACTTCAATAAACATCACTGAATTGGCTCAAAGCATTCCCCAAACTCGACATATCTATGCTGTTATCAACGAACACGATTTAGTTCCGAGGGTTGACCAAGGCTACATCACATCAATCATCAGTTTGTACCGTTCAGCCTACGGGCTACCATTGTCCGACTTCAATAACACCACGTTTACAACCAACACTCAAGTAGACAAAAACCAGGATTCTACATGGAGACTACCTCCACCTGACTTCCATGTCGTTGGAAACATCGTTGTTCTAAGAGCGAAACTCGATTACAATGCGTTGCGGCTGACATCAAGCCAAACCAGTGCAGACACTACTACACCGCCACAGAAGCTAGATATACTGCGAGTTTCACCGATGGAGTTTTGCAAATTGCTATTCTTTGAAATATCTGTACATAAGAGAAAGATATATCTCAACAGACTGGAGAGACTAGTACAAGAGGCCGGGGGAACAGTATGATACACTGAAGCAAAACGTGATTTGTGGGGTTTACTCTCAAATCTGGTTCCACTGACTCTTCTTATAGACATCTCATTTTAGTATCTTTCCCAGACCTCATGGCCCTTGTTCCTTACTCGGAACTTGTGAATCCTATCCTTCTTCGTTATGATGAAGATGGCACGCTGCCTTCTATCTTGGTACACCGTCTGGATCCATTGTGCTCAAATAACCCTTGCGGCGAGTGAATTCTGGTTCCGCCACACTCTTTGTTCCGCCTGCACTATCCTCGAATAAAGCTTTTGCTTCTTTGCAAGTCTCAAAATGGGACTGATAACTGCTGGAAGAAAACACGGTGTCGCGATCTCGACTGCTTAAAGCAAGAGTCTCGTGGCGAATCTGGCAACCTTTGCAACTAACTCCACTGTCAACCAGTCCAGTATTTGGATCATACCACGGGTATGCAGTCGACACCATGAAACGGAAATTCTTATAGTCGTCCTGCATCTCCAAAGTCGCGATTGCCTTCGGGGTTAAGTGACCAAGCGTTGACAATGTTCGGGTAGCCTCCGCTTCTACTAGTAGTAGACGTGGACGGTGTACTGGCTTCTCTTCCATGGAATAGATGCCGGGAACCGTCTTCACAATGGGCTCAATATGAGAAGTCACTAAATCCATGCTTATCTTTGTGAGCCTTTTGAAGAGAATGAGGCCATTAACCCGCAGCTCGGGAGAATTCTCAATACATGAGAAGCAGCAGCGAGCAGCGGTCGGCAGAAAAAGGAAGCCGCCAAAGTTTTGGCAGATCGAGCATTTCTCAGTCGTTAATTCACGGTAAATGTCTCCAAACGTGAAACGGGTCGCCAGCCCCGCACGCAGCATGCCGCGAAAGCCTTCCATGCCATGTTTGACGACGGCCTTGTATTCAGGAAGCTCGCTTGCTACAGCCCGGGCTCTCCGGTTAACGCGGCGGAAGCGGAAGTAGGAGTATATATCCAGGTGTCCAAGTATGTCGCCGAGTAACTCATTCGGAAGAACATCGAGGCTCCCGAGTTTCGCTGTTGGTGATGCGGCGAAAGGGCTTTCTATTGATTCACGGACGACCTGGGTATCGTGAGGTCTTGATCGAATGAGCACAAGGTCAAAGTCACGTCTGTGGTACGCGCATATATCAAGAATCGTAGCTGCGTCGGTATTTTCCATTGTGTATTGAGTTGAGAGAGTTGAGGGGGAAATGTTGAGAATCATCATGTGATATGATGTGATGTGAACTGTGAAAGTGCATGACGGGCCGGGAGAATTCCCCGGTTGTATATCCAATAGGAGTTTGCATCCCAGCATTGTACATCATAATGTAATTTGTTGAGCTATCGAGATCCTTTTCGTTCGGTATGGAGGTTTTAGCTCAGGTTTCTTGCTGGGAACGGCCAATAAATAATACCTCTCAGGTTTCAATGTTCCGATAAGCTACATAAAGTCACAATATGAATTACTTCCATCAATCATTGTCATATTTTCTCGTTTCCGATATCCTTGCACGAACCAATAGCATGGAAGCTATAGCAAGTCATGTGAGCTCATGTCTTGCAGAAGAATGGAGCTGAGGTATTCAGCATCTCCAGCTAGTAATGTTCTTGAAGTACTCAGCGGTCCTATCGTCCTCCGGCAAAGTCACGTTAAGGTTGTAGTTGTAAGAACTACTCAATCCGCGGTCATCGCCTTTTTCATCGCAGCCGGTATAGCTTTTCTTTCAGTTAGATTACTGTATCTGCGGGAGGGGGAAGTAAGAACTTACTGGTAGAACTGGCATGCGCCACCAGTGTTGGTGGAAATGGAAGAGACATTGTGGTTGAACATATCCGAGATTGAGGTTGGGTCATCGCCCTTCTTGGGGTCAAAGTCGAAGTAAGAGACTGTCCATCATCAGTATAGGAGTCAGTTTGAGACGACGGGGAACAACATACCGCACTTTCCGGGCTCGGACCCAAAGGAAATGCACTCAGGTCTGAACCCAGCAGTAGTGCACTGAAGGACAAAGATGTAGCCATCCTCGAGGGTATAGTTTCGGTTGGGATCTGGCTCATAAACCTTGGGTGCATCACGCTTGGTCTTGCCACCAGCATAGACGAGGGTTCTACTTTTTTCGAACCCTTCCTTGGCAGCACTGTTCATGACCTTGCCAACAAGTTGGACGTTGGCTGCTTGGACACCAGCTGCAGCTGCGGCCAGGACGGCAAAAGCGGTGGAGGTGTACTTCATCTTGATTACTGGTTGTATGTCGAGGTTGTGCAGAGATGATGAGACAGGCCAATTCCTTGGGGATTCATTACGCTTATTTATAGTCAAAATGATCTTGGTGCTACGGTAGATGTTCTATGCCGACTCGGAAAGTATCGTTCCATTCTCGATAGTAAGGTAGCACTACGCCAACTTCTCACATTCTCTCATAGCTTCGCAGAGTGTTCGCCCATTAGAATTGACTTTACAGCCTCGTGTGCGTCTTTCGGATGCTTCGGGGGCATTGGCCGCTCAGGTACTACAGGCATGAAGTGATGATCCTGTGATGTCCTACCGCTTTGATGGTCGATGCTTTTCAGACCGCTAGACTGAAGAAGTGCGTGGACGTGGTGGCACAGATTTGTTTGACGATTTCAAGGCTAATTATAGGCATAAATGCTTTGATGGCTTTTGGAACAAGAAACTAGAACAATTTGGAACCGGTCGAAGGTTTGCTCGTTCATAAGGATCATCGCTGAGCCGTTGCGGAGGTTGCATGAGAGTGCAACGTTGGTGCGGTCAAGAAAGTTTGATGACTTTATGCAATGAAATAGTCTTCCGGCAGTTACAACATCAGTTTAATGCCATCACAACTTGCACATCGTTCTCAAAAGACGGCATCGCATTGGTCTTGTGCCTGACAACACAAGATCTATTAGGGTTTTGCTTGGTTGCATTGATAGACAAGAGACAGGTTTTATGCAGCTTCTAGCAGGGATCTCGGCCGATCGTTGAGGAAACAGCTCCCCAAATAGTAATTTACTATCAGAAGAACCCGAGAGCCGAGTCGTTGTCATCCGCCCAGTCATACGGGACCGATATCCCGGCGTTCGTCATCGACTCGCACCATGTATTATACCCGTTGATTATTGAAGCTGCCTCGCTGTCTCCTACACTTGGAACGAACGGGGCGTTGTCGCAGTATGTGCGGGCACCCTCCTCATCCAAGTGTGGCCAGCACAGCTTGAGAGTGATATCGCGACACTTGGAGCTATTGGGGTTCAGCTCAGCCATGGCTCCCATGATAGATAGGGACGCCTGGATGTGCGCGCGCCAGTCAGGTGCTAGTGCGTGATGAGGGTTCTGCCTTAAGCAGTGTACGGGAATTAGTGTAGCGTGGAATAGGAAATACCTGTCCTTGTTAGCAGATGGTAAGCAGAAGCTTGGGCATAGCTTACAGGATATAAAAGGCTGCGAGCCTTGAATGTGAGCGAGATGTCCAGTATCCTTGGATATGGGTAATTGATTCTTTCGCGGCATCCAGACATCGGAATACAGCGAGGTTCTCGCTACTCGTCAAGTTTTGCTGCGCATTCTGCGCGGATGATCGTGCCCAGCGGACCAAGAACGGACGATACATGACGATTCTGAGATTTCGATAGCGCCACTCTGAAATACCCATGCCCAGCGCAAACTCAGAGTCTGGGGGTGGAACTGCGAGATAGTAATATGGTACTTGGGCTAGCCAAGAGCCGATGCAGACATCATCCAGAGTTATCAGCTCTGTGGCAGATGGGAAGGGGCTGGTGATAAGACGGTTATAGACGGTCATGGTGCTGAGATGATAAGCAGACTGAACTCGGATATAAGTGTACATCGTGATACCCTCCACTTCTGGTGGGCAGTGAGTGGAGTCTTGGGTTAGCTCCTAGGGTAATAATTAATAAATGATCTCCTTGTTGATTTCAATCGACTGACCTTTTCGTGAATATTCAGAGGGAATGCAGTCTCGACACCAGCCTGGGGCCAGTTCAAAGGTCTGCCATATGTGATAGTGGCGCCAACATCCAGCACGCATAGACACCACCATATCCGGCGTCGAGTCTCTGTCTGTAAGGGAGAAAGACTATTCCCCTCCAAGTCCTTATGAAGTCCAAGACCAATCGCCAGTCGAATAGCTAGACCACCATAGTTGAATCCAGTATTCGGCTTGTTCCGCTTCTGCATATAGTTCGATGACAAACTAAAAGCTTGCACAAGAGTCAAATTTCCAACCTCAAGGTAATTTGAAAACAGGCTCTTTTGTGCAGCCTGGAAGATGGGTAGGTCTGTAGCATCGGCGACATTACTGCTCGCAAATGATCCCAAGGCTGCTAGAATGTTTGCCAGAGTGTTCCAGTGGCCTTTGTTGGCACAAGGAAGGGTTCCTGCATACTGCGCTCGAAAAGTGGGCTCATGCACGATAGGAAAGGTAGGATGATAGAAGACAAAGAAGGCGTCGATAAGGTTCTCAACGGCCACTCGGGTCAACATCGCTTGAGAACGGAACCATTGTGAGTGATCTGAGTGTTGTTGAAAAAGAGATTCAATCTCATGTAGTGCCACTTCCGCGTCAACCTCTTCTCCATCTGGACGGGCAGATAGGATCTGACGCAAGAGGGCAGATCCAGAAGCAGCGCCATAATATCCTCTCTTTTGATCACCAATGGTCAGAGAGGCCATACCGTCCATGATCGCCTGGGGGTTTCCATCGACGTGGTTTGTTATAGACCAAGTCGCGGGGTCATATGTTCCCCATGATGTCTCTTGCTCGTTCCACTCAAAGTTGTCAGCTGGAGCTAGAGTGGCCTCGAAAGCTGTGTCTTGTGACGCAGTCCAAAGTCCAGGCGCTGCATCTAATTCACCGATGGGTGCCAGAAGCAGAGGATCCGTAGTGAATGTTCCTGCATTTCCTGTACCTGTCATATAAACACTAGAATCAGGTGTCTGATTCGGTAGCTGGAGGAGGTTGTCCACATTGCCCGGGGTCGGGGTTGCATTTGGCAAGCCGCCTAACCCCGGCGTTGTCCCCAAGGTTAGTGCTGGCGTAGGTGCCGATTCAGGTGCAGTTGCTGGTGTCGCCGCTGGTGCCTGTTGATTCTGAGTTACCAGTCCTTCCTTTGGACCTTCTAGCATTTCTGCAATCTGGCCATCAGTGTAATGCCGCCTCAGGACTGTCTCAGCCTTCTCAAGACGCTCCTCTAGGAGGGTAAGTTGTCTACGTTATTGTTAGTGCGAGGTTCCCCAGTCAATCCTAGACGCTGCCCCATGTATGTACCTTCGGGTTAGCCGGGTTCTACTGTGTTTGTCGTAGAGACAATGTCTTCTGTACTTTCGGCAAATTGAGCAAACGGGCATAACACCATCGCATTTCACTTTGCGACGTCGACATTCTCGACATGTTGTAGGCTCTTCTACAGTAGGGGCTTGTTGAGGAGGAGAGGGCTTGACTGGGTCCATGATTCGTCCAGCCGTTGAGGATCGAAGGGCTAAAGTCTGTCTGAAAGGTTCAGATGATGGGACGATGGTTAGAATTTGCGACGTACGGTGGCTAGTAAACCCGTCTCAGGAACCCTTGACATCCCCGCAATTTCTAGCCCCGCAACTAATCCACTTTAGGACCGAATCGTGACCAGACTTTCGGATCTAAAACAGGAAAGTAAGCTGACAGCAGTGACAGGTGTGACCATTTGAAGCCACGATGTTAACGATATTACTTCCAGCAGATTGTCTGGGATAAGTCATTGCTATTTGAGCATGAAGTATTGCTTGTATTTTCAGTCATGAATGGAACATTTACCCATTGTCTTTCTCTGCAATCCTTTTGGACCCCCACCAAACCGTCCACGCTAAGGCACTCCCAAGCTAACCCCCACTACCGTGCGTCAACATTTGTGTAACATATGCAAGCCACCTCAAACAATTGATCGTGTTTGGACGCTAGAAGATGGAGTGACATAGAGAATTGCAAGGTCGAATGAAAACCAAGTTTACTCTTTTTGACTTATTCACATTGGTTCTTAGCCAAGCAGGTTCTAGATCAAACATCGTCTTATTTAAAATTGCCTTGTAAATGTCCAGGCTTAGGGTAGTTCAAAGTACTGGCTACCTGTCTTAGACAAGATAACGGAAGCCCTTTTGGACACGAAGAGCTTCATCAGCCTGAGCCTCCCGAGTCTTCTCGGCCTCGTAGGCCTGTGTTTCCTCCCTCTCAAGCTCCTCAAGTCGCTTGTTCAATCTGGATAGCATCATGCGAAGAACAAGAGCACCGACGATGGTGCAGCCAAACATAGCTGTGACAATGCCATAGCTCTTACGGTAGCCATTCTCCTTGAGACCCCAGACGTAACTTCCAGCAATGTTACCCAGTTGAGCAAACGCGTTAATGAGGGCGATAGCCACGGCTCGCTTTGCGGGAGGGCGAGGGAATGTTGAGCTGATCCAAGAATAGAAGACGATGTATCTAAATTGATGTTAGTTGGGATTTCCGATCTGGGGGTACTTTTAGAAGAGCGACATACCCAGCGTAAGAAGATGCTTGGAGGAAGAGAGCAAGGTATCGTGCAGCAACATTGAGTGTTGACATGCTGATGATGAATCCGACTAAACCAACGCAGATGGGACCAACAATGTGCCAGAACTTTCAAAATGGTCAGTATGAAGAGCAAAAATACTAGGAGTCTATGAGAACATACCTTCTCCTGTGTTCGATCAGAACTCCAGGCAACGATCAGAGAAACGATGCATGCAAAGAGCCAAGGAGGGGAGCTCATGAGGAGAGTTGGTACGTAAGCAAAGCCAAGCGTGCCAGTGAGAGATGGCTATAGAATGTAAGTAATCAGAAACAATGCAAATGATGGAGGAAGTCTTACGAAGAAGGCGTTGAAAGACAGACCGACAACGTAGACGGCAAAGGTAAGCATCATGACATAAATCTTGCCATCCTTGAGGGCCATCATCAATCCGGCAACAGCTCCTTGACCCTCAGCATCCTCATCAGCCTCACCAACATCCTCGACCATTCGGAGTTGAGCTACTGCGAGCTCCTCCGCAGAGAAACCGCGAGTGTTGCTGGGAAGGTCGGGCAGGATGAAGACGGCCAAGATGGCAATGAACATGGTAATGGCACCCTCGACTATGTTGCTGTTAGCTATTGACTTTGTTGAAGCTTGGAACTGATGGAAGACTTACTCCAGAAGAGCCAGCGCCAGGAAGCGTGCCCGAGCACGCCATCCATCTCAGATAACACTCCAGCAGCAATCAAAGCCGAGAACGCATTGGAAATCAAGTTACCACAAAAGAGGACAGCATTTCTCTTTGTGAGTTCCCGGCGGGTATACCACTTGGAAAGGATGAGCAACGCTCCAGGAAGGAAAGCGGCTTCAGTGAAACCGAGGAAGAAACGGATAACAACCATTCCGGTAAAGTTATGGACGTTCCCTGAGAGGGTTGAAATCAGACCCCAGAGAAGCATGATAGCACCGAGGTATAATGAAGGTCGCTGGATCTTGTTGATGAACATGTTGGAAGGGACTTGCATAAGGATGTAACCAACATAGAGGATACTGAGACATGTGGCATACTCATTATCATCCAGCTTAAGATCATCCTGCAAGCCCTTGAGACGAGCAGCCGCAATATTATTTCGATCGAGATAGTTCATGATGTAAATCAGAACGAAGAGAGCGCAACGAGCATCGAGCTTGAGTTTGAGACGTTTCTCAACTCGAGCCCGAGTTTCGGGATCCATTGTTCGGGCAAGGGCGAGACGATCGCTGTGAGGAACAAAACTCTCGAGATTCTCCTTTGTCTCGAAAGAAGGCTTCTCAGCTCGAGCTGCGCCGGCCGCAGTCGAGTTGGTGATCTCGTTGGTCATGATGGCGAGAAAAGGACCACAGATTCCTGATAAGATAAGAAGAGAAGATAAAGGTGGATAGAACTCCAGATGAATGATGATCTTCTGGGGTTTGAGAATTAAACTATTCTGGGGTATGGGGAATGGATGAAAAGTATTTATGTCAATTCACAAGGTGCCTTCATCGGCCAACTCCATCCCATCCATCTTCTTGGAGTTTCAGCTTCACGCGAGCAATTCTCTAGTTCCAACCCCATGTCCAACAGAACTTGGAGAAACCGGAGACCACTTACCAATTCCAGACTAGCCGCGAAAAAGTCAGCTATGGAGAAAGGCTGACTGTCAGCTACCAATCGGAACATTCACCCTTTTGCTAGGATGGGGCTTTTAGTGCCGGTAGTTTGGCCTGTGCGCGGGCGACAGTCAGCCTGGTAGTGGGACATGATACATAACTCGAGTCTTGGTTGGGGAGAGAAAGTTTAATGAGGCTCTTTCTCCACGCTACAGGTCTGTCGTTCTCGATCCCCGTGGGGGGTTCTCTGGCTTCGAGCGGCATGAAAGGAGAATCCGCACGGCCGAGTCATGATCCGTTGGGCGCTATTCAAGTTGACTGTCGACCTCTTCGTGGGACATCGTCAAGATCGTTCTTTATTATCGTTCATAGTCTGAAGTTTCCATGATTTTGAGCATCATCTGCGCCTTTTAGATAGTTGACTGTCGACCTTGTCATGTGAAACTTGAGGCGGTGCAGCATCATGGCTCACATCAGCTTGATTGTTCCAAGTGATTCTTGAGGAACTCTCGTGTATTTAAATCCTCCATTGGACGCGTCATAAACTGTAGATAGTTCTGTATCCCAACAGACAAGCCTCCAATCTAATCACTTCCTTTTCATCAACTGCATATTCTGATATCAACAACTCAAAATGGAGATTACCAAAGTAATTACCCCAGACCGACACTACCTGTCCCCGATGTCACTAACGCATGCATCCACTAGGTCGGTATTATTGGAGCAGGCACCATGGGGGGCGCCGTCTCCCTCCTTTTCGCGGAAAAGGGTCTCGACGTGTCTATTGTTGATACATCACGAGCAAGTCTCGACAAGGTCGCGAAGAACGCGGAGGCTGCTGGACTATCGAAACGGATCCACATCTGTGAGGACTACGATTCCCTCTGCGAAGGACTTGGTTCACCCAAGGTCTTTATCTTCAGCTTACCGAACGGCCGTCCTGGCGATAGTGTCGTCGCCCAACTCAAATCACGTGTCTCAAAGGGCGACATACTCATCGACGCATCGAACGAAAACTACGAACGCACACAAGCGAGACAAGAGATTCTCCGTCCTCTTGGTGTTGCATATATCGGACTGGGTATCTCAGGTGGTAGCTTTGGAGCTAGATATGGTCCATCACTTATGCCAGGTGGTGAGAAATGGGCTGTTGAGCAGGTCCTCCCTCTTCTGTCTAGGATCGCGGCCAAAGATGACCAAAGTCGTCCTTGCGTAACCAATATCGGCACTGGTGGAAGTGGCCACTTTGTTAAGATGATCCATAATGGCATTGAGCATGGCGTCATGTCCAGTCTCTGCGAAGCATGGGAAATTATGGACAAGTGCTTGAATATGACTGGCGACGAGATTGGCGACGTGTTTGACTCTTGGTGTGAGAAGGGAGAACTGGTAAGTGCTCCCAGAAACTGCCTATCCAAAGCTTGCTAACCATTCATGATATAGAAAGGTAACTTCCTCGTATCTATCAGCGGTCCTATCTGCCGAACCCGAAGTCCTGTTGACGGAGGCTCTCTCTTGCATCAGATCAGAGATGCCGTTGTCCAAGATGCCAACGATTCCGAAGGCACTGGAGTTTGGGCCAACATCGAAGCTGTCGCCTCTCACGTCCCTGCACCGAGTCTGACCGCCGCCCATTACCTTCGACTTGCCTCAGCCGAAGTCGAGCAAAGGAGTGCCATCAGGGCTTCCATTGGAACTGTATCCCCACAGTCTCTCATCGTCGCGCCTCTGAAGCGAGCCTATATTCTTGAACAACTACGACAAGCCGTCTATGTCACAAGTCTTGCGTGCTTCATCCAGGGTTTCGATGTCATGGAGCGCAAGAATCGACAGGAAGGCTGGGGTGTTGACATGACACGCGTCTTGCATATCTGGAGAGCTGGCTGCATCATCAAGTCTGACTACATCTTTGACATCCTTGACGTTGCATATGCTGAGGGCTCTGACGTGCACCCTCTGTGCAGACCTGGGGTGCCGAACGAGATCAAGAAGTCTTGGCCATCGCTCAAAGCGATTGTCCTTGAAGGTCTGAAGGCTGATGCTCACTTGCCCTGCTTGAGTGCCACCTTGGAATATCTCAAGTACATTGGAGGAACTGATCTTCCTACTTGCTTCTCGGAAGCGCAGCTGGATAGTTTTGGTGCTCATGGATTTGATCTTAAGTCAGAGCCTATTAGACATCTTCTGAAGGGTAAGCTACGCTTATTATGCATCAGGCTGGAAGCTAACATAATCTTGATAGGAAACCACCACGAGACATGGTCCGGCGCTTAAATTAACATGACATGACTCAAGTTCAACAGCCTTCTCAAAGAAGACGGCTACTGTAGCCGGGTACTACTTACCATTTCATGCTGTCCATCAGAACCTGTTAGCAACACAGGGCATATAACAACCTATTGGTTGCAGCTAAAAGCCTTCTTACAAAGAACTTCAGGACAGCAATATGCTGCTTGTTGCTTGCTTCCTGTGCTGGAGTCTCACAAGCTGAACATCCACAAAGTGTCAGATAGCCGGAAAGTCTCAAAAGTAATAGGCCCCCAAGGGTGAAAGGGATACGATCTCTTTGGCTTCGGAACACAGTAGACGATAATTTCTGGATAGAAGAGGTTGCCATCTGCGGAAAGACTGTCTTTGTGACTTTTATTTACTTCATGGGAGGACAGAAGCCATGTCAGGATGCTGCTTCCCATTCGATTTATTTCCTTGGAAGTTACATATGGAAGAAAGTACAAGGGACACTGGAAGATTGCTTTTCAATATCCGCAAGATAACAACATGATAAATACTAGCAATTTGGCGAACCAACTTGGGATTATCACGGAACAAAACAATTAACCATATTCATTGCCAATCTAAAAAGCGAACCTTTGACCAACCATCTCCTCACTCTTCCTCCATAGCAGCTCTGCTTCTGTTGAACTTGTCGCCCACGGTCTTACTGTATCGGTCATAGGGTCTGCTAAACGGCATTCAAGCAGATATGCGCCATTATGTTCTATCAAGATAAGTATATATATGATATGAGAGTATTGGATCCTACTTACCCTTGAGTTCAGGATCGAAAGCAGCAAACGCGTGTATTGCAGCACCGACCTCGGAGGAAACTGGGACGGTCGACCAATCCACCCATCCCCAGGGGTCTCCCATTGCACGATCAGCTTCAACTACACTTGTTAGCTTGATAGCATTTGGAATTCATTCGTTGAGTACTTACCTAGACTATCCAAGGTATCTAGATGTTTAGCCAAAGAAGTGCCAAGGATTGCGCCGGGATGAAGGGAGAAGGCTTGGAGTCCACGTCCGCCGAGTTTCTCGGCAAGAGAGATGGCAAACAGCATATTTGCTGTCTTTGACTGTCCATAGGCACTCCACTTGTTGTATCTTTCACCGTTCTATATGCAAGTGAGCAGTATTTCCATAGTCAAGTATCGTAAAAGCTTACACTGAAATTGGGGTCGCCCCATCGAATAGGCCCCAGGCGGTGACCGTTACTTGAAACACTGACCACTCGAGGCGTCTCTGAAGCCAGGATTTTATCCATGATCAAGTTTGTAAACAAGAAGTGGCCCAGATGGTTCGAAGCAAATTGATTTTCGAAACCATCCTCTGTGAGCTTAAAGTCTGTTGCCATGATCCCTGCATTGTTGACCAAGATGTCGATCTTGGGAACATCTGACCATCCATTGACCTCTTCTGCAGCAGCACGAACAGAGCGAAGAGAACCAAGATCAATAGTCAGAAGCTTCGTCTTGAGGTTAGGGTACTTGGCAGTAAGGTTGTCTGCAGTTTGCTGGAGCTTGCTGACACTCCGACCAGCTAGAATAGCTATTCCAGGTTCTGCGACTGCAATAGCTTCTACAAAGAGTGCACCGAGACCTCCCGGACTTGCACCTGTTGTGAGGATAGTCTTGCCCTTGATGATGGGTGCATACTCTTGTGCGAGCTGGTAAACCGTAGTCTTGGGGCCGTGCTGTACCATGATGGTAGAGGGTTTGAATGAAAGCAATGTAGAAGATAATGAAGATTTAATTCTGAGGAATGGTCCAATCCTTTTATATTCTTCTTATGACTGCAAATTATGTGGATCGCATACGATCTGCAAGCAATGTTTCCAGGATAGTGTGTCTGGCTGGCGTCAGCCAGATCCTAGTGGAGTAACGATCTAGGTCGAGACTCCGGCATGATTGGGTGGCTCAACCTCAGTTTCTGGCCCTTGAGCAGTGTCGGATGTCAGCACCAATTCTTTCAATGATGCTACACAGTGATATCAACTAGGTTCTGTCTCCTGATTGAGGCTCTCAGCCACAAGCCCCAACTGTAGATAACACATCTGTAATGTCAACCTTGGGGAATGAGTAGGTCCCAGCACCTGATGGCCATTTTAAGATATCTGATTCTGAAGCAGTCAGAAAGAACTTTGTGTTGACTATCATCGTAACATCAATATATGTTTCTCTGCTATTGGCTTATTGTGTCGCTGAGGCATCACTTCTGTCTTGACAAGTCAAATACTTCTCAGCAAGATATTCTAAAGTTAAACTTTGATCAGAACTTTCATCCTGACCTTTCACTAAATTATAGTTCTTAATCAGTTAATTGGAAAGTTTAACTGAGCATAAAACCTCCTCTCTCCTCGAGTACTATTTGTCTTATTTTTTTCTATCCTTCACTCTTGATTGTTATCCCACCTATTAATGCTTCACCATGGCTTCATCATCAGTCAGCTCGACTCCCCCGCCCTCAAATGACCTGCCCAGTCTCCCACTCGAGATCTGGATAAAAATCTTCAAGGGTCTTAGGTTACTAGAAAATTTGCAGTCCTTAATCTCTGCTTCGCCCACCGCCTTTTATTATTTTCAAGGTGGCAAAAGGTACATCCTACGTCCGTTGGTGGACAATATCAACAACCGCATCGACAGTAAAATCATTGCTATCCTATTGTCATCATTCAAAGTCAGAAAACGGCTGCAGAACGCAGCGGGGATCACCCTATCACAAATTGAAGACGAGCTGTCGACTTTTCTGGATCCTCTTTCCAGACCTGAGACTCCAAATCCTTTTCAATACTGGGATCAGAACCTATCAGCCGTCTACAAGCTCACCAATAGCTTGCGGAAGATCTACAGCGCGGCGTTGTTTTATCGAGGCTTCAGAGACCGTTTTTGGCGCAAGAACTTTGGGCCGATCGCCCGGTTCTCTAGCCCTCGCGAAGCATCCATATCTGAGCTCAGGAAGTTCTTTGTCGCCTTCATGCATCGCACGATTCGGCTCGAGTTATCCACTTACCATAAAGGCACCTTGTTAAATACAAGAACATCTGTGCTGGACCCAGTGGCGCAGCAGTCAGCCAACCCGAATTTTCACGACGTGGACCCAAAGTTATGGCAACCATCTTCATATGACGAGGGGGGGTTGGCTATCAATGATCGTGGACTAGTTAGTACGTGTTGCAGGAGATGTTGCCATTATGCTCCATCCATCAAGCGAAGACACCAAAAGAGAATATACCCACATGAACCCTCTCAAGAATAAACTTCCATACTTTGTAACAGAGGAACTACGGTTGAAATAGCCCTGGAACGCCGTCGGTTTCTCCGTTGCCGACGCTCATACCCCCTTTTTCGGCTCGGCTTGATGGAGGAAAACGTTGATAGCTCCCATTCATGATTTATGCGAGGCCATCGTAAGGATAGTTGTAGGGAAAGGCTTTCTAGCAGGTAAAGACCCTAGATAACTGCAGGCAGCTAATAAGACTCCATTCACACGATCAATTGTTAAAGAAATATACCTAACTTAAGGAAGAGAAAGAAAATAACCTTCACATATGTCTACAGACGCACATTAAGAATCACTGATGCTTATAACTTTGGAATATTTGCAAAGGACTTACTTTACTTCTCGCATGGGGTGCCATTGTTTGTGAAATAGCCTGTCCTCTCTTCGCTCATGGGAGGATTCATTGATCTGCAACAAGCTTCACGGAAGTGCCATTAACAAAATACAATTAGAGTATTTCTAATCTGATTCGGGAGCATCATAGAGATATTGTATTACTATAATGAAATATTGTATGCGTTAAGTGCAGAGTTGCGAAGGGGTATTGTGTGAAGTAAAGTTACAAATCGATATACAAGATCCGGTCTCAACCCACATAAATTGTACAAAATGATAAAGTAATTAAAACAGAAAGTTTAGAGGTAGACAGTAAGCACAAAGGTCATATCCTAGATACAGAACAATCCTTCGTATAAAAAGAAGAAATGGTCATGATTGCGCTATAGAGTGCACAGTCCATTGACGCAAGCACAGATTCCCAGCGACGTACACAAGTCGAGGTTCGCCACGCAGTCATCTTCAGTAGAACAAGAAACATCATCAACGCAAACTTCTTGTTGGCAAGTTTGTCCAGCGCTACACTGTGCGTTTGTCGTGCATGCCTCGACGTCTGACGGTGGACTGCAAACCGCATTTAGGCAAACGCAGAGGCCAAGGGCGCAAAGAGGTTGCAGAGACAAGAGGCAATCAACGCTGTCGGAGCAAGATGAGGCGCCTCCATTGCCATTACCTGGGGATGATGCCCTGCAAAAGCCATCTGCGGCGCATGTCTGGCCTGCGATCGTACAGTCGCTATCGTCAGAACATGGTGTTTCCGAGCTCGTTGGGGCTGGCGTATTGTCTGATGTGACAGTGACAAAGCCGCTGCTCGGGTTTGCAGTCTGTTGGCAGATCAGATCTATACAGGCAAAGATCCCCAAAGCATTTGCGCCAATTGCTGCGACACAGTCCTGGTTTGTCGAACACCCGATATCGGTGGCGCCCGGAGACGGCGGCTGAGTTGTCGAAGCTCCAGCTCCTGTAGTTGAGGTATTCTCCTGGCATAGAGCGTTGACGCAGACAAATAGTCCCAGCGCCTGGGCTCCGAGAGCGACAACACAGTCTTGATCAGTATCACACTCAACGTCAGTTGTAGATCCAGAAGCAGAGACCCCAGTGTTAGTCGCTGTCGTTGCAACGCTAGCTGTTGCTGTCTGTTGGCAAAGAAGATTGACACATGCAAAGATACCAAGAGCCCCAGCTCCAATGGCAGCCACACAGTCTTGGTCCGTTGAGCACTCGACGTCAGTTCCTTGCACAGATGCGGCAGGCTGGGTAGCAGCCGCACCAGCTCCAGAAGCTGTGGCCGTCTGCTCACACAAGAGATCTATGCAAGCGAATATTCCCAACGCGTTAGCTCCCAAGGCCGCCACACAGTCTTGATCTGTTGAACAATCGATAGGTGCTGTGATGGTGGGAATCGCGATGGAGCCTGTTTGCGAAGCTGTACTACCTCCATTCGTAGGATTGGCAGTTGGCTGAAGCTGGCAAATGAGGTCCACACAGACGTATATTCCCAAGACAGACAATCCTAGGGCAGCAGTACAATCTTCAGCATTTGCGCACGATACTGAAGTTTGTGCTGCTGCTGCTCCAGCTGTCGTGCTTGGGTCATCATCTCCGCCTCCACCACTATTCGAGTCAGGTCTTAGTTGGCATACAGCGTCTACACAGACACACAAGTTGAGCCCACCGACGAGGCATAATGCTACGTCTGCCACACAGTCGTCGCTGCTAGAACATGCCGATCCTGTCTGTGTAGCCGACTGAACAGCTGTTGTGGTTCCTGATTCGCCGGCACCAGACCCTGAATTATTGCCAGAAGTCGTGCTCGAGGCTTGAGAGCCACTCGTCGTCATGTCTCTAACACAGACTGCGTTAACACAAGTGCAAAGGTTGAGTACGTCGCTCAAGCACAACGAGACATCAGCTAAGCAGTCATCGTCGTCAGTACATGGTGTACCTCCGACACTCTCGGTCGGCGTTGATGGATCAGTGCCCTGGGTTCCAGATGCCGCTGTAGAAATAGCACCTCCCGCAGTGGAAGTATCATCTGGGTCGGTGTTCGGAACGCACACTGCATTCACGCAAGCGCAGATGTTGAGTCCTCCGGAGACACAGAGCTCGGTGTCCACAGCACAGTCACTGTCATCCGAGCAGGATGTTGGAGGTCCGTCAGTGGGTGGCGAGTCTTGGCCTGTAGTTGTTACAGACGAAGACTGGCCACCAATTGACTGACCATTGGAAGACCCAGTCGTTCCAGCCCCTTCGCTCGGATTGGTTACCTGGGAAGTGGTCACTGAAGGTTGACTGTCACTTACACTTGTCTGACCTCCGGCGTTAGGACCACCATCAGTGTTGGAAGGTTGTCCACCACCTGTTCCAGATCCAGTTGTGTTTGGAGAGGTTGGCTGGCTGGCAGCAGTATTTGAAGTGCCTGAGCCTTGAGATGCGGTACCAGTGCCAGTGCCACCTCCATTACCACCTGTTTCCGACGCTCCGCCATTGTTTGTTGAGAGGCTGCCTGACCCTTCTGGTCCTTGAGTGCCTGTGTTACCACCACCATTACTATCTGTTAGTGATGGGCCGCCATCTCCGCCACCCGTAGGATTTCCTTCAGGACTTCCAATCTGCCTCGAAGTAGATGTCACCAATCTCCCAGACGCTCCCGTTGACTCTGGGCCGGGATTGACAATTGGCGCCCCATCAGATAGAACAGAAGTTGGCGATGTCTGGTCTGTTGAGCCTGTAGCTCCTGAACTACCTGCTCCTGAAGGCGAAGAGCCGCCGGATACAGACGCTCCCGACGTTGTTTCCGAGCCACCATTGGACACAGGGTCGCTCGAGCCAGGGTCGCCGTCGCCGCCTCCCTCTGTACCCCCAGTCTGATTCGGAGAGGACGCTGATTGCGACCGACTGCTGGGCTCATTGTTGCCTCCAGAGCCATTTCCTTGGCTATCAGTTTGGCTTGGACGGGTTCCAGCTTGTGAACTTGAGGTCTGTCGGCCATTTGACCCTGTGTTATCAACACCAGAGGTGTTGTCAGTATCAGGATCACCACCACCAGGAACATTACCCTGTGGTCTAGCCGTAAGAGCAGGTTGACGTGTTGTTGGTGAACCATTTCCTGGTGATGAGCTGGAGCCATTGCCGTCACCATCTCCACCATTTGATCCTGAACCACTACCTCCCTGAGATCCAGAACCTGAACCATCGCCGGAGGGTGAATCAGACCCTGAATTTGATCCGTTGCCCGAGCCATTTCCATTACCTGGACTCGTCCCAGGTCCTGAGCCTCCACTGTCAGAAACGCCATCAGAAGAGCCACCACCGGAACCTGGGCCGGAGCCTGAGTTGGAACCAGAGCCATCTCCACCAGAGCCTTGTCCCTGTGTACTGCCAGTCTGTGACCCATCATCAGAAGTGCCATCGCCAGAAGCGTCGCCATCGGAGGAACCTCCGCTGCCCTGGCCTTCCCCGCCTGCAGTGTCGCCGCCCCCGCTGCCACCACTTGAAGTGGAAGTACCATCATCGCCTCCATTACTTGAACCGCCACCCTGGGTTCCTGCACCTCCGCTTGAGCCGGAGCCTGTGCCATCGATGGGAATGCAAGCACCATCTTGACAAGTCTCACCAGTAGGGCAAGCAACGGAATTGCAGCTAGCTAGACCTGGACTTGGTGTGCAGATGTTGCCAATACAGACCTCATCGCTACTGCAGGTCTCTCCGCCACAAGAGGTAGGGTCACCAAGAGCCACGCAGGAATCTTGGATGCAAGCATAGTTGATGGGGCAATTGACGCCTGATGTACCGCAGTTGACGGGTCCATTAGCCGGTACGCACTCGTTGTTAATACAGGCAAATCCTGGCTGGCATGTCGATGTCGCTTGTCTACGTAAAAGACGCCGGAGGCGGCTGGATGAGGTACCGCAAGATGACGGGTCCTGAACTGAAGCGCATTGGTTGTTGATACAGACGGTATTGCCAGTACAGGCTGGATCGCAAGTTGAAGCTGGTGACCCAGAGCCAGTATTTCCTCCATCCTGGCCTGACGATGCTCCGTCAGCACCATTTTGATCAGATCCACCTTGATCATCTTGTCCATCTCCGTTTCCTGGGCCAGACTCTGAATCAGATGGAGAAGCACTTCCGGAAGAGAATTCTGTGTTATCTTCACCTCCAGAAGTCGAGTCACCTCCTCGCCCAGCATCGCCCGAGGTTCCCTCTGGTCGAGCTGAGGTTGCACCATTCCCTTCCGACGAGCCTCCATCGCCAGAGGCGTCTCCACCATCGGAACCATCAGGCGATTGTGCACTTCCATTGCCGGATGAATTATTGCCTTGGCCACTTCCATCAGAAGATCCCCCCTCTTGCCCGTCGGCATTGTCTCCCGAGCCGTTGCCACTCGACTCACTGTCGGCAGGGCTTCCGCTTCCTCCAGAGGAAGTGCCTCCATTGTTCGACTGTGTGTCTCCATCCTCATCTGCACCAGGAATACGTGCTCCGGGACCTCCAGATCCAGCACCACAGGCGACCCGAGGAGTGTTGGATTGGTGGACCAGGTTGCTGACACACTGGCCCGAGACGCACACTTGGTTACTTCCGCAGGTTTCTGAGCTGCTTCCGCACTGCGACAAGTCGGTTGAGATCTTGATAGGTACACACTCGTTGTTCGAGCAGTAAGATCCTGGTTGGCACCTTCCATTTGAGCCACAACTGGAAGAAGTGCTCGAAGTAATGTTGAGCGAAATACATTGCCCAGAGACACATAGTTGACCGTCGGTACAGTCTTTTGGGCTGGCTCCAAGACCGCAGCCATAAGTGTCGGTCGAGATGAAGGCTTGACGACAGTAACCGCCCTGGCATGATGCGCCAAGGGAGCATTCACTACTGCTCTTACAAGACTGGACGTTGGTACCAAGTTGAAAAGGCACACATGATCCATCAAGGCACCAGTTGCCTGAGGCACAGGTCGTATTTGAAGCACCGCAGGAACTGGGGTCTGAACCAATGGCCAACCTTTGGCATCGGTCATTGACACATAATGAACCAGGTCCGCATTGCGTGTTGGTACTGCCACAGCGACGGGAGTTTGCCGTCACTTGGATTGGGGAACACTTCCCATCATCGCACCATTGACCCGGCTCACATGGCCCAGAGCTATTGGAGCCTGATGAGGAAGTGCAATTGTCGCTATTTGACCCATCAAGAGGATAGCATCCGCCAGCAACACAAAGCTCCCCAGCTTTACATGAGTTGCCACGCTTCCCGCATTGTGTAGGGTCGAGTCCGATCGTGACGCTTGTACAGCTCCCCCATGTACATACGCCAGGAAGAGGACAACCTCCAGCATAGAGCATGCCGGTTTGCTGGTTGGGTTCACTGTCGCAAGGGAGAGTATTGGATGGGATAGGGGAGAGAATTAAGAGTGAAGCCATCACAGCTCGCCAGTTCATATTGGGAGCCATGATTCATATCTGGTATTGTTGAACTTGGTATTGATCAACCTCTATGATCATAGAATGCCAACGAGATGATCCTTCATCTATATAGCAACTGAACGGGAGCCAGGTGCCGCAACTACCATGAGTGACACCCAGGCATCTCCGTCAACGGTTGGCCTTTCGCCATATAGCCATGTCGTCATATCAAGGGTCCAGAGGCTCCTCCACCAAGGGACCTCAGGCTGACTGCAATATGCAACGACATCATGAGTGGAAGTTTAATCTGCCCAGAGGCTCCCAACAGTTTCGAGCATACCTGTCACGACCAGTGTTATCAGCGGACAAGACCAACTCAGGACCGGCTAACCTACCAGGCTTGAAGAGGGCTACTCAAATGACCTCCATCACACCACCATATTCGCCCACCAAAATTCTGGGATAACCTCAAATTTTGTCTCCCTTAGCTTGCGGATCCGTCATGTTTCCGGTCACGGGGCACACCTTGGAACCCTCCCGCCAACGTTCACAGCGGGCCCAGCAGGAACTAGTGACCGGTTGGCGACTTAAGCTCGCGATGAACGCTCCGGATGAGCTTTGACGACATGATGATCCGGGGCGAGGAGCTGAAGATCTCTAGAGACCTGGCCTCTGTTGTCGATCGTTAGGGCGCGGGAATGTCTCGGTGCTGGGAACAAGATTGAAGATGTGCGCCCAATCTGCGCCTCAATTCCCCAGACCTTGCTTGGTTGCTCAGGGCAGCTGCCGTTTTCGGCAGCACAAAACGGTCGAGGAGGCTAAGACTGACCAGCGCAGCTGTGGAGTTATCATTGCGGGCCGGTTCAGTTCAAAAGAAGCATGTAGTATAAGGCTTAGCAAGATGAATCAGGACCTTGACTAGGTATAACACTGGAATCTGAAGTGACGATGGTGACTAAAGATCCAATTCTTTAGAATTTGAAAGTGCTACCCGGTTCGCTAAACCTCACGGCAACCATGACTCCGACTGTGAAAACCTAATGAAAGGGCTTCCACCCAGTGCTTGGCAATTCTCATGTGTCATTCTGAAAGCACTTCATTGGTTATTCTCATAGGATCTCTTCAGTTGATCTTTGAGGCTATCTCCAGATGGCCGCTCTTGGTCTAATCAAACAAAATGACGATCAACAACAGAAAATGAGATGTGATACCGTCATGTCCTAAGTATGGAACGACATCAACGGCTGGCTTTTCCTATCTATGGAGTATGGTGTCCGCATTCTTGGCCTAGATCTAGTCTATATGACAACAGTTGAACAATCCTATTTACTCTTCGGAGGAGATATCTTCTATAGGCTAGTAGAGAGGGAGCATACCTTAAAATCAGATCATATTTGTGGCAAAGAGTCTTCAGATATGTGCACCTCTTTGATTTTCTTCTTTGTTTGCTTCCTTACACAGCTGACACTGAACTTGGTTTTGAATCTAGGCAAGCATTACTGTAAGCTAAAGTGTCCTTATGATATCCTTAGCCCTCGTGCTGACTCTATCGAAGTCACCCACTTCGACCTTCGTCCGCTCGCGTGTCTGATATCACTGTCTTTTGACACTTTTTCCGGATCTTGTTTCCGGTGGCTTGGCTTGGTGCAGCCTCATGCCAAGGGTTTTTCGCATTTAATACTAGTGAAAAGTATCTCATCTCCCTTCACGACACCTTATTGGACAACATTAAGCTGAAATCGGTCAAATTAAGCGACTGGTAACTGACTGTTTGTGGGAATAAGCTTGGTAGATCCGTGCCTTGCAGCTTATGTGATAGGACATTCTCAACGGTGATTGTCAAGCTTTGCATGCCACCCCACACTGACATAAGACCTCTTTGTTATGACGATCAGGCACAGTAACAGGGAATTCATAGGGTCTGAATCCAGATCCATTCTTGACAGGTCGTTTTTTCCAAGACGCCAACGCCGTCCTAGGACTAGCTTGCAGAGCCTCAACCATGACAATAACCACTTCAAACGTCATGTTCGAGACCCAAGACTGAGATCGACACTGTCAGATCATGTTCAACCGTCGAATAAGATAGCAGATAGCTCAAGAGAATCTCGAGAATGTAGATCCTTGTTCGTCTCGTGCCCTCCTAGCTAGGGATATCCGGCCTCCAGGGCCGGCGGAAGTTCCCGCAAGCGGTAATCTCAATCAAGCGAGCAATGTCAGCTGGTCACCAATATTTGAATTCATATTCAAGTCCTGTTATCTGTCAAGTTCAAAATGTTGAGATCCGTTCTTTCGGATGTTGGGTTACCGTAATTGTATCATGCGCCCTGTTGTGACCGTTTGGGGAGATTGGAATTTGATGACGTATGACGAGATTCAGTAACACAAAACACGTGAAGGAGACATGTTATAACGTATCTTTGCTTCTGCCTTACTATTAGAGTGTCAATAACTTTCTCTCTATTGATTATAGCAGGGCTGTCACTTGAAGAATATTCCTGTTCATCATACTTCAGAAGAAGCAGTCGCGTCTCTGATCGTATTTGTAATTTTGTGATCGTACTCTATAGGTTTCGGCTGATTTGGAAGATTGCTGTACCTGACTGCGAGCTGATATGTCGATCAAGACGATATATCCAACCCCATGGAAATAATCATGTCCCTCCATGATCCTGTCTCCCGGAAATAAACGCTTCACAAATTTGGACAAAAGTGTGATTAACATTTCTCGTAAACCAATCGCATTTGTCTTGCTGTCGGTGGCCCTTGATCACATTCCTTGACAAAGTGATCCTAGCGCAAAGGGTGACATCACAGGTCAGGGAGTGGCATAAAATGTAGGACTTTAATCATAAGTTACAAAGACAATTTTAGGATGAGTAACTTGGGATAAGCTAAGTACAGACCCAGACTACCTAGCCCAAACATTATTTCCCCCTCAAGTGGTCAGACAGCCTCCCATGCTGGGTTGAGATTTGAACGTTCAACTAGTGATCAGGTTCCTCGGGCGAAACGAGGTGTCAGAGTGCTGTTATTCCTATTGCCGAGATCTACCACGGGACAACCCGTGTAATCGAGATCCGGCCAATCACAATGTGCTAGTCTCATGTAGGCCCACTGCTATCACAGAATTGTTTGCAAGAACTCTTATGGTACGACCCGGGGTGACTGGGTAAATGAGTTGTAACAAATACTTGGACCAGTCAGGAAAGCTCTAGACAGCCCAACGGCAACGGCTATCTCTTATTAATTGCTCATGGCTTGAACACGAATCTGCCTGTGGAGCAATACCATAGATCATACCAGTACTCCACCCGTCGTTTCTGTATTTCCTAACTTACAGGACCCTGAGGTGCGAGCCTCTTCAAGCAGATGTCAACCCGATTCGGCACCTGCGACCCAGAGAGCTTACAGCTGATACCTTAGTTAGGATTGGCTGCCGGCATCGCTCAGGCCCGGTACGTTGACATTTGGCTCTTGCCTTGGTGTTGTGAATAGCTTCGCTTTTAGGAAAGAACATATGGGGCTCTGGCGATCCAAAGGCTGAACGAACGCGAGTAGCAGCTTCCTTTGTAACATCTATTGCCTCATATCAAGGTACAGTGGCGGAAGGTGTCTTCTGATGCGGTTTTAACTTACTCTTCCGTTGCGGCTTTGCCTGAAAGTTCATCCTGACACTTCCTACAAATTCAACTTCTGTCGAGGAAATTTAGCCAAGGCACACTCCTCAAGTACAATCCTATCTAGGTGAGTCAAGTGGTTGTCAATCAGTCCTGGGAAGTGAATACTGATATGCGTACGGCTTAGAAACATTCCGGTGAAGGGCAACGTGCAGCCTACCTCCAGTCTCCAGGCGAATAAGAGCGGTTGCTTCCGGCGCGCTCCCCCAATCTCGACAACTCTTTTTTCGACCCGTTTTTTAGGCTCTCAGACAAAAGTAAGTTTAGGGATGGGTGTGTGTGTGTTGGACGTGGGCTAATGTTGACAGTGGTTCGACCAAAAAAGAAATCAGGGACAGTCTCTCCCAGCAGGGCAAACGCTCCGCCGGGATCATTAAGTAGCAGGCCCTTGGGAAAAAAAATCTCGACCTAGACGGTCCGCACAAGTTCTCGAACTCGTAAGTCGGATCCGTGTTAGTCTTGATGGCAGTAGCAAATACTAACGGGGTATCGGGCCAGAGACGGAAAGAAATGCGCGCACGTTTTATGGAGTCGACCGAACTATGCATCAAAAAGATCGAGGAGGAGGCCAAATCCTCCGTCGTCGACGGCTTTTGCCGTCTGTCCAACAAAGTTCCCAACAGAACGAATGGCTATATTCAGGTCAGCTCGGGTGGCGGGAACAAATTTGCGTTGCTGCACGAAGTTCTGCTCTGGAGTCTGGGCATAAAATGCCCCCCAAAGAAACACGTCTCACATCTTTGTGGCAGGCCGAATTGTTTGGAATCGTCCCATGTATGCGTGGAGACCCCGGAGGAGAATAATAGCCGCAAGAACTACGGGCAAATCGTGCCGTTAGGCCCCCCTGGGGGAGGGAGGAAATTTGTAGCTTTGGGAACCGCCGGGTGGGACACCAGGTATATTAATACCTGTATAAGTCAAAGGCCACTGCTTTCAATAAACTTCTTATTCTTTCCTCCTTTACTTGCAACCTCAACAAATATGCCTCCAAGGCCGGCCAAAGAGTCATAATCTAGGTTTTCCTGATATCAGCCTTTGGCTGTAGCAATTGGTTAGTCATTATGGTATAATGTCTAAGTTGTTAGCTAGATGTGTTATTTACAGTTGAGGCTTTTAGCTGAGAGCTTAGATCAGCAGACAGAACTTAGCAACCTCAACAAAATCAGATCAATACGACAATCACAAGCAGCCAGGGCACTCCCCAGCGCAAGAGACCCAGACGAAGCACAGCCAGGAGACGACGAGGATAGCAGAGGAGAAGGGGAGGAAGCTAGTCTGATTCCACTATATATATATATATACTAAGCTTAGCTAAGTCTCTCCTCAATTTACGCAAGGTTATCCTACGACTGGGTACAGTAGCTAATCAGATTCAAGACCCGTGTGATGAGCATCATGACGCTATCTTCAGGGGAAAGGTCTTTTGCCGCCACTTGTTCCATATACCCCTCGCCAGCTTGGCTAGATGCGCGGCCTGGGATAGAGTCTTCAGAGCCAGAATAGATATACCTGGCCACTGCCCTCGCCATTCTCCTCGAGGGAAGGGTGAACACTCTGACGGCGAGTAGCGGGATTCTTGGGAGCCTTTCTGCTAACGGTCTCCTCCCTCACCTTGACCAACGAGTGTGCACGATGCAGGCCCAGCTATCAGGTCTACCAACTCAAATACCACTCTCATAAATACATTTTAGGCACACCAACTGCCCACCGACCCAGCGAGCGGCTTTCAGAGCAAGGTACTCTTCGACCTCGGTTGCGTGTTGCTGGAGCTGGGCGATTTCTGCGTGGTGATCTTTAATGGTTGGCAGCAATTGGTTAATGGCCATGCCCTCTGCCTGTAGCGCCTCTAGCTGGCGTTAATTTGACAACGAAATGTCACTAAGCAGCTCCTTTATTTTTTTTGGACATCAGCGTTGGCTGCCCTGGCAGCGTCGATCTTCTGTGTCATTTCTGCAGCCGATTGATGGTGTTGTGCCATCATTTCGACACCCTTGAGAAGACAGTCGCTCAATTGTCCGGTCGCCTTTGCGACCGCCTGAACGGCAATATCTGCAACTTTCTTGGTCACTTCGAGTCGGCGATGTGATCCTGGAGGCTTTTGGTGGCTCGCTCTGCGATCTCTTCGCAGAACTAGAGGCACTCATTGCCGGATGAATGTTGCGCCATAGGGCGATGACCAGTCTCAGGGTTTCTGGCCTGATGGGCACATGTGTTCTAGTTGTTCGACTGTGGTAAAATAACAATATATCCGGGCGCTATAGGTCTCTGCCTTCCATAGCAACGTCGACCTTCTATGCTGCCATGGGGAGCCAGGATGCAATCATACGTATACCTATATATATATATATAGTTGAACCCGGGGTTGTTTATGGGCAGCTCGGCGGACATGGTGCTCATCTTCGTGATCCAGGCCTGTGGAGGCTCAACGCTTTGTGCGGGAAGAGACGTCTGTACTTGTGCCAAGGGGGGCCAAGGTAGCAGGAGGCAAGACGCAGGAAAACTTGGGACTTCTATCCGAAGAATGACAGAAGCTTCAGGTAAACTTAGGATAAACTTAGGATATTTCTTCAAAATTTAGGATAGGCTTAGGTAAGTTACCCTAGATGCAGTGCAAAGTCCCTCTCCCCTGGTTCGCCATGGTCGCCCTTGTTAACAAAAAGAGGTGACAGTGTATGCAGTGAGTGGTAGGTGTCTTTATGGCTTTGCGGTTCTCTCCTCGGCGGTGAGCAGTGGCCTCTTCGAGTAAGAGGGGGCAGGTGATAACTTTATCTAGATCAATATTAGTAGCTGTGAGAAGGTTGGCAAGGTGAACGTGAATTACTTACCGAGGGTATCCTGATTTGACTATTGCATGATGAGCCTAGCCTCTACTCCGGTGACCCTCTGCGTACTTCAATGAGCTTCTCAATCGATCATCCGAGACCAGCGGAAGAAGATTCGCCGTTGCCCTCGGTTTGGTTGTTTCCACCAGTGCATTCTTCATTCTCGTCATTCCTAACAAGGAAGGGACGAACACGCTGGCGGCGAGTAGCGGGAGTGTTCGAGCGTCATTTCAACCCTCAAGCCCTTGGGTCTGGTGTTGGAGAGCGGCGAGCCTCATAGCAAGCCGGCCCCGAAATCTAGTGGCGGTCTCGCTGCAGCTTCCATTGCGTAGTAGTAACACCCTCGCAACTGGCACGCGGCGCCTTTCTCTTCTCCCCTCGACGGTGAGGAATGGTATCCTTGCCGTCGATAGCTGTCTGGAAGGACTCGGTACGGGTTTGGACAACAGCCTTCTTTCCTTTGCCCTGCGCCTTTTGGTCACGGTGCTTTACGCTCAAGCCGTTGTAGAGACGGATGATGTCGTGGTCTTCAAGCGCGAGGAGGCGAGCGATAGCTTCGTCTAGATAAATGTCAGCAGCTGGAAGAGGAACGGTAGGGTGAACATGAATAACTTACCAAGGGTATCAGGGTTCCAAGACTCCTTCATCATGTCGATAGCTTCATCGTGGAATCTCCCCCCGTACTCGAGGGTTTTCTTTCCTTTGCGAACGTTGATCGGAATGCCGGTCGCAGTCAAGAAGGCTTGGAAGATGGTGAGAACATCGTCATCCGCAATGAATGAATCAACTGCTTCGTACTCTATGAGGTTGGTGATGTCCGAATCTCCACTCTTGCGGCTGCTGGCTGAGGATCGTCTGCTTCGAGGACCGACCTTGAGGTCGGCGACCATCTCCGTGAGCTTTGAGACCTGGTTCGAGAGCTTTATATGTCAGTGGAGTCAGGACTGTAGGATAATGGTGAAACGAACATATTTCTGGTTGTTTAACAGCGCAATGAGCGCTGGGGACGCAGATGAGATATTCTCAAGAGTCATCCACGACCTTGTAGAGGGCGCGCCTTTCGCAGTGAGGTCGGCAGGGCCAACAACACCGCTAAAGCAATCCTATTTCCCCCTCTAAATGCCCCAGGGCGTTCGAGACGGCCTCGATCTCCCGAGACGCTTGATTCTCTTTGATGTCCTGGGGCATATCTTCGTGACTTGTGATACCTATGTTGGAGAATCTGGAGGGAATCTTGGGAGGGATGGTATTGGAGGGGGGGGCCTTGGGAGAACGGTGGTGTTGAGAGAAGGATAAAGGGTTAGAGAAGAAGAATAGCAAAAGAAAACTTAAGTTCCTTTTAGATTTGTTATTTACCTTACATATTAACTCCGGTACTAAGGTAGGAGCAATTGCCAGTGTGAATCAGTGCTAGTGTCACTGTCCGGCATTACTGTCAGTGCCCACCAGTGTGAATCACGGAGGCAAGCAAGCAAGCAATAAGAGCAGGAAATAGGTCAACAATCAGTAAATAAAAAACTTCTCTTTCTCTACCTTCTCACTTTTCCTTATACTCCTCCCGCTCTTCCGTTTCTTCTTCTTCTTCTTCTTCAACCCGCATTCCCTTCTTAACATCGCTCGACGAAGCTATCATCATCTTCGCTGCCCACTCCTTCTGACTACCTTCCCCTTCTCTCCCCGTCGGCTGTTGCCAGGCCATCATGGCTGATAATAGTTCGATCCAGTTTCCGTCGCTCAGCGATCCCAATCTGCCTTCAAGTGACCAAGACAAGCAGCTCTTGAAGCAACTCAAGGTTGCTTGGGATCGGTATTCTGACAAATGGGACGACTAAAGCAAGAGAGAACTCGTTTCCCTTATCAGAAGAGGAGAAACAAAAATCACAAAGACAAACCAAGTTCAGCCAAGCGGTCATCGGCTTTGGAAAGCTGACCACATGACCTTCGCCGTTTGGATTATCTTCCGGATTACCTACGACGACTACAAGCTCTCCAAGCCAAAGGAGTGGCTTCGTACCAAATACAAGAACATAGACCCGCAGTCTTGGGCGAGCCCTGTGTCCAAGAAGCCAGTCAAGCCTCGAGGAACCAAAGGGAAAAAGGCGCGTTCCTCAGAGGAGAACATCGCATCTCAGGAACCCAAATCTCCTCAGTCGATTGAGGCTATGGATATCTGTGACAACGAGAGCGATTATGACGATATCCATGGCGATGGCACTTATGAAGATGACAACAATGACGGAGATGATCAAGATGAAACAAATGTGAGCTCCCTGAAAGACAACTCCGAGATTCTTCTGACAGGCATAGGGCAAGACGGTGACCCGAAGTAGGTTCAAGGCGGTGAACGTTCCTGAGCCAAATCGAGATCTGTCAAGAAAGCGTGGAACTTCAAATCCTTCTCTCAATCTCCGCACAAAGTTGCAGAAGTTAGACTTCCCCAGAACTCCATCATCGGCTGAGGCGACCCGTCTACGTGAGTCAACACTATCAGAAGCAAGAAGTAACCTCTAATCAACGAATAGCCGAGACCTCCGATCAATCAGCGGCACCCTCAGTCGATAGCCAGGCTCGTTCTCGTACACTAAAGTGGAAAACTAAGCTCCACGAACATAGGAATTCTGGGCATGGTCTGAATCAGAATTGACCTGCATTCGACCGCACGTCCTCGACCGGCGACCAGGCCTTCCCCTCATCTGCAACTCCTTCGCGCCCGTGGGCTAGAAGTCAGGAACAAAGCTCGCGCCTAAGTGCTCCTGTTGTTTCCTACGAGAAGTTGGATGACCAGAGTGTTTCAGAAGATCCTAGAGATCGTATCCTGTTTCGTGGGCACTCAACTCAAAGCGACCATGTGAGAGCCAAGTCCGGGTTGGTAGACCAGTGTTCTGGAGAGTCTGGCACTTCAACACAACGTCTGCCACGGCCAATCGAGTGCAGAGGCAACACTTCCACTATGGCTCCCCAGGGTTCCTCTGACTCTTTCGTGTTCTCATCGAGTTCTCATGAAAAAGAACACTCGCGTACTGGAGAACGGCTACCTCTTCGTCTCACCACCCGTGAGTCTCTTGGAACTCCTGGCGACGTATCCACACAACAGCCATACGGTCTTCAGCAACTCCCTCTTGACGACCCTGATGAGCCATCATGGTTCCGTCAATTTAGAACACAGTATTATTCTGACCAGAAGGAGACCCGCGAAGGGATCGCATACCACATAAAAAGGCAGGTCACAGGTGTCGTTTTCCAGGCGGTTCATGATCTCATCCAACCGCTGAGTAATTCTATCACTCAGTGTGTAGATACTCTGGCGAAGCACAACGCCAATACCGCAGGAGAAACAGGGCACATCGGCCAGGCAGTTTCAGCGGCTAAGGAACTCAGAGACATGAAGCAGATCCTAAGCAACATCGTGGATACAAGTCGAGTACAGCTGGAAGCCTCCCAGAGGGAGGGAGCCGCGATCCAAGGGCTGGTGCTGCCAGCCATAACTGAATATCGGAAGGATATCGACGATCTTGTGCAACGTACTACATCAATCGAAGAACGCACATCAGATGTCGAGGAGTATCTGGAGCTTCAGCTCGCCTACAGGGGTGGCGATTCAACCCGCAACGCTCCGCAGGTAGATGAGAACAATCATCATGCCTTTGGCAATCACGAGAGCACGGGAGGAGAATAAGCCTCTAATACTCTGGCATGACCTGGCTCAAGTTCGACCAAACATACCTGTTTCCCATGGCGCTTTCGTTTCGTCTGTCTCGCACTGTCCGAAGATACGACGCGACCAACACAATGTCTCCTCAAATTGTTCGCTTTGACTATTGCTGGCACTTTAATTGATCTTCACACAAAGATCATGTTTGTATTTGTTGTTTTCTTGTCGTCTTCTCTTGTCTTTCGTCCATTGCGCGAAGATTATACAAGACACCCTCGCTGGACTTTTGAGTCTATGGGCAAGTCTTCAGCACTCTGTTCGTTTTATGTTATCTCCAACAGTCAGCATCCTTTCTTCCCTGGCTTACGACTGGGGTGATATGTCAGTTTCTTTTGAGTCTTTGTAACGCAGAGTCACATAGTGATGATTTGGTTGCTTGGGTAAAGGTTGGGTATCTGCTTCAGACGATATGGTAACTTTCGTCTCAATGTTGTTTTTGTTCAGGACAGAGAGCCATAGAAGACGCAGAATTGAGACCCAGCCATGTTTGGGCAGAATTGAGACCCAGCCATGTTTGGGCAGAATTGAATTTAGCAAGCATAGAAAAGCACAATGTACTAAAAGACAAAGCGCCAGGTAAAAACACCCAATGCAATAAGACTAATCACTCCAAACAGCCGCCCTATCCTAAGTTTACCTAAGCTTATCCTAAAATCATAAATCTATCCTAAATCTATCCTAAGTTTACCTAAGACTTCTCATCATTTAGAGTAGACGTCCCAAGTTTCTTGTCTCCTGCCTCCCCGTGACAGCCCTACGAGATCTCCCACGCGGCTGGTCCCGCGGGGATCGAGATCTGGCCAATCAAAAGCGCCACACTTAGATGGACCCCACATTCCATCTTGACTTTTGAGGAAGGAGAACTCAGCGAATATGGCCATGCTGGACTTCACACGACGGCCTCAACACCACGAATCCGACGACATGAGCTTTTAAATCAGGAAAAAAAGATAATAATCTCCAGGAGAAGAGCAAAAGGAATCTCCGGTGCGGGGAATCGAACCCCGCTCGCCGCGGCGCTCTTAATTGCAGAACAATTGAAAACGCGGAATGATAACCGATACACCACACCGGATGTTTGGATGTTAGTCAGCGCTCAAATTCAGGGTTATACGGCCTTCCTCCAGCTCTACTCACTCTCTCGTCATGTCAATTGCGGGTCTGGGATGTGAGGATTGAAGATCATCGCGGGTAGAGACAGCTGAGGAACACCATCAGGGCTAGGGCTTGTCCGGTGTGAAATGTTGATAACAGCGGGAATTATGAACGCGTGTAACAGAGCGATGGTTCCTCGTCTTCGTCGTCAATCTGGGTGGATCCAGTGCAGAATAGCTCGCCGGCATTGTGACCTTTCACAGCAGTAAACTTCTTTACTGGTTTTAGAGAAAATCACTCGAGAGGGACTCGTTTGGTTCGAAAGAGCCATTGTCACGTAAGAGATATCCGTAGCAATGGAAGGAATCTCGAATACACAATCGCCTTCCGTATCGCAAGTGCCACTGCAGCTGCATGTGAACTCGAGACGCCATAAGTGACACCTCACAAGCCACCACCACTCGGAGAATTATCTACACATCCTGGCAAACCCTCCGAACCTAGAGCCAATTCGATTATTGCGATCCGTTAAATACAGAATTACGAAAATCTTAGCAATTGCCGACATCAAGTCTGGTCAATGGGCACGTGTGTTGACATTTCCCCGCATTCTGATCATATCAGGTTACTTGCTAGATCCGAGGGTCCCGTGGTCAACGTCAACGTCGACCAAACACAATCGTTCTGATACAAATCAAGTCGAGAGAATACATAAATGTCCAAGGAAATCAGTATGGTTTGTTCTTTTTCATTGAGCTTCATCTATCTTCTCTATCATATTGCTCATCAATATTTGGTTGTATATCAGATTATTTTCAACCTCCACCTCATCTCAGCCATTGCCATAGCGAGACCTCTCATGAGCGAGCATGTCCAGCTCTCTAAACCAGAAACCAACTTGGAACAATCAACGCTGACAGAAACAATTTTAGATTCCATAACCGATCCGACGCCGTAATGCTACTTAAGCAACGGGCTTGATGACAGCGGGGGGTGTGCCCACGTTGTTGCGGTTGCGGAAGAACAGAACACCCTTACCAGCACCCTCGGCACCAGCGCTGGGCTCAACCCACTGGCACATACGGGCACTGCGGTACATGGCACGAATGAAGCCACGAGGACCATCCTGGACATCAGCGCGGTAGTGCTTGCCCATGATGGGCTTGATGGCCTCCGTGGCCTCGTCCGCGTTATAGAAGGGGATGCTGCTGACGTAGTGGTGGAGGACATGAGTCTCGATGATGCCGTGGAGAAGGTGGCGGCCGATGAAGCCCATCTCACGATCAATGGTAGCAGCAGCACCACGGACGAAGTTCCACTCATCGTTGGTGTAGTGGGGAAGGGTAGGGTCGGTGTGCTGGAGGAAGGTGATGGCAACTAAAAAAGTCAGTATAGATCGCAATTGCATGATGGAAAAGGCTTACCGAGCCAGTGGTTGACCCAGAGGTAGGGAACAAAGTACCAGATGGCCATGTTGTAGAAACCGAACTTCTGGACGAGGAAGTACAGAGCAGTGGCCATCAGACCGATACCAATATCACTCAAGACAATGAGCTTAGCGTCGCTGTTCTCGTACAGAGGGCTGCGGGGGTCGAAGTGGTTGACACCACCGCCAAGGCCGTTATGCTTGCCCTTGCCGCGGCCCTCACGCTGACGCTCGTGGTAGTTGTGGCCAGTAACGTTGGTGAGAAGGTAGTTGGGCCAGCCGACAAGCTGCTGGAGAACGAGCATAAGAAGAGTGAAAGCGGGGGTCTCCTCAGTGAGATGGGCGAGCTCGTGGACCATCTTTCCGAGACGAGTAGCCTGCTGCTCGCGGGTTCGGGGAACGAAGACCATGTCACGCTCCATGTTGCCGGTGGCCTTGTGGTGCTTTCGGTGAGAGATTTGCCAGCTGAAGTAGGGGACAAGGAGGGAAGAGTGAAGAACCCAGCCAGTGATGTCGTTGATGACGCGAGAATCGGAGAAAGCACCGTGACCGCACTCATGGGCAATAACCCAGAGACCAGTACCGAAAAGACCCTGGAGAACGGTGTACACAGCCCACAGACCAGCGCGGGCGGGGGTGGAGGGGATGTATTCGGGGGTCACGAAGTTGTACCAAATGCTGAAAGTGGTGGTAAGGAGGACAATGTCGCGGAGGATATAAGCGTATCCTTTGAGGGCGGAGCGCTTAAAGCAGTGCTTAGGGATGGCACTGTAAATGTCCTTGATGGTAAAGTCGGGGACCTCGAACTGGTTGCCGTAGGTGTCGAGCATAACACCATACTCGGACTTGGGCTTGGCGATATCGACCTCGGACATGGACGAGAGCGACGTGGAAGAGGCCGAGTGGCGGGGAGAGTCTGAAGGAGAGACGGCGGCAGACTCAGAATCCGTCACAGTAGTTGAGGTGACGGTGCGTCTAAGCGCAGGGTTCTGCTTGGGCAGAGCCGAAGTCGAAACGGACGCCATTGTGAAGAAGAGGGTGGGTTCACGGCCGACAATAGACAAAAGAGTCAAGAAGTCGACGATGCCGAAGAAGAACTGTCGAGGAAAAAGAGAAAGGGAGGTGAAAAGGAAAAAAGAGGTACGAGACGGCCAAGGGGGGCTGAAGTTTTAAAGTGTGTCCCTTTCAACTGTAAAAGTAAAGGTACCTTTACTTTAATGCGTGGATGCTTGCTCGGCACCCGTTTTGTTGGGGCGTGGAGCCTGGGAAAAGGGCAGGTACTGTACTCACTGTACTGTAGGTACCTTTTAGCTGCCGCGGGCGGGACAACGGACAAGCAACCCAAACCAAAACGTCTGGCCTCTCAGCGCAGCGGCAACACAAAGCAGAAAATGCGGCGAAAGCGGGCAATACAGGTACAATGTGGAACGATACTGGAAAATGAAACTGACAGGTCCATCCCTTTTACTGTGCAGTCCGATACAGTTTACCGCTTTTCCCTGTCTTTGGCAAAAAGATCGACAATCTCAGAGGGAGACAAGTAACACGCTGCCACAGAGAAAGTTTACCCTGAATTAGTTTAATTACATCAAACTCTATCTTTTTACAGTAACGAAAAAAATTAACTGAAGTGTCTAGTCACATCTAAATTTTCATATTCCTACAAGCTTACAGTACGATACAATTCCTTCATGTAATCGCCGCTTCAAGGGAAGCATCTTCACCTTGGCTTGAGTCGGGAGCAAAAAAATCCCTACCCCAGAAAAACACGCTAGAAAACGGGTCGTGCTTCTAACCCACCCCTGAAATGTGGCAATAGCTCCCGTCGAGACAGTGACGGGGTGGCCGTCTGATGTGTGTCTTATGTCTCGGTCGTACAGCAGCTGAACAATTCACCAGCCTGTGGTATGTCCTCTTTCAACCTGCAAGTTGACGAGGCTTGCAGGAGGCTTGGTATTGTCTGCGGAGGGGGCTGGCTGAACCTGCGATTAGTATTGTCACTATTACAATTAAGCTTCTGGAGGATTGCTATCGGATAAATTGCCGTTCCCAATACAGCCTGCAATGTTCTTTTTCTTCTGCTGTCGTTGATTCTACTCGCCGCTATCTATCCGTAAAAGATACAGTAAGCTGCCGAGACCCGGCCCCGCTCCCCAACTTCGGCCGGCGGAGCTGTGGGCTTGGATAACCGCAGTGGCATGACTCTGGACAACAAAAGCTGTCGCCTCCAAAAAAGGCTTTGAGATTTTGCCATCGATGGATATGCAAGATGCTAGCTACAGTGCTTAATACCTGCCTATCATCGCCGCTGTCTTTTCAGCCTCTTTAGTCTACATCTTCACACCGCCTGAAGAATGGATCTGCCTCCGCTAACGGGACATGCCCGACTGATACACAAAGGGTGGCTTAGATCCGTGTATCTGATACACGGAGCCCGTCATCCATTTGAGCGTTGGCAATGTCTTATCACACTTTTGGACCCTTCATTGGCGACTGACGGTGTTCAAATAAAGCGTGTGACCTAGACGAGCCTCACGATTCATCAGGTCCTTTCACACACTCGAATTGTTCGCCCCTCTCGAATCGGCTGCAAGCTTATGCGGGTCAAAGTGGCTCCAAGCTGGCTTAGGGCTGGAGATCATCGACATGTGAATCAGTCCCCTTTGGGTGGACGGAGGGAACCGGGAGGGGACAACGTCGACGTCGACCACGTTCGAAGGGGGGCACGCTTAGCGGCCCAGGCCAAGAGACCAGGTCCCCGATCGTGGCTGTCGCTGATTTTGTTGACGATGTGAATTGGATACGAGTCGATTGGTTCCAAAAGGCGGGAGGAAAAGCTCAGACAGCGGGCAAGGGAGATAAATCTGGTCAAGTCCGACCCCTGTTGTTTGTGGAGCTTTTGATAGCAGTGATAGAGAACCAGGAGCTCAGGCAGGATAAAGTCGCCTCTTGAAGGTATCGAGATCGCTTGAAATCATGGTTGGCGGCCTCCTGATACGAATAACGAATTATCGCATAGATGGCTAACGAGTTCACGACTATCGACATGTGAAAATGTCGTTGTTTGGAGGACCAACCGAGGTGAGAGGTCAGCTCGTGCTAAGATAACCTTAGTTGTACGGAACGGCTATCCGTCCATTGGGGATGAAGGTACAGAGTACTTGTGAATCTCGATTGGGGTTAGGAAATTGTGTCTGGTCAGGTTTCTGTACAGCTTCACTTGCATGTCGTAGGCCAAGATGTCATGTCTTCTGCACAAACCTGGGGAATATTGAAATGCGGCACAGCAAAAGAGTGCATTACCGGGTGTCGACCGGCTAACCTGATGCTGGCTTGACATCTTAAGCAATGGCCATTCAGGGGTCACTCGAATTCAAGCTTTTTTTCTCGTCGTGAAACTCTACTGAGTTATCCGGAGCATTTCTCTGTTTTCCTTTTGGTGGAGAAAACGGATGTTCCGATCCATTCTGGTAAGGAGAAAAGGCAGAAACCATGTCAATTGGTTGAATCTTGGAAATGTTCGATTTTTTTTCTCGTCTTCCGTTCTGTTGGGAATTTTGTTGAGTTCCATGGGCGGGACCCCTGGTCTTGGCATCACAAGTCCAGGGTTCAGAGAGTGGAGCAAGTGGGGGGACTCCCGATACAGCACAGCACAGCACGATTGGATGGCTGTGGCGTAAACAGGGGAGAGTAAATGGCCAGTTGATTGCTTGTTTGACGTGCTTGTTCGTGTTTGAGAGGATGTCAAGATGACAAGAGAACGCATTGACGGTTGACCAATTTCCTTTTCCTGACAAGTTTGAACCTTGCGGTGCATCGTAGTAACGATTCAAAGAAGAAAGGAACAATTTTATGTGTTTGCCCCTTGTCCCCCAGGGTCCAAAGCCCCACGTGTCGCTCGCTTGTTTCCCGTTTTTGCGGCGGCTCTGTCAACCCCACCTTGATACTCAGAGCCCAAGCAACATACAGAGCAAGCATCACTTTCAATTGCTACTATGATCATTATACAAGTTGTAACCCAAGGCGAGGCCGATTTCATACTGCAAACTATTTGAACAAATCCACTCTCAAGTGAAAGAAGTAGCATCAACACTTTCCTTACAACACAGAACATAATGATTGTCCGGCCACCATCGAGATACTCTCCGAGAGCATCTTCCCGAGTCAGATCATGATGGTTCGATATCACGAATTTATGTCGGTTCCTGTTTTCGTTTCAACCACTGGGATCATCAATCGTTCGTAATCTGCTTTTGTTGAATAGCTTCCCTGCTGTTCCTAGCACCCTATCACCTAGCTAGAAGAGACGATAACTTAGGACCTCTATCCTAAGTGATGAAAATACTTAGGCAGCTCTAGCCTAAGCTGAGGAGACTGTGTACCAAGTTTATTTTCGTCCTACCATCTTCCCAAGTCTCCTGATGTACTGTACAAAGTGTCTCCTCCAAGTCCAAAGCCAGGGTCCAAAAAGTCACCCAGTGGTTATTGTATCTTCCAAAATATCGTTTGCTGCTGAGTCTCACAGTCAAGATCTGTGGTTCATTCTGGGGCCCTCCGATCGCGGTCCTAACTCTTCCAGCCTTTCTAGGAGTGTACGATTCTGGGTCCTGATAAGGAGGTTCTGTCGGCGAGTGGACATGTTATCAAACTCAACGGTATCCTCTCGAAACCCTCTTGGTTGGCTACGGCGGTGGGTTTCACGATTAGCCACCCATGTGTCTGGATACTGGGAACTGGGACCCTTGGGGAAGCTGCCCTCGGGCCTGCTCTGTCGTTCTTGGGTTGGTGAAGATGGTCGCCCTGGCGTTCGTGGCACTGCAGGTCTTCTGTAAAGCTGTCAGTATGCGATATTTGTCTCGCTGAAGTACATTCATACCTTGGAGGCGAAAGTTGCCTTTGCCGCTTTGGCTGATTGCCGGATAGGTTCTTGTTAGGTGTGCCCCGACCGAGATGAGGTGAATCATGAGTAGGCGTGATTCTAGGAGCCGGCTCTACACTCTTTCTTTTCTGCCCCGAGACAGTCTCATTCGATTCTAGCAATGAACTTTGATCGCTACTAGCCATTTGTGAAGGAACAGCACGAGGGATAGTGAGCTGTGATGCCGAGAAGCTCTCAAAGTAGCCTCTATACATCCGACAAAACCGTTGTGCGAAGACCTTGTTCCAAGAGTCAACTAGAGTATCTAACTCTGGTTGACTTTGAGATACCGCCGGCAAGCGACCTTCGCGTAGCAATGTTCGTCGAACAAGGCACCAATACTCCACACACTCCTTGAGAGCTTTCCCAGTTTTGAACTTCGCAGCCAAGTTACGATCAAGTTTCTCGTTTAGAACCTTGGTCCAGAAGGGACCTTGGTCGTGGTTAAGTGCTAATGGCATATTGAGGTACTCATCTCTTAGTGTCAGGCACATTTCTATGGCCTGACACTTTTCGTTTGTCGTAAACGACCTTCTTCGGATGTCCTGCGGGGTTTGAGGAGTGGTGTTCCCATTGTTCACATTCTAATGAGGTCAGCAAAAGCACGTTTGAAGTGTAAGGATACAAACATTATTAGGGCCCGATCTCGTTTCTGCTTGAGGAAAGTCGTTGCTGGAGAATATTGGTAGGCTTGGCTGCGGCTGCCCTCGGTTTGGTCTAGGACCTATGGATAGAGACATGGGCGAAAATCGGTTCTGCCCGCCTGTCTTGCTGGATTCTGAGACAGTTCCTAGGGGTGTCATGTTTGTTCCGGGGCATGTGGCTTTATTGGCGTTTGTGTCCCTTGAGGCATTGGTTGAGGGCACGTTTTGGGCGGGAGGATCGTCGAAGTAGATGATGCTGCTCCGCGCAGGTTCTTTTCCTTTGGCGCTTTTGTGTGTCGAATGACTACGTGAGTTCATTGTTGCGGGGCCCAATGTGCGTTACAAGAAGAAGTGATATGCGTAAGGTGAGTCGGTAGGAAGCTTTGGTGAGGGCTAGATATTTGGCAGTGCCGTACGAATATCTGCAGAGAAAGGCCCACTGGCTGCACTGCCAAACATTCAGCACTCGCTCAGCTACCGCAACAGCTTATCCTTAGGATAGGTTTAGGGCAATCAAGTTAAGTAACGTATGCCATCATCTCGTTTGCTTCATCTCGTGGATACGTAAAGGCTCGGTTCACGTTCGCAAGGAAGCATTAGTCTGTAAAGTATTGCTGCTTGTCTAGAATTCTTGTGATATTATGGCAAAGCGTAACGTATCTGTACTAATGGCGACTTCTGGCTTTCTCAGCATCGTATTCTTTTCATCGTATCTCTATGAGCAAGTGGTTCTTCCCAAACACTTATAATACAAACTTAAAAGGTATGAATCAATCCTCTTGTGCTCCTCGACCTTGAGGCTCCCTCTACCGCTGACTTCCAGAAAATAGTTCCAAGCATCGCAATCAAACCTTTGGCAAGTTTGAAGTAAAACTAATAACAACAAAGGCAAGGCGAAATGCAACTGAGATCAAAAGATCCTGTTCCACGTCCAAGTTGGATAGTGAAGTCTGGATGATGTTGTGACGGGTGAAGAGATGCAATCGAGATTAAAACTCAAAGACACAGTTCCACATCCAAATTGGATCGTGAAGTCTGAGTAAGGCTTTTGTGTATGACTTCTGGTCACTTGTTGTCTCTATCCTTGTCGTCGGCGCATGTCCCGAAGCGCTGTGTACAGCATAGCTTCGCGAGCACTAGGCGTCATGGCCTGGAATTCGGCAGTTTCCTCCCGAAATCTTTCATCTGGTGCAGGTCGACGCGAGACACTTCTCTTAAAGGCAAAGGGTGTATTGGCTTGTCGACCTACAGAATCAGGGGTCACAAAAAGGCCAGGTGACACTCCTGTCATCTCTTCAGACTTGGGAGGGGTAGCAGCATCCCTAGGAGTATCTCCGAGTTCGGTGGAAGCCTTACTCTGGGCCCTGCTTCTGTCCTTTCTTTCGTTCTTCTTGATCTTGCTAGCTCTAGTTGCAGGACTCGGTGAGGGGGGAGGTGGTTGTGTCGTTGCCGACGACGCTCGACCAATGCTTGAGCTGAAGATATCTTCCAGAGACGGAAACTCGGAAGAACAGGCCGTGGACGCCGGGCTGTAGTTGCTTCTGGTGAACTTTTGTCTTTTCCTACCTGCAGGCGTCGGAGTGCCTACCACAGCAAGTTTCTGCTCCATCGACTTGCTTCGGATAGCAAGAGCACGCTCCACTGAATCCGATGCTTTTCTTTTCCGTGAGTTCACTTCTTGTTCTTCTTTGTCCACAGAACGAAGTACAGCGGTCGCTGTCTCTGTCTCGAGTTTGGCGGTTATTATCTTGTCCCGGTATCTCTGCTCGTAGCGGCGGAGTTGTCTCATAACCCGTGGGGTGACGATCGGAGTCCGAGGCTCGATGGAATCAATGACCGACCCTCTGTACTGTCGATCAGGTTCGTCCGGATCTTCGTAGGTATCATCATTGCTTTCGTCAGCATAGAACTCCTCAAAGTCATCGAAACCGTCGAAACTTTCACTTCTGTCTTCATCCTCTCCAGAGTCGTATTCAAGTCTCGTCTGGGCCTCTTCGTCATTATCACTCTCTTCTTGGGCTTCTTGAACTTTGTGATCAATGCCATGATCAACATCTTCAGAATTCTCGTGAGCACTCTCAGACTCATCGTTTGCCGCGTCATGATCAGTTGCATTAGTCTGATCATGTTTGATACCAGCTCCATGATGCTCTTCTTGCTTATCAATCGTATCTTCGAGCTGATCCCGCAAGCGCTCCTCTAGACCTGGTAGAAGATCGAGTGCCATAGACATGACAGCCTCAGTACTTCGTATCGCCGTAGAATTCTTCCCTGCAGCCTCTGTACGTTTCATGAGATACCTCAAATACACCCGGTATGATTCTGGAGAGCTGTTAGCCTTTAAAAGGGGGGGGCGGGTGAGAGACTCGAGGGCCTGCATCCTTTCCCGCAGCTTTTCTTCAGCCCAGCGCAGGATCCTCGACTCTGCGAATTCCATCAGTTCATCTTTGACAGTAGGCCAAATAGACCCTGCAAAGTCCAACCCTTCCGGTACTTTCTCGCTTGGGGAATTGCTCTCATGGCTGTCCTGGGGGTTGTGAGTGGCATCTGAAGGGGGACTGTTTCGACTTTGCTCAGCAGCTTTTTTCCATCCTGCTGCCTCCAAGAGGTTTTGGTTTGCAGAGCAAAACTTTTTAGCATATAAAATGTTCCAATTATTAAGGAGGGCACCAAGCTCAGAGCCTGGCGCCGCGGGCCCAGCCTCCTCAGCTTGGAATCTCAGTGGTTCACACCACTTTTCGACGCAGCCTTTCACAACTTTCCATTTGTCTCGGCGCAGTTCTTTCCCTCTGATTCTAGGTGAAAATTTCACTTTTGACCCGACAGTCTCCTAGAACTGTTGGCTCTCTCCATCGGAATCAAGATACAAGTCTTTGTGCTCAAGGCAAGCCCTCAGAAGCGCTTCCTGCTCAGCCTTCTTATAGTTACCCAGATCTATAACGATCTTTGGTGTCTTTTTCTTATCAGATGATTGCACTTGCTTTTCGTCGGTGGCCACTCTCCCAGAAGTACCCGGAGGACGCATAGCTACAGGGCGATAACCAGCCGGTTGCAGATCCCCTCGTTTAGCTTGGGGCCGGTTCAGATCATACTAGAGTCGTCAGTACACATCCGGGCTACCCTATTTATATATATATCAATACTTACAACATTCTTTCCACCTTTGTTCAGGGTTGGTAGTGAACGCTGGCTAACGGCAAGGGATTGTTGCGGAGCTGAGATCGAAGACTGTGTCTCTATTTCTGGGAGAGTACCCATAACCCTAGGATGGCTATATCCAGCCTGGCTTGTTTCCTTGGCCGGCATACTGTCAAATGCTTTGGGTGGTTGATACGGCATACCATTTCCACGTCTCAAAGAAGGCTCACGAAACTGGCCAGGAGGAAGTTTGGACATCCGATTGTCGTGGTGACCAGTCCCGGCGTCTCTGATATCATAACTTGTGTCTCGTATGTTACCAGGAGTTTTCATCGATGGGTCGGCATGTGTATCGTTCAAGTTGTGAGTATTGAGGCCTGATGTTGAAGTGTCTGGTTTGAAGCAATCATTTATCCACGAAAGACTTGACTCTTCACTGTCTTCTCGGGAGTTTCGATCGTGAGATGCCTTTGAATCTGAGAATAATGGGGTTTTAAAGCTCACAGAATCCTCGCGGGAAGATTTCTTCTTCTTAGAGGAACCCATGATTGGAAAGGAGTCAAAGAATGAGTGAGAGGTGATGAGGCATGTGTAAGAAGGAAAATGCGAGCAAAAGGTGAGCTAAAATAGAGAAGTGAGAGCCAAGTTGGAAATCTCGGTTGGTGAGGGGAGAGAGTTAAGAAGAGAGAAGTGAAATATTTGTGGCAGTGGGGAGTGGAAGAGGTTGTGGGTATCAGAGCTCGCGGTGCGAGGCAACTGGCGGCATAGGGCATGTAGCCAAAGAGCCAAAAAGATAGCGGGCAATGAACCAGTGAATGCAAGATAATTTAGGCGTTTTGTGGTATATGCCCTGTAAGAAATAGCATACCATGAGCATGTGTTTAAGGCTTGTCAACGAACGTACACCTCGAGTACCAAGACTGGAGGATTCTTGAGGAACTCGTGTGAGTATTGAGTATCTCAACTTCGGTAGGTCTCATAGTTATAAAAGTGTTTTCATTGTTTCTCTGAGCTCTTGAATGTCAGGAGCAGGCCCTCGTGCATCTTTACGCGGCCGACGGTAGGTATATAGTCTAAAGGATAGCCCGTAATGCTCAGGCCGACATGGTTTGCCGTGAAGACCAAAGATGGCGAGCACTTCAACACTCAATCTGAGTCTTCCATTTCATACTCTTTTCCCATAATAAATCATGTTATGTTATCTGAATGGTCGAGAATTGGAGTGAACCTGATATTGTATCAAATTCTACTATCTGTACTAGCCGATGATCACGCCTCACTTGTTTTCCATTTATCCTCCATCAAAATTAGCCCACAACTACTCCATACCAATGTCACCATCCCCTTGGCCAAGTCGAAGAACCTTCAGAGGTCCGACTCTAACACACTGGAGACAACCTCTTCCATGTTTTCTTTTAATTCAACGCTTCGTAACAGCATCACAAACAAGACAACGCCAAACTCACAACAATCACCAAGGCACCAGCGTACCATCCGAATCGATAACCTGCTGTAGTCGCTGCGGCATGAAGTCAACCCACATATTGACTCTCTCCATGTCGAACCCTGCCCATACGTCCTTGACCATCTTCTGGAGAGTCTCGTCCTCCCAGTCCTTGGGCGCATCCAGATTCCACTGCTTGCGGTTGGGCCAAAGGCTGTCGAGCGGGTTGAGGTCGGGGCTATCACCGCAGTTGTAGTAGTATCGTAGGCCGTGCTCATCCTTCCATTGCTGAACGAGATTAACCTTGCTTGCAGCACCGTGCGCGAACGCCTCGCAGTCTTCTTCGAGGATGAAGCTCTGGGGGCCGGTGGATGTGAGCCATGGCTTGACCGTCTTCTCGAGGATGTGGTCTTTGTACTCTTGCATGGTCATGACGCCAGTGCAGTTCGGGCTGGTCGAATCTTCGTAAAAGACAGCTTCACTCTTGAACCCGTAACCTACAGCAACCCAAGCATGGGCCTTTCGCAAGTCGCGTGGCCATTCAGCCTCGGGAGTGGTTACGCACGTCTCACAGAAACGTTCACCAGGTCGGGGAATAAGACGCATCTTTCCATCAAGGCCAAACCCAAAGTGGAGCTCGATACTGAACCGGATGGCTCTCCAGTCCTGTGGATGGGGGTACGCTTCAAGCATGCGTCTGGCGTATTCGACTCTCTTCTCACGAGCCTTCTTGTGCACCCAGATCCTCGGACATCCCAGGCATCGTCGGTAACCCAACGTTCCCATTGTTCTGTGCAGCGTCCTGGGGTTCACATCAACCTCAACCCCAGCTTCCTTGGCCAGTCCATGCCAGTTCAAGTTAACATTGACGTAGGCGTCATTCCAGAGAATCTTCTCCATCTTCTGCTGGTCTTCCTCAGAGATCTTGAGGGGTCTCCCACGCGTTTCCTCCCATTCGGGATCATTGCGCTTAGACGCGGGGACGCTCAACGCGGCATAACCTTGAGATCGCGACAGATCAAAGTGCCGAAAGATGGCTGACTTGTTGACAGGCAGGCCCTGAGACTCGAGGTACGAGATGGTGCCTCGAACCATGGCCTTCTTTGGCGTGTCGCCATGCTTATATCCGGACGGCATACTGAGGGTCGCGTTGCCCGTTCGTTATAGAGGGGTTCTTGCGGTGTAAGTGGGTGGAGAGAATGATTGGGACGGTGGTGTTTGGATGTTTTTGTCTGCTCTCATTCTTCGCGTGGCAAGTGGTGAGGGGTCAAAAGTTGGCGGTGATCACGTGGCATGGCTTGTTTCACCAACCACGTCGGTTCTTCTTTCATCGTCAATGGCGTTCGATGGAGCAAATACGTTAGAACGGTGGTTGGTCATACGTGTAGATACGTGTCAACTGATTTCAATTACGGTTTGCATACACACAGATGTTGTTGGAGCGGATCTATTTTTCGATTTGCCTTATGGTGAGTGTTAAACCGCGTATGTTGACGAAAGCTCATATGAACGGTGATCACGCTATTTCGTAAGACATACAGTCAAGGTCACAAAGAGCTTCCAATTTGACTAAACCAATAATTATGATAAATTCACCTCTTTACCTGAATCCTAGTCCCAATGACCCGGTTATTTGTGTCACAACTTTTCTACTGCACGAGGCTGAAACAACTGTCAAAAGGCTTACCCTATACCAAATCAGATCTATTAAAAATTCTACCATGCCAACAAGTCAAAGGACAACAATGGTGCTATGGCATGTTATGTCCTGAGTAACTCGTTGTTAAGTCACATTTGGTTCGGCCCTGTTGTCGCGTGTGTACGTTACACTGAAGGATTGTTAATTCATGGCCAATTAATACGGTTACTACGGCTTCACAGCACATCACCAACACTCTCATACTCCATCCAATTTGGGTGTTCTGCGTCTCCAACATCAAGAGCAAGATGCACAAGGACAGTACGAATGATCATCAAATATGTTTGATTCAAAATCTCGTCATCCAACCGTGGATGACGGTATATTACGAAGATAAAACCGCTCTATAGTCTCACGAGACCTTTCATAAGCATGCCTTCTACGTCCAACCAAAATACCCGCCACATTCCATGTAGTAAACGCCGTGAAATGGAGCAGATATGTCCACCATCTATGCCAAATGTACAGCTTGATTATCAAGCCCCAGGAGCCTTTTTCCAAACGGGTGGCCCGATCAAACGCCTTAAGCTTTTCCTGCCTCTCGGACTGACATCATAAATTTGTCCTCAGCACCCACCTCTCCGGCGACTCTGGCCGAAGAGACCTTGGCGTTTCTCCCATCAAGAATGGTCTTGACTTCTTCGGCGGTCTTAGCGCCGAGAAGCGTCATCTCCCTGCTGAGAAGAAGTGCAACAGCAGCTCGAATGAGGAGTGCATCTCCTTCAAAGACATATACGTCCCAAAGACGGGCTGCTTCGTCTATCGCCAAGTGTTGTGTGAAGATGGCTGTCAAAATTCCTGAAAAAGAGCGTTCCAATTCGGCAGTAGGGATCTTCTTGGAGAGGTGCGCGTGAAGAGGGGCAGATTTGAGAGAAAGTGTCTGCATAATGAGGTTGAAAGCGGACGCTTGTGCACCCGGATCACCAGTGTAAAAGGATAGAGGCAATGGGCGATTGAGGACGTTAGCGAGTGCGACGAATGCAGACGCGGCATCGGGCAAGTTGAGAAGCAGCAACGCAGCGATTGTCTGACGGACTTGGTTAGCAACTCAGGTGGCACAAGGTGTGGCTGTTGCACTTACGTTACAACCACGGACATAACCAATGTCGCTTCTGTACATGGCATATGCACTCAGCACATCAACAAGGCTTTGGTGCAGTGGTCCCTCGACGTCAAAAATCCGTAGATCCTCCCACGTCTTCTGTGCAGCGTCCCTTCGGATATCCTGGAACCATCTTCCCCTCCTAGCATCCTCGGCATCGCCCTTATCGTCCTTGACTCTGGCTTCAATTTCTTGAGCTCTAGCAAGCGCTGCTTTGAACGACGTTTCCGATAGTCCCAATTCATTGCCAATAGCTCGGCCCCAGATTTGGGCGCGGCTTCGGGGTGCGATTCCCTTCCACCATAGTTCTCTTGTCCTACGCTCGCGAATAGCATCGCTCCAACGTGGAATCACGTCCCTCTCCCAAATTTGCATGAGGTTGTCGGCGGTGCTGTCCCGTCCCTCGATCTTGGCCTTGCGTGAGGCTTCGCGTCGCTCCTCAGCCTTGGCACTTGCTGCCATCATCTTTTGATATTCCTTCAGATGCCGACGCTCCTCAGCGGGATCCTTGGGTGGTAGCCATGAGGGTCGTGTCCGGCTAAGGACAGCCTCCTTCTCCTTCGAAACGGGAAGAGGGTCGATCATAATATTCGTCTTGCGAAGAGGTGGCAGCTCGGGAGTTGATTTGACACGCTGCTTCTTGTCAAACATGTCAACAGATCGTTGAGTAGCGTTCCAGGTGTTGGGGCGCTGATTCGCGGGGCGCTTGGCTTGTTGTTCCTCCATTTCGTTGGCGTGCTCCTCGAGCTTCTCTGTCAACGTCTTGGCCTCGGCGTTCAATTCCGCCAATGCAGCATTCCAGCTGTGTGCCCTTTGCTTGGCTGGGCTGCGAGGATTGTCATCGGTCTTCCAAGTTGGTGATCGAAGAGAGCCTTGAGCTTGCGCGACTGCGGGAGTTCCATTACCGACACTTCGCACTCGTTCTTTGGATCGATTGGGGGACGGAGAAACAGAGGATGGCCGACTGGGTGTGCGCTCTTGCATGGGCCGGGGAGAGAGCGGCACATTGTCCAGAAACATGCCGTCGGGGATATCATCGCCATCGTCCTCATCACATTCGCGCTCGAGGTCGGTAAAAGACTTGCGATCGCGGCCGGCCTGCCAGCTGCCTCGACGAGGTTTTTGAGGGAAACTTGGGTCTCTCGGATCTCTCGGGTTGAGCGAATAGGCAGGGCTTGGGCTTCGACGTCGAGAAAATGGAAGAGACGCCGAGGATGGGCTTGTCAATGTCTTTGGTCGCGTAGCAGAAAGAGGCTCGGTCAACGCGCTCAAATTGGTGCTTCTGGGGTTGGAGGTGTATACGTTGGTCTCGAGGGTAGGGAATGGCGGTCGGGCTTTGGAGGCAGTTTTGCCTGCTGCGAGGGTTCGGCTCGAGGGGGCTTTGGCTAGAGTGGGACGAACGTCGACCTTCGATGGGCTCTTGAGGGTCACGGTGTCGTCGAGACCAATTTCTTCAAAATGGCCAACATCGGCCAAGACGCTGCCATCGTCACTGTCGAAAGATTGAAACGAGGAAGTCTTGGAGCTCTTTGAAGTCGTCATCCCTGGCGGAGAGTCGGGGCTGGGGAGAACACTGCCGATATCAAGAGTACGGATCATTGTCGCATCTCCAGGGGAACGACAAATGGCTGGACGAGAGGACTCTGTCGACTCGCCCGAGGGTCTCAAGCAAGTAGATCTCTTCTGATCTGGGTCTTGTGTTCGTCAATTAAGAGTGAATTGGTTCGAGATCGTGGCTTGCGATGTGGCCGTTGTTTGGCTTAGGCGGCGCTTCTGTTTTGTTCAGCGGCGCCGTGCTAGGATGCTTGCTTTGTCGGTTTTGGCGGTAACCGTTGTTATGGGCACTGGAATATCGGAGCCGTTTCAAAAATGCCGGGGTTTGCGAGAACCAAATAATAGGGCCAAAATGAAGTCGTACTAAGCAAGTCTAGTATTGGAAAGGGATAAGGAATAGCGAGGGAACGAAGTGAAAGGAGGTCGAGGCCGAAAGTTGTTTTGTTGTGCCGGTAAGAGCGATATAATGGTATCAATCGATCAACGAGAGACTAGGGTTGAATAGCTTAAAGAGGATGGATAAGACAGACTCCAACACTCATAGGGAAACGACCGAACTCGAAGGCGGGAACAAGATTTTGCAACCCCGGACAATGGTAAGCGGCCGCGGCCGGGATGACGAGATATTACCCAATATTAAGCGCGGAGTTGAGAAGAAGTGGCCTCCAAAACAAAGGGGGTGATTAGTCTAAAGTTGAAGGGTTTGAGACAAGAAGACGATTGAAGAATGAAGAAATGATGCAGTGCCGAGAGTAGAGACAAGAAGCAAAAGGGAAGAAAGGATGGGGAGAGAGATGACAAGGGGACGACGGAAAACGAGTGAGATTCTCAAGCAACAAGGCAAGGAAGTTCAAGAACAAGAACAAGCCCAAGCAAGTCAAAGTCAAGATAAACCGGGAAGTGGATGACGATCCCCAAACGAGAACGCCAACGCAGCCAAGGAGATGATCCCACCCACACTTTTGATGGAATGCTTGTACCCATTCATACTAAAATAGCACGCTCGTGACCTTTGCCTTAATTTTTCAATGTGTGGTGTCATGGGTGTGGACATGGCCTTATCGGATCAAGCCACCTCCAGGGGCTTGCACCGTGAATCTTTTTTGGAGACTGTGTAAGACCGCTAATTGATCCAGGACTCGAAGGAAATGCTGCAAAATGCACAATCAATTTCTGTGTTAATGAGTTTATGCGATGAAGTCAGGATGAAGTCAGGCTCCTATTTCCTTGCAACTACAGATACTACTATCATTATCTATCTATTGCTATAGGAGCTTACAATTGTAGCTCTAAGATCAATGATCGTCAATGTTTAACCCATAAATATGACCAACAATCCATGGCATATCCTCTTTTCTTACACCGTCAATCATCTCGATATTCATCGAGCTGTGTCTACAGTGCTAAATGGAAGCGGGCCCCTGTCAATTAATCTCGGCCGCATATGCGCGGCTAATGAACAAGCACAACCAATCATGTCTCACAACTCCAAGATTTTCAGCTTCCATGTCAACATGCAACCTCAGACGTTAAAAAACAAGCAATTTCGCGATTTATTTATAATAACCCCTCGAAGCCCCTCTGCTGGGGTTTGCGGGTGATGACTCCAGACTTCCTTAATAAACTCTCATATCGAGGGACCTTGTCAATCAACTACGTTGAGACTTGAGCCTTGCTTACCCCTGGTCCCCCCTTGTCCTGCGTTATCTCCAAAATGTGACTTCATCCGTACGTGCACATTATTACATCCTGACCATACATCGATTCACATCTCCGAATGCCCGATCTCACATATGGCATTGAACTTCCTTATTTGTTTCGACGTCCACAGCTCGTTCCGCCTCCATATGTCCTCTGCCGTTTCTCTGTGTCGGCCCGCATTTTGGCGATTAGATCAGCCCCGTTGAGATCGGAATCGGAATCATCGGATTCACTCTCAGCGTCTGTATCTCCCGAAATCAGGAACGCATCCACATCTTTAGGCTGCGTCTTCTTTGTCTTCTTCTTCTCTCGGAGCCTCGCTTTCTTTTGCGCTTGGGCGTCCTTGTTTCTGTTCCGCCGTCTGATTTCCTGGTTCTGCATGGCCTCCTCAACAAACGTGTCGAGTGCCTTTTTCTTTGCTGTAAAAAGCGGAATAGGCGAGCCTGCAAGTCTCGAAAACTTCATCGTAAGGTTGTACCAAAAGTTGCTGTATTGCTTGCTGGTCTTGATTCCCCTATATTCTAGTTCCGCTGCTACGGCTTGTGATTCGCGCTCACTCAGTGACGCCGGCGTACTCCAGTCGATCTCCCAGTTGTACTTTTGATTCGACTCGTCGCTTGTATCGTGAATGAAGCCTTGCCCAGCGGCGATTTTCTTTTTGAACAAAGCAACTGTGGGCTTGATGGCGTGTTCTGAAACGCCATCACGGATGATCGGGGGCTTGATTTCCTTCTCGGAAGGCTTGGTCCAGTGCTTGTCTGTTCCTGGCTTCAACTGTTGCTCCTGGAGCTTCTTCTCAACTTCGTCTTCAGACTCTGCTATGTATGTTGTGTCGTTAACGCGGGGAGGTCGCCTTGCGGCAATCTTTGTAGGTGTTTCTTGTCTTGAGGCTGCGTCGCTCGCGGCAGTATCATCGGGGATAGATGGTAAAGGCATGAAATCTTTTTCTGGGATATCAGTCAGTATGAACACTTTGACGCAAAATAAGTGACCTACTTTGTTGAAGCCATTGAGCTCCCTTTGGAAGTGGCGGCGTCCAGTTCTTGGGCAGGAGCCTCGGCAATGTCATCGCCTTGGGCACAATAGCCCGGTGAGTAGGTGTAGAGTAAAGCTTCTTTTTGAAAGAGCTAACCTTGGCGGCAGTCCCATCCTATGAGACTCTGCGCTCAGAAGGCCGGACAGCCTTCGCTTGCTCTTTGCTCTGCTGTATCCGTTCCGTAGGTGATGAAGCGGCGTACTCATCTCCAGAAAGGGGAGAGATATCCGGGAATGGAGAATACACACTCTCGTTATCGCTCGCACGACCTCGTCCACCCGAGCCCTTAAGGATACTCTTCAAGCCAAGGAGCGAATCCCGATGGTGAGGTCGGAACGGCGATGGTGTACCTGGAGTGTGGCTCTGCATGAGCTTCTCACCACTGTAAACTGGCTGAAGCTCATAGATGGATGGCGGAAGACCCTTTTCGGTTTTGATTGGAGTGGAGAAATTGTTCTTCGAGATGCCGAACGTATTGCTCAAATCCTTGTTGGCGGAATCAATCATGGCCGCCTCCTCAAGTGTGGCGGAGACAGCTTTCGGAGAGACGTCTTCCTGTGGTAGCTGATATGACACAGGTGGCGATGATCCAACATTTTCATTCTCTTCCAGCTCGTTGGTATTGGCTTCATGAGACACCTCATCATCACTTAGGTCAGGAAGGCCTTGGTATTCCTCCTCACCGTCGTCGTATTCCTTTTCACGGTCTTCGTCGGCATGCGACTCGTATTGCTTGACAAAAGAAATGTTCATGGGACTTGAGTAGCTCTCCTTTTTGATGTTCTTGATGTCCTTTTCGTCGAAGTCTTCTTCGTCGTCTGAGGATTGACCACACACTGAGCTTCTCTCTTGCTTGATAGGGCGCATGTCTCCGTCGCGAGACTCTTCATCACTGCTACTTTCGTCATCGTCGGAGCTGTATTGCTCAATGCTCTCTATCTTGACGGATTTCATGTCACTATCGTGAGCTTCCATCTTGATTTTCTTCGCTGCGGCATCATCGTGCTGATATTCAGGCGCGGTGGAGAAGGGCACATCGTGGTCGGGAGACGGGGAATTGCTTCTGGAGATTGAGGAAGCTTTCTTCAACTCATCATGGCACCAACCCAACAAACAATCCGTGATGTGCGGCGAGGGCTTCCTCTGGTCATTGACAGGGACGGTCTCCTGCGGGGCAGGAACGGCGTTGCTGTTGGTGGGCTGCTTAGTAGCAGTGGCTTGGGGATTCTGGACATCGAGGATATGCCCGACTGGTGTTGGCAGCGCTGGCTTGGCCAGAACCGTAGTCTCTTCGTCTGAGAAATCAGAACTATCGGAGGGCTCCTGGGTAAGATCGATGTGTAAAGTTTTGCTTGGTGTGGTGTCGTGTGTAACCGCTGACTTAGCAGACGTAGGCCGCTTTGTAACAGAGGGAGACCGAGTCTTGCGCTGAGCTGCAACCTTTCGTTGCTTAGCAGTCTCGGCCTTGATATCTTTGTCGGCTGTACCGCGATGCTTGACCGCCTTTCGTCTTGGGGATACCAGAACCTTGACAACCTCACAGTCCGAGTCAGACTGGTCTTCGTCGTCTGCATCGATCGAGACAGGAGTATCAATTGAGTCACCAACTCGTCGTCGCTTAACATTGGCTTTCTGTTGTTCAAGCTGATGGCGCTTTTTCGGAGAAGGCTGAGCCTTCTCACTGTCGTGATCCGACTCATTCTCGTTCTGGGTTGCACCCTCGTTCTGACGGGGTTTGGGGGGGATATGAGTTGGAGGAACAGAAGTGCTTCGACTTGGGCCTGCAACGCTCGAGGTGAGGTTGGGCAAGGGTGCATGAGGAGGTACAGAAGCAGCTTGTCGCCCTCTAGCAGCTGGTCGTTTGTTCTGTCTTTGCAATGCTGTGCCTTTTGCGAGGACGGATGCTTTGATAGAGGCATAGCCTCGATTGATAGATTCTTGCTGATCAATCTTGCGCTTCTTGTTGGGTCGAGCTCGTGGACTGGGTGCGACGAGTTTGCGCTTTGGCGATGGCTGGACTTTTTCAATCACACAGTCTGAATCAGAGCTCTCTCCAGATGAAATGTCAAATGGTGTATTCGGTGAGTTTGCTTGGACTAATTGACTTGTTCGTTTTGGCGTTTGTTGGCCTTGACTACTCGTCGCGGGTCGTTTTCTAGGGTGAGTTTCGGGGACACGTTCATTACGTCCCTCCAGGCGACGCTTCTTCGTGATTTGGGGAGATGACATGTTTTTGGAGATTGGGGTAGAGGAAATAGCTGGTTGTAAAGATGCTGCACGGGGCACGAAGGTCGATGCCTGCGATCTCTGCCTCTTGGGCTTCTGATTTGGCTTGGGCATGGCTTGTTGTGACTCTGCGCGGCCTGGGTTGGGCGAAGTCGACTGGCTGCCACCTTTCGCGGCTCTGGCTGGCGATGGTTTGTTACGCTTCTTGATGCGCTGTTTTGATTGTTGAGAGGACGGTGAAGATGAAAAGAAGTCGACAATCTTGGATTGCTCCATTGGTTTGGCGATATCACTCAGGGAGCGAAGATTCTTGCGATGAGAAATAACCTGCCGGAGCAATAAATGATGGTGAATGTACAAGTGACTAATGGGGATTGCTGAGATATGAAAGACTTTCAGAATAGAATAATAAAGCAGCAGATAGCTATACGACCGTTGAGGTGATGCTGATGATGCTAAAGTTGAAGTCTTGCGAGATCGTGATGATGCGAGCGCAAAGAGTGAATGCGAGAACTTGAGCATAAAGAGGCAAGAGAAGAATTAAGAGAAGAATGTAAAGAAATTTGCCATTCAATAAACACAACAATAGAGGCGAGCGACAAATAATGGGCGCCAGGGTTTGTCAGTAACAACGCAAGGCAGTGTCAAAAAGGAGTTGCGGGCGGCTGGCACTGGCACTACACTGCTCAATCAAAAGCACGCATTTGGGAAACTCGTTGTTCGTCATAAGGCAAGGCTCATTCACGATGGTCCTTTTTTCCATTTTTTCCAGCATCTATGGTATCATTACAGATCATCATGGTCTATGCACATTGACTCGTCCTCACCGGCTACCTAAACCAGTCTTACATACGCTCTCGTCGACGAGGAGCTGCCCGAATGATATCGTCCACTCGAAGAAGAAGCTGGTTGATAATGTTAGAATGATGTTTTTAAAGTCTTTGGATAAGTGCTTACCTCTGCGGCTTCGCTGGCCGAAGACACCACAGCCTTCTTCAACTTGTAACTCTCGATAACACCGAGATCTCGCATATCAGCAATACCACCACCAGGGGTCGTCAGGTCCAGGCCATAAGTGGTAAGGCCATCGTAGAGAGCCTTGCGTAATCTGGCAACGAGGTCACCAGAGTCGAGACCGGCGTTGTCGGCAAGGATGGTGGGAAGTTGTCGAAGAGCGATGGCAAAGCTAGAGACAGCCAGTTGTCGCTTACCCTCAACTCGGGTAGCAGCACCCTCAACCGCCTTGGCCATAAGCATCTCAGCACAACCACCGCCAAGGGTGGTTCGGGGTTCCTTGACAGTCTGTGACAGAACAGCAAGGGCATCGTGCAGACTTCGCTCGGCCTCATCAAGGAGCTGTTCTGTGGCACCTCGAAGGACAATTGTGCAAGCTTCACCACCAGCCACACCAGAGAACTTGATGAGAGTATCTTCTCCAATAATAACCTCCTCGATAACGTCGCAGTGGCCAAGCTTGACTTGATCGGGATGGTCAAAGGTCGAGGCAATCTCACCGCCTGTGACCAGGGCAAGGCGCTCAATACCGTCGAAGTCAGCATGCTCAATAGACATGATGCCGGCATCAGTAAACAGCTGCTCGGGCCAGTTGTAAATGAGCTGTCGGTTGATGAAGCAGTTGATGCCGTGTGCCTTGATCTTCTCAACCTTAGCCTTCATCTTATCCTTCTCGGCCTTCTCAAGCTCGGCAAGCTTGCTTGTTGAGCCAACCTTAACACGGGCACCAAAGATCTTGACCTTGTCGGTGTCCATAGAGGTGTTGGCCACCAGAATCTTGGCCTTCTCTAGTCGCTTGGGCTGGTTGACACCGATCTTCTTATCGAGAATGAAACCTTCGTCGAGGTAGGAGTCACTGAGTTTGCCTCCGGCCTTCTTGATGATCTGGATGTGGTTGAGGTCGGAGGACTTGAGTCGGAGGACGGCATCAACGGCCAATTCGGCGAACTGAGTGCGGTCCTGGGCCAGGACCTTGGAGCTGAGTGTTGTTCGGGCAATGGCGAGCAGATCTTGTCGGAAGGCCTCGGGGTTCTTGCTGTGATCAACGGCTGATCCTTCCAGCGCCTTCAGCGCAGCCTGGCTAGCTATCCGGTAGCCCTCAATGATAGTCTGGGGGTGGATCTTCTTGTCAACCAGCTTCTCCGCCTCTCTCAATAGCTCGGCAGCGAGAACAGCAACAGAGGTGGTACCGTCACCGACTTCGTCGTCTTGGACCTTCGAAATATTGACCAGAACCTTTGCGGCGGCGTTATCGAGGGCGATCGACTTGAGGATTGTGGCACCGTCGTTGGTAACCATGATTTCGGCGGTGGAGCTAGCATCATGTTAAAAGGGGGGTTGTCGAGACCGCAAGATGGGCGCAACCTACGCTGACTGGAGAATCTTGTCCATACCCTTAGGACCAAGGGTGCTCTTTACCAGATCACCAACGGCGATGGCACCGACAAAGGCGGAGAGACGAGCATTCTCACCCTTCTCCTCAGTAGTGCCCTCCTCAAAAATTTGGGTTGGTTGGAAAGACTAGGAGGGGCATGTTAGCATACGGTATACTCAGTACGAGGAGATGAAGTGTTTCAACAAGCATTCCTCACCAAAAGATGAAACATACCATGATGGGCTAACAATGCGACTTTTTACACGGCGAAACCTATAAAAACGTAAAAGGTTATCGTCGTCGTCAACGTCAATGTGCTTCAGCCTTGGGGTAGACGTTGCAGCCTTTTTTTCTGGAGCTCCCATCCAGCTTAGCAACCGCAGCCCCTCCACTCCAGGGGCCAGCAAAGCCCACACGTGATTTGCCCCGCGGTGGGAGCCTCGAGCTTCGGGCCAGTATTATCATTTCTCCGCATCACGCACACTTTCGTCGGGAAAGTTGAAGGAGAACACCAAATTTGTGCTGAACTAGGTTGGCCACCGCAACATCAAGACTCCGCACGTTCCCGAGCGACATTCTGCGCCGTTCTAGACAACCCTTTGCGTGTCTTCCAGAGGTCATATCTCCCGCGCGCAAAAAGGCCATTTTCGCAAACCTGTGCTCGGTAGCCGAACCCTCCCCAAACCCTCGAAAAAAACCATACAGAATCGAGTGAGAGCGGGGCATTTTTTCTTGCACCCCTCCAACAACCAAATATCGCCCATCATGGCGCCCTCTTTCGACCACCTCCGCGAGGCCGACCTTGACGATGACGAGTTCAACGACGATGATATTGATATCTCCGATCTGAGAGAACGATTCGAGGTTTCGCTTGAGCAAGGCTATGATAGCTTCGTGGTTCTCGATGGCCTGCCTCAAGTCACAGAGGATCAGAAGCCCAAGCTTGTCAAGTTCTTGTTGAAGAAGCTCAACACAGTCGGCAAGACACGCGAGGACTTGATACATATGCCCATGGGTGACGATGGAAAGTCTTTCCGGTAGGTGCAATGCTTGGAACTAAAGTAGTATCGAACTTGGAGCTGATCCCTCATTTTAAGATTTGCCTTTGTCGAATACACTTCGCCCGCCGAGGCTGCTGCCGCTACTCGCGAGCTCGACCTTACCCCCCTCGACAAGAAGCACACCCTCCGCGTCAACAAGTTCACAGATATCGAGCGATATGGACGAGAAGGTCGTATCGACGAGACCTACCAACCCCCTCACATCGACGAGTTCACCGAGAAGGAGCATCTACGATGGTTCCTCAAGGACCCCTCAGGCCGCGGTCGAGACCAGTTCGTCATGTACAAGGGTGAGAGCGTTGGTGTCTACTGGAACAACGAGAAGGATCAACCCGAGAACATCGTCGAGCGACAGCACTGGACTGAGACATTCGTTCAGTGGTCTCCTCTCGGCACATACCTCACCTCTGTCCATGCCCAGGGTGTCCAGCTTTGGGGCGGTCCTTCATGGACACGACAGGCCCGATTCGCTCACCCCTTCGTAAACCTGGTCGCTTTCTCCCCCGGCGAGAAGTACATCGTCACCTGGTCTAACCGTCCTATCTCTATTCCCGACGAGGGCCACCCTGCCCTTTCAATCGACGACCATGGCAAGAACTACGTGATCTGGGACATCGCTACCGCTGCTCCTCTGCGATCCTTCGCCAACCTCGAACCCCCCAAGGTGGAGGAAGGCAAGGCCCCGCCTAAGATGCAGTGGCCTGCCTTCAAGTGGTCTGCTGATGACAAGTACGTTGCCCGTCTGAACCCCGGCCAGTCCATCTCCGTATACGAACTCCCCCGCATGAACCTTCTCGACAAGACCTCCATCAAGATCGAGGGTGTTGTGGACTTTGACTGGGCTCCTGCTACCCCCAAGCGCGATGGTGTCAAGGACTACGAGCAGCTGTTCTGCTACTGGACTCCTGAAATCGGCAGCAACCCCGCCAAGGTCGGCTTGATGAGCATTCCCTCAAAACAGGTCGTTCGATCCCTGAACCTCTTCAGCGTTAGCGACGCTAAGCTTCACTGGCAATCCGAGGCTGCCTACATTTGCGTCAAGGTCGACAGACACTCCAAGTCGAAGAAGTCTCAAGCAACCACACTCGAGATTTTCCGTGTCAAGGAGAAGGGTGTCCCTGTTGAGGTCGTTGACACTATTAAGGATACCGTTATCAACTTTGCCTGGGAGCCCAAGGGTGACAGGTTTGCCATCATCTCCACAACCGAGCCCGTGGGCGTTACTGCTGTCCCCCCCAAGACTGCAGTTTCTTTCTTCTGCCCTGAGAAGGCCAAGAAGGGCCAACAAGTGGGTAACTTCAAGCACCTCCGAACGCTTGACAAGAAGAACAGCAACGCCATCTACTGGTCACCCCGCGGTCGCTTTGTTGTTATTGCCACCATTGCCAACCAGCAGAGCTCCGATCTGGACTTCTTCGACCTTGATTTCGAGGGCGAGAAGCCCGAGTCCGACAAGGACCTTACCGCCAACCTCCAGGCTATGAACACCGCCGACCACTACGGTGTCACAGATGTTGAGTGGGACCCTTCAGGCCGATTCGTCGCCTCATGGGCTTCTGCTTGGAAACACTCGGTATGCTCCGCCTATCAAACTTATCATGATGCTTATACTAACCCGATTTAGATGGAAAACGGCTACCACATTTACGATTTCAAGGGTGAGGCTCTACGAGAAGAGCCGCTTGAAAAGTTCAAGCAGTTCTCATGGCGCCCTCGGCCCGCGACCCTGCTCACCAAGGAGGAGCAGAAGGCTGTGCGCAAGAACCTTCGAGAATACAGCCGCGTCTTCGAGCAAGAAGATGCTGACCGCGGTGCGTCTGCTGACTTGGCTGTGGTTGAGGCTCGCCGACACATGCTCGAGGAGTGGCACAACTGGCGCGAGTCTGTCGAGGCCGAGATTCTGGAAGAGCGTGAGGTTCTTGGCCTACCAAAGGATCCCCATGCTCCTCTGCTAGAGGCCTACACAAAGTCTCTTGAGGGCTTAACATCAGAGGCGGATCGGGTGATTGAGGAGATTGTGGAGGAGGTTCTTGAGGAGAGTGAGGAGATCCTCGCATAGACGTCTTCACTGCATTTGCATGGGAGTGATTTGCTTGTATCTCGGTAGAAAAACTGGTCAGGGCGAGGGGTCACGTAATGAAATTCATTGTCATGTTCACGAAAGATAGGTCCAGTTGCTTGGACTTTCTAAAAGCATTTTTCGGAGTATTCTCTGTTCATACATATCACTTGCTCATCCATTGTTTGCTGAGTGATACGATACGTAGTTGGCTTGGTGACAAATCTGTTGCTCAACACGTTCGTCTCAATCGCTTGTCCGTTTACGATGCATAACAACATCTTCTGGCCCGAGACAGAAGCTGAAAGTCTTGGCTTTCCCGAAAAGACAACGTTTTCAACTCGTAATCTCTACAACAAACTCGTTTGTTCCAGCATTTACCCTGCCAGTCCAAGGTAACTAGTTTTTCATATTCTTGCCAAGAGAACATGAGAACATGAGAAGCTGTCTCGGTGTCTCTGTCGTCCTTGATATTCGCTTTCGTACATCGCCCTAATGTTCAGCCTCTTCTCATGGCGATGTCCTCAATGTGCTCGATGCCAAGATACTGCAAAAGCAAATCTGGCGTCCGAAAGCCCTACCACGAACCGTGATATCCGTCGCATCTATCTTGGCGAGGACTTTGGAACGGCATAGTTACAGGTCTCGGGTGTTTGTCGCACGCAGCCGGCCCAAATCGGTCTGCAACCGCTAGGGACCAGCCATTTCCGCCACTTCATATTAAATGTCCTCAGAATAATACATATAAGGCTCAAATATTAATATTTCCGCGTTTGAGCTGATAACAGCTCAGAAGAAAGGGGTAAGCCTCGATATGGTCTGGGATATATAATATGTCAAGCGGCCTGCTTGCGACTGGGCGCAACACTCCATATTTGCCAGTAGCCGTACCTTATATCAGATCACTTCTACGATATCGCGTCTTCAGATAGCAACCGATTGTTTCTCGAGCGAATTCGACTTTATATCTACCTGTGCCATCATTAACTCAACATCTTGCCCCGAACCATGCTCAGTTCTCCCTGCATGATGCGCGACGCCCTCCTTCTTCTCAGTAGCATTACTGCCATAGCCACAACATATGCTTCTCCAGTAGCTTCGTCAACGACTTCTATAATTACTCCGCCTCTCACCACATCAATACTTGATCCAGTTGCGCCCCCTGTCATTGCAGCTGTTACAACTCCAGAGGATATACACATGGTCATTCGGGCGGTCAGCAGTTTAGCTTCTGACATGTATTTTACTGCCAGTAATATTGGAGGCCGTGGTGTAGAAGTCGAGATCATCGGGGTATTACAAGTTTTGCCTCATCTAGTTGACCTATACTGACCTCCTGGAAGAATACATACCTACGATGTCGAGATATGATTGAAGGGGTCCAGCAGGCGTTCGACAAGATCGGCGGTCAGCCCCAAACCCCTTTCTCGTATGAGAACCAAAAGGGTATTTGTTCCATGTTCGACTTAGTAGGTAACATATCTGCATCATACTCATTGCGACCGGGAGACGTGATAGATGGTTTTGAGCGACCCTTGATCGACTGATACTAACATTCCTCTCCAGTTCGGCATCGACCAATCAAAGCTCCTCACAATGTTGGTGAGAGATCTGGAGAGTATATCGAGGGACGGCTTTATCGACCACTTTGGGGATTGCTTCCAGCGTCTTCAGCCTGCACTGAATATGTTTATTGAAGAACTGACATCTTATGCACCCGATTGTGAATTCGAGATGCTGAGGAGAAAGGACCAGCTTGAGGTTGGGCTGAGTAATGCATTGGGAAGGGTGCTGGACTATCGGGCGGGACATGCCCCAGACCGCATTCCTTTGGCATTAGACTGAGGTCATCATCTTGGCTCTTTTTTAGCAATTATGACTTATCGACTTGATCTTGATGGCTGCTGGGCTTCTGTCCGATTTGACGATCATCTCCCTCGGTGATGGACCAAACTCCAGTGCAAGCACTCATGGCTTAATCAGGGTCGGTTGACGTTCATAATGCATGGATTACACCCAGTCACACGTTGTCTTTGATAAGGGAGTGAACCCTAGCCGGGAGCGCACAGATGAGTAAATAATGTAGGGGGGGGGTTGTGTTATATTACAACAAAACGAAACATATAAGACATCTGAGAGTCCAGGCTGTAGCTCACGCTGAGCGGTCAAGAGTTACAAAATGTTGAGATGTTTGCCTGTAACAGTGCACAAGAACGCGAGTTTCTAGGTAGTCCTTCCAACTTCTCTCTGCTCTTACCTACTCAATCTGCCGTGATTGAAATTGCCAATTTAGAAAAAACAAACTCAATTATGTGATTGATGAATTACGCGTCCATCGAGTTCAATTCGCCAAACTTCGCTACCCTAGAGAAATTTGAAGTCTATCATGGCCCTTCCTCTTCAAGTTTCGTCAAGGGAGGACCGGGGCGCACGTTAGAGGGTCCCCGAAGCACAGACCATCCGATCCGGGGTGCACACAAGCGAAGCCCACAAAAAGAGAAAGTCAGAACAGAAGAACAGTGTGAAGAGTCAATTCAGGTTGGTGACAGTAGCTCTGAAACGGCAACTGAAGAATTGCGAATCTCTATTGGAGGATAAAGCTTCCAACATAACTCACAGTGGGGAACATAGCACCTTGTCTTTCTGTATCCATTTCTTACAAGAATTGCTTCCTCCCTGCATTGCCCTTTGACCCTAGATGACACAGCGTCAGCCTTCACATGCTTAACAATGCAAGGGAACCTCGATTTGACCACAGCTAGACATTTGAGATCGAGTTTTTATCGATGTACGTAGCCAAGGGGAAGCCAAAAAAGCAATAACGTAGGGCCTCTCATCTGAGTGATAAAAAGATTTAGGTATACTTAGTATACTTTACCAAAGCTTTAGACCAGTTCATTTTGGCACCCCGACTCGACGTCAGAGGTTTTCTTGCTCCCCAATGCTGTCGTAAACTCGAGTCTTGGCATTGGGCCAACGGGATGGTCTGGATCGCCCACAGTAAGAATTTACTGGCAACACGGCCATCATACCTGGCGCAAGCCATAACCCCTCTCCCCTCGACTGGTGCACTTCCTTGCCAGTCTCTGGCCTTCTCTACAACGCCCGTGCCATGCTGGGTTGGCCGCCCGTGTCAGCAATCGCTGGAGGGTGAGAGAAAAAGAGAAAAACCATCACAATTCTATTCCACAGTTATATCATTCTATTATAATCTTGGATTAAATCTGCAAAGACTCATCATAAGTCGTAAAATATAATAAAAGCTTGGGATAGGAAAATACGATATTTAGGATGAATTAAGATATAGTCATCATAATGTATACGATTCCTGCATACGTTCCTTTTCTTACCCCCGAGGGGAACAATTCCAGGGCAGGGCAAAAGAAGGGGTCACTCGTAAAACCCGGGCTCCTACCCCAACCTTTTCTTCGTGTTCCATCCAACCTGCTCTTTCATTCCACCTAGAATCGCATTTTTATCAATATCTTTTTTATCAATAACGTTGCGTGGTATTGTGATTTAAATCGTGAGGTCTGCTTCGATTTTGATCCCCTCCTGCGCGCTCCCCTCCGAGTCGGCTCCGTACCTTCCTACCTACCTACCTACGAACGAACGGACGAATCGGTGGTGTGACGTGACTACCCAACCAAGATATCGAATCTTTCATCCCTTCCATCCATTCTATGGCTTTTGCCGATTTACATCCGCCGCACTAAGCCTCTCATCCTCTCTAATGGGTTCCATGTGATCAATCACATCGTAATCCTTATCGAACATGCTGCGACGACCTCCGGGCGAGGGGCGTCGGGCCCTACAGCAACAGAGACTCTTCATCGCCTTTGCTATCATCCTTCTGCCATGGCTACAGCTTGTTGATGCTCAGCAGCAGCATCGACCAGTTGAACCAGGTCTACCACAACTGCAGCGCCCCGGCGGCCGCAGTCAGCAGCTAGCCGATGATGCCGTCCACCAATGGGCCGCGACCCCCGTTGACGTGACCAAGTCGGCTCGAGAGACTGTGAAGAATGTAAGGCAGGCTTCCGTTGCCAACCAACGAAAACCAAAGCAGCAGAAGAACGAACCTGTCCGCAAGAACCGGAAAAGAGAATACGCAAACGAAAACGAACATATAATTATCCCTGACGATGCGAGCGCCCTCGCAACTTTGGCTCCGGCTCAGTCCGTAGGAGCACCAAACCCTTCACGACGGTCCAGCAGAATTCCTGCTTCTGGGCTTGCCTCGCCGCAGATTGCGCGGAGTCTGAAGGATTGGGAAGTGGAAGACTTTGTGCTTCTGGCGACCGTCGATGGAGACCTATACGCCAACGACCGACGAACCGGAAAAGAACGCTGGCATCTCGAAGTCGACCATCCTATGGTAGAGACAAAACACCACCGTTCAGAGAGGTCCACCCTCGATGAAACTTATCACCAAGTCGACCATTATGTTTGGGCTGTTGAGCCTAACCGTGATGGTGGAATATACCTCTGGGCCCCCGATTCTAAGCGTGGATTTGTCAAGACTGGCTTCACCATGAAGAAGCTTGTTGAAGAACTGGCCCCCTACGCCGACGAGAGCTCCCCCGTCGTCTATACTGGCGACAAGAAGACTACCATGATTACTCTTGATGCAGCCACCGGGAGAGTTCTGAAGTGGTTCGGTGCTACAGGATCTCATGTTAATGAAGCCGAAAGCTGCGCACGGCCCGACACGTTGTACGACGAGAACAATCAGGAGTGTAGCTCTACTGGAACAATTACTTTGGGCAGGACCGAATACACTGTTGGTATCCAGCGACGTGAGGACGGTCTTCCCATCGCTACCCTCAGGTATTCTGAGTGGAGCCCTAATAACTACGACAGCGACCTATTTCAACAGCACCAGTCTTCATTAGATAAGAAGTACATCACAAGCCAACACGACGGCAAGGTTTACGCGTTCGACTACGCAAGGTCCGAAAAGGCAGAGCCGCTTTTCAGCGAACACTTCGCAGCACCTGTAGCCCGAGTATTTGATGTATGCCGACCAGGAGATGCTACATCAGACAGCAACCCCGATCTTGTGGTCCTCCCTCAACCGCCAATGCCCCCACAAGATGAGACCCACGCCCGTATGCGCAGCAACAGTATCTTTCTCAATCAGACTCGGTCTGGGGATTGGTATGTCATGTCTGGACGATCGTACCCTCTTATCATCCATGCCCCCATCGCTCAACTATCCCGCCCCGATTGGTGGGACATTGCTCCCTCTTGGGACACCATCAACCAGACCAAACTCTCGAAGGTCTTGGTAGGCACACATTTCCTCGATACTGTCAACAGAGGTGGCACACACACGCCAAGTTTGCCTGCTGGTGCAATCGAAGGCCCAGAAGTGTATGACGCATACGATGATCGGGATGATTTTGAGAATAATGACTCGAAAACCACGGACCTAACATTTTCGGATGAGCCTACCTTGTTTACCAACGTCAAAAAGGTGCCTCTAATTGCTGCCCAAAGCGTCAAGGATTTCATCACCAACCCCGTGGTCATCATCATATTCGTTTCATTGCTCTATTTCAACAACAAGAATATCCGTCGTCACCTGCAGCGAGGGAAGAGACGCGGTTTTTGGAACGAATTGCAAAATATACTGGGTTTTGTTGAGGCCCCTGCCTACACGGAGCAACCGGATGAAGTTGATAGCAGCGACACTGACGGCAACGTTGACTACTTGACCGGCCCAGTCAGCGAAGAACCAAAGCCTGCCGCACCTAGAGAAAGTCTGGAGGAGAAGGTCAAAGAATCCGTGGTCCCTGCCCCTGAATCATCCAAATTGGAGTCCAGAACTATACCCCAAACGCCTATCAAAGAGGTAGAGCTCAGCGATAGGGAAGCGACCCCGAAGCCCAAGAGGAAGACTCCCGGCAAGAGGTCAGTAGATACTCCCGATACTCCTCAACCTCAACCTCAAACCAAGGCTACGGCCACAAATGAAAGTCAGGATGGTGGAGCCCCTGAAAAGAAGAAGAAGGCTCACAGAGGCAGACGTGGGGGTGTCAAACATCGCAAGGGTCGTGCTCAGGAAACCTCCCTATCTCGAGGTGATGATCCGGCCACGGCCACTGTCGAGGATGCTGTCAACAACGCGAAGAAGCTGGGCGAAAGGCCTAGCCTCGAGCCGGACGTAATGACCGTACATGACGACATGCAGTCTGTGACAGGCTCAACGATTCGTATGGGAAACATCGAGGTGAACACAGATGAGCAATTGGGCACAGGAAGCAATGGCACTCTAGTCTTTGCAGGCAAATTCGATGGAAGAGCGGTCGCCGTCAAGCGCATGTTGATTCAATTTTATGACATCGCGTCCCAAGAGACAAGGCTGTTGAGAGAGAGTGATGATCACCCGAATGGTAAGCTATTATACCATTGAAGAACAAACACTCTAACAATTCCAGTTATTCGATATTACTCCCAACAGATCCGCGATGGATTTCTCTACATTGCCCTGGAGCGTTGTGCCGCTTCATTAGCAGACGTGGTCGAAAAGCCCAACTATTTCCGGGACCTTGCTAACGCCGGCCGACACGATTTGCCAAACATTCTTTATCAAATCACCAACGGCATCAGCCACCTGCACGAACTCCGAATCGTTCATCGTGACCTCAAGCCCCAGAATATTTTGGTCAATATGGGCAAGGATGGCAAGCCTAGAATGCTAGTCTCTGATTTCGGACTTTGCAAGAAGCTGGAGGGCGGTCAATCATCCTTCGGTGCCACTACGGGTCGTGCCGCTGGAACATCAGGCTGGCGTGCTCCTGAGCTTCTGCTCGACGACGATGCTCGAGAAGGTGCCATGATGGAGGCTAGCACCCAAAGCGGCTCCGGCTCAGTTTTGGTTGACGATAACATGATGCCCCGGCGTGCTACTCGTGCGATTGACATTTTCTCGCTTGGACTGGTCTTCTTCTATGTCTTGACAAACGGATCGCATCCCTTTGATTGCGGCGATCGCTATATGCGAGAAGTCAATATTCGAAAAGGACAGTATAACCTGGACCTTCTCGACTCTCTCGGCGACTTCGCCTACGAGGCCAAGGATCTTATCGCCTCAATGCTTGAAGCAGACCCGAAGAACCGTCCCAATGCCAAGGAAATCATGGCCCATCCCTTCTTCTGGTCCGCAAAGAAGAGACTCGCATTCCTTTGCGACGTCTCGGACCACTTTGAAAAGGAGCCAAGGGACCCTCCCTCACCCGCCCTGGCCGAGCTTGAGAGGCACATGGGGGATG
>JAAOAM010000111.1:0-244177 GCA_013396015.1 Fusarium mexicanum | reverse complement strand
TTTTATTTCCCCCCCTAGCCAGGTGCCGTAGTCATAAAAGTAGAGCCTGAGGTTTGTCTCAACAAGATCGAGTCAGTGAGTCTTGTCTCCAGCTTGAGCACAGACAGACTTGTCCGCTCTAAGCACTTCAGGGATGGTCGATTGGTGGCGACGACTAGCCACATGAGGCATGATCTACCCAGATCCCTCTCCAGGCTCTTGGGAGATTGGCGGATTGCAACGCTGAGCTTCAAACCTACGATTCATGGAGTAGTCGCTACTGCAAGATATCTCTTGGCCTTTTACCCGAAGGTGTTCACAATGAATCAGGTTCACTCTAATGCGACAATGCAACAGAGCCTGGAGAGGTATCAGAGAGGCTGGGGTCTCCTCGTATTCCCTCAGAGTCAACATCTTCTCTCAGGTCAATTACCAGGCTCCACCTCGTACCCAAAGCAAATGACATCAAAACCTCCAAAGAAATTACCACTTTCTAACGTCTCAACGCTTTTCACAGCCCTCGTCCAACTTGGCACGGCAAAGAAGCCCCCTACTAGCAAAACCGGAACCCAAACCAAGCCCGCCGTAATGACTCGAACATACACGTGCCGCCCACGCAGAACAGGCGGTTAGCCATACAAAAACGAGCCCCTATCCATTAGCACGGAATAATCTTATGCGCCATCTTCACCTAAAAACACTAGCGAACGGCGGTCCGCCACTGCGAGCACTTCTCATTTGCTCATCTGGTAGATCTATGGATTCACCATCTCGGTCTATTCACCAGACTGCCGGGGCTTCTGGAACCTCTCGCCTCTGAAACCCCCATCATGCAAGATTCCGATCTAATTCGGGGGCTTGGCAAGGATTTGCCATTCTTTTTTTCTTGCTTAAAGACCATCTTCCTGTCGCAACCCTGTCTACTCGTTCTTCTTGGCTGTTTGCTTGTTTCTCTTTGTTTTAGTCACCATTTCCCGATTCGGTCTCACAATGGCGGGATTCTTAATACCGGATCACTACGTATACGTAAAGCCCAGCACTACCGATCAATTGGTCGCCAGTATCATCTGGGGATTTACTCTCGCTGTTGGAATCTTCGCGGGCCAGAAGGCAGGAAGGCAGACATGGGATCAGTGGAAGCGCACAGGACGGGCTAAGGCCTACGTCTGGATGATTTGGGCCGAATGGTTGGCGTCCATGTTGATAGGAGTCTTGTCGTGGTGTTTTATCCGTGGCTACATTGCTCCCAGGTATGTCGCCCGTCCCGCCAAATTAAACAACAAAGCTGACCAGTCATTCTTAGCTTCTGGATCTTCTTTGTTCTCCGTACGATACATGCCCCGAACGTTTTACGAACTCGAAACTGACTGGTCTTTTAGTGTGCGCCTGGGTCGTCCAAATTCAATGCATCTGTGGAATCATCATCAACCGAATTTCTCTTCTTATGGTCGACAGACGAAACGCTATCAAGATCCGATGGATAACTGCCATTACCCTTGGCCTCATCAACATCAGTGTCTTTTGTATTTGGATTCCTTCTCAGCTGCAAATCTCCCAGCGGTACCACGATATAAACTACATCTGGGATCGCATTGAGAAGGGTCTCTTCCTGGTCATCGACGCAACTCTCCATGGCTACTTCGTCTACCTGATTCGTATCAAGCTCATCGCCAATGGTCTTACCAAGTATACGCCTCTGATGCGATACAATCTTGTAATGATTGCTATATCCATGAGCTTGGACGTCATTCTCATTGGCAGCATGTCCATCGGCAATGGTTTCATGTAAGTCGTCACTCCAAATAGCTGATGCTAGGCCTCAATAACTGACTCGCATAGTTACGTGCAATTCCACCCTCTTGTCTACATGCTCAAGCTTCACATTGAGATGAACATTTCCGCACTCATCGTTCGAGTTGTTCGTGCGACCGGAGATCACAGCTCGTACCCCTCTGGTACCGATCTGCGCTCCAAAGTCAGAGCCGCCGTCACGAACAAGAAGTCGGGTAACTCCAATCGCACAGGTGGCACAGGGAAGGGCGCCATGTTTTCGTCGACGGGAAGAAACTTGGAAGTGCGCATCGACGCAGGCGGTCAGATAACCGACAGCGAAAACAGACCTCAGCCAGCGGGTATCACAAAGGTCACACAGACGCATGTAACAGTCATGCCCAAGCACGAGGAGGATGATGCCAGCTCACAATCCTCAACGCGGCACCTGAAGGATCCTTACTCGTATCCCTGATTCACTATGGCTGACGGAGGTGGAGGGGAGACTGGGAGTTGAAGGATGGAGACGGCATTTCAGTGACATTCTCTGCTTGTCAAGCATAGCTAACATACGCTACAAAACGTGGCTCGGAGATTATAGAAATTAGAAGGCCCTAGAGTCATAGAAACGATCACTAGCATAACGTACTCAATTAATTAATAATGGATATCTCGACTCTGAAGCGCGACATGAAGGAGAAATGGATTCGGATCCAGCAGCTAAGGTTTTTTTCGCCGACATGATCTGCGACCGGGTTGCCCTAGCTCGGCATAGTCTCGGTGAGCTTCGTGGAGCAGCTCCGGTGAGACACTCTGCACAACGGGGCTTGCAGCACAGAAGAAATTATTAGTGCAACAAGCTAGAAATGGTTAGCTGTGCGTTGGTACAGCTCAAGTGGCGAACAATGACTAGCTGCAAGTCAATTGAGTCGTCACCAGTCTTGAATCGATCATTTTCCAAAGCTGAACTGTTGATCCAAGATTCCAAAGCGTAACCGAGCAACCGAGGTAGCGATCAAATCAGGACTAGCTAGAGCTCGCTGCCTTACCAATTCAAGCTCTGAGTTGCATCCAAGGAACAACGAAGCACTTTCCCGCGTCTGGACCGCTCAAGTGACCCTGGGCTTGAGCTAACAACCCGCAAGGTGCACAACCAGTGGAGTCTCGAGAATCTTCCTGAGCCACTCACTGCTCCCCGGACCTCATCGCCTCTATCCACCAGCCTTATTCCAGTTAGAAGATATGGGGAACTCGCCTTACCATTCTCAGATTGCCCCAGATGGGTGTAACGTACCCCGACCAGATCAGCGTCTGGACAACCCCAGTTGAAACGTCCTACGTCAAGTAAAGTCTGATTGTAAGGGTCCAGAGATGGGTTGCTGAGATATTGGAAGGACCTGCAGGTGACTCGCGCGGGGTTATCCTGCGGCTGGGTGCCCGCAAGGAATAACCATTGTGACACGAGCTGCAGGTATATATATATAACTTCCCCTCACGAGGGACATTCTCTTTCTGAATCACCAAGCACGACTCGCTCAATACCCTCTTCTAATCCCATTTCCGACCTTCTAACCCCGTTGCCGAAAGGATCGTCCAGTCTTGACCATGGGTTTATATACTAAACTCGCTAGCGACATTACCGAAGTCGACGTTATCATCGCTGGAGGTGCGCTTGTCCTGTACCTAACCCACCGGCACAGCTAATTATTTGAACTAGGCGGAACAGCAGCATGTGTCGTTGCCGGGCGTCTGGCGGAGGCTGACCCAAATCTGTCTATCCTTCTAATTGAAGGCGGGCAAGATAACCGTGGGGTCGAGAGCATTGAGAACCCCGTCTTCTTCCTGGATCACTTGCTGCCGACCTCCACCACGACCTTGTTCTACAAGGCTAACAAGTCAGACAAACTGGCTGGACGCGAGTCCATCGTTCCCTGCGGTGGAACGCTTGGTGGAGGCTCGTCGATCAATTTTATGATGTACACTCGCGCTCAGCGAGCAGATTTCGACTCTTGGAAGTCACCAGGATGGTCTGCTGACGAGATCTTTCCGTTTTTGAAGAAGGTATGCATTTTGAGTTATTCTGGGGTATTCTTAGACTTTCGCTAATTCCGTCTAGCTTGAGACATACCATGGCCGAGGTAACCCGGAACACCACGGCTTTGACGGCCCGGTCCATATCTCTGACGGCACATACCGTTCCAAGAACCCAGAGAGTGACTTCATCAACGGCGTGTCCCAGGTCGGCTGGCCAGAGGTTCATGACTTGCAAACCCTCGACGCCAACAATGGTGTTGAGCGATGGCTCCGATATGTATCCAAGGATGGTCGTCGGCAAGATACTGCTACGGCTTATCTTCACAACAAGATCGACAACAAGAAGTATCCGAACCTTCATATTCTCGTGGAGTCGAAGGTTGTCCGCGTTCTTCTTGATGATGACAAGCGAGCTGTTGGTGTCGAGTACACTCCCAACCCAGCATTCCAAGCTCAAATTACACCAACCCAACACCCGACGTTGAGTGTCAAGGCTCGGAAGCTGGTCGTTGTTTCCTGTGGTGCTCTGGGAACACCACCTGTGCTTGAGAGGTCAGGTATCGGTGCCCCCGACGTCCTTAAGAAGGCTGGTGTCGACGTAAAGGTTGACCTACCTGGAGTTGGCCACGAGTATCAGGATCACAACCTCATTCTCTATCCTTACAGGACTAATCTCCAACCCCATGAAACAGCCGACAGAATTCTCAGAAACCCCGACAAGCGCCCAGAGTTTATTAAGTCAAAAGATTCCATGTTGGGATGGAATGCGATTGATATCTCTTCTAAGCTCCGGCCTACGGAAGCTGACGTTGCTGCACTTGGGCCTGAGTTTCAGAAGGCCTGGGACCGGGACTTCAAGAATCACCCCAATCGACCTTTGATGCTGATGGGTATGATCTCTTGCTTCCTTGGTGATCCCTCGACTGTGCCTGAAGAGCAATATGTCACCGTCGGCAACTACACTGCTTACCCATACTCTCGCGGCCACGTCCACATCACCGGCGCTGGACACGACGACCCTCTTGACTTTGACGTCGGATTCCTCAGTGACGAGAATGACATTGACTTGAAGAAGCAAATTTGGGCTTACAAGAAGTCCCGCGAGATCATGCGTCGAACAAAGATGTATCGTGGTGAGATCGCAGCTGGTCACCCAGCATGGCCCGCAGGCTCCAAGGCCGCTTCGGTGGAGATCAACGATGCTCTCAGCAATGTGACAGATCTTGAGTATTCGGCGGAAGATGACAAGGCCATTGAGGAGTGGGTTCGACAGAATGTTGCCACGACATGGCACTCCATCTCTACTTGCAGAATGGCGCCTCGTGATGAGAACGGTGTTGTGGATGAGAGACTGAATGTATATGGTACAAAGGGTCTCAAGTTGGCAGACTTGAGTATTCCTCCGGAGAATGTCGGTGCGAACACGAACAATACTGCTATTGTTGTTGGTGAGAAGGCTGCAGATATCATCATCAAGGATCTAGGCCTCGGTCCATCGGCTAAGTTGTAAGGTTGAGGTGCCTGGTAACTAGAAGTCAGTCTTCGAAATCTGTCTTGGGCTTGAGCAGTTTTTTTAGGGACCTCGAGAAGATGAATTTGGCTTGATATTTGGTCGTAGCGTAGCAATCAGTAACAAAAACACAGAAGTTCTTTGAAACCCGAACATACTTTACAGAAGACGCGCTTACACAATCATGAGATTTCCAGTGACTTACAAGATCAAAGTCCACTTCATTCCATCACAACAGTAATGGCACCTGTCAGAGGTGAAAAGACGGCCCACAAAGATATTCTTCATTGGGGTTTTCCTATGTGATGCCCGTCCTCCGCTTTATCGTGCATCTTGTCACAGCACTTCGAGGATGGTGAAGTTTAAAGAGAGGGATATTAGTGACCGCCCACCACAGTACAGCCATTCCACGCCAGACTTTCGGGAGCTTCCAAGAGGTAATGAAGACATTGTCCGAGGCAACAGCAAAAAGATAGCATAGAGAATCACCAAAAAACATACAACAGCGGGGATTCGCTGGTCGTCACCGACCCAACTACTAATCCGCCGGTTAGTGGCTTGACTATGGGAGAGCAGACGGGATCCCGTATTTTCCACTACCTATGGTCGTATGTACCAGTGATGCTATCGTCACGACCTATACCCTCTACAATACAGGCATAGCAGAGGACAGTTAGGCCACCTACCTGCGGCCCACGCTGCAGATCCATCCGCACTCCACAAGATAAAAATCTCTACTCAGTACCTCTACGAGCTCTCTGCATTACTACTGGAAACTCTGGGGTCAGGCAATGACACTTCCTCAGATTGTAGTTAATATGCTTATCAGTGTTGACGTCCCGAACCTTTGTCGTGCGGCTCTGTGCACCATTGCCAAAAGCCGCCAAGATGCTGTCCACAGAAATGACAGTAATCGTTGCATAATGGGTGCCAATCGCATGTGAAATTTACCAGGATCGCATCAAATGTCGAGGGCCAATATGCCTTCCCTTTATGGTGCTGAATACCGAGCAGGTTGCAGTGCATTTGTATTAAACTGGGTTTCGGCGCGACCAACAACTTCATGAGACAGGGGTTGTGACCATCTCCACACCATACATACATGAAGTTGCATGCGAGCTATAGAAAAGCGCCTGTAGGGTTTCTGGTACCTGAAAAGCTCGTTGTCGGTCATTCGAGACTATGGTCGTAGCGCTCCATCACTTCTATGCCGTTAGTCAAGGCAGTCTGGGTAGCTCGTGTGAAGAATGACAAGCGGCGGCCCGCTCGGGAACCAAGGTCGATCGCCAAGGATATGACCCCAGAAGCCGGAGACGGCGTCCATCCCAATTGGCCTCGTCTCTCCTGAATATTAGCCGAGTGGGGATACAGCATATGATACCACTTAAGTTACACGCAAGCATGAACAGCTCATAAAGAGGGGGGCGTCCCAGTGTTGGGTTCCAGGTCCTGCAGTGAGTTTGTATCGTCAGCAAAATGGCTTCCCCAGCTGCTCAACCAACAGCCGCTCGTGCTGAAAGCCCACCCGATGTACCTGGCGTACTAGAAGCCGAAGTACTATACCTAAAATTATGGATAAAAAGAATATGCTGATGAAGAGTAGGACGATGGCGGAGACACTGATTCTACATTGGACCTCGGGTCAGTCATGATGAGGGACGTCTTATGAATCATCTGCTGACAGTCAGTGCAGAGAAGGTTCTTCCAGTTACATGACATCTCTCAAATCAAGTATCTTTAGCTATAGGTGAGAGGTCATACTCCATAGCTAACCTGTCTTCTTACTAAGAGTATATAGATATGAGGTAGGATATACAAAATTCCTGAGTGGTTGTTAGCCTAACAGCTCAACAGCACGGCCGTCGATATCATGCATTCCACGAAGGAGCATACTTGGTGGTAAGTCTTCTCGTTTATCGAAAGTTCATGTGCAACCCGACTAACCATATACTGTAGCCAAACGACGACGAAGAGCAGAACCGCATGGATCTGGTTCACCATATCTACAGTCTTCTTCTTGCGGGGAAGCTTCATACTGCCCCAATTGACAATCCCCAACGGGTCCTTGATCTGGGCACAGGTACTGGCATCTGGGCTATCGATTTTGCAGAGTAGGTTATAGCCTCTTGATACTACCTAAAGTCCTGTTGCTAACCGCAGGAAGTGAGCACCCTTCAGCCGAAGTAGTCGGGACAGATTTAAGCCCCATCCAGCCTGACTGGTGTGTTATAAGCATCTATTCATTTAGTTTGTCCTGACTCTTGTTTCTATGCAGGGTTCCTACCAACTGCGTTTTCGAAGTCGATGACTTTGAAGACCCATGGGTTTACAAGAAGCCATTCGACTACATCCATTCCCGAGAGCTTGAAGGATGCATTGGCAACGAGCAGCAGTTCTTTGATCGTGCGTTTGAGAACCTCAACAGCGGCGGTTATCTTGAACTTCAAGCCCAGCGTGGTTTCTTCATGTCAGACGATGACTCGATCAAGAAGGCCGTGAATGCAGAGGTCTGGGCTGAAGCCGTACGCGACAGCAGCAGCAAATTCGGAAAGCCTATCGACTGCGCCATGAACTGGAAAGATAAGGTGATAAAGGCGGGCTTTGTGGATGTTCACGAAGAAGTCCGAAAGGTGAAATTCATTCCTGACGAGAAACCTTGCCGTTGGCTGATAATGAGGCAGATTCCAATTGGTGCCTGGCCTAAGGACCCTGTCCTGAAGGAAGTTGGTAAATGCCAGGTTGTTCAGTCATGTGCGGCTATCGACTCGTATACCCCAATGCTTCTGGAAAAGGTACTTGGATGGGGCAAAGAGGAAACCCAAGTTCTTATGGCGAAGGCGAAAGGGGAGCTCCGAAATCCCTCTATTCATCTGTATCTTCCTGTCTACTTCATCTGGGGGAGAAAGCCATAGAAGTCTGACCTCGGGTTGTCATTAACGGAGAGTACATACTTTCAACTGGTGTAGGTTATGTGAAATGTCAATAAAAAGATAAAGAAGTTCACAGAACCGTGTGGTTTGTGTTCCCGACATTCGACAGGACTTGTAGCATCTGCGTTGTGAACGCTTGCTTCAATCTCGCTTGGTTCGCAAATTGTGACGAGAAAATTGGCTGCACCCACAAGCTCTCAGCTTGTAGTCATCGCCCTCATTCAGTCCATTTCATCGCCTAAGCCAGTAATCTTCACCCTTGACCTTGAAGCCACCGCCAAGCTGCGATCTGACGCTCTTGGGATGCGAAAGCCTGCACATCCCAATCAGCCGCCTAGCCCTTCGCTCTCTTACAAATGGGTTGCCCTAAATCTTATGGAGTCATACCTTCTAGAGGCAGGTCCGTTCTATATTGGCCCATCATGTATGCCTGTCTCGATGCTGTTGTTGTATTGAGCTGAGCAGAAGACCGACGAAATCCTATTTTGGCAATGGTGGGCATCGTTTGGCTGGACGCGAACAGATCCCCTAAGGCCCACTAAATTTACAGCACTGTTAGCCGCTAAGGTTTCTGAGATCGCAGTTGTGTTCGCACCCTAAAGCTTAACCTTATAGGCGGTAGTCATCCGCAGGTAGCTGCGGTAGCCATCCGCAGGGCACAGACAGCGGCTGAAGGTGGCGCTTAACGGCAACCAATTACCTGAATCCTGGCTCTCAGGAACAACAGTTAAGAGATGGATACCATTCGTGCGATTCTGTGAAGCTCACGATATTAGTGGAATAAACCGGCCTGCAAATTGTGTCAATCGGAGATCTACGATAGGGCTTGCCTAGCTACAGGTACCTACTCAGACGTTACAAATGAAACCGCCCGTAAGAAAACGACATTGACGTTGGAGGAAGTACAACCTATACATGTGCATCAACTAGTGACACTCTAACTAGGCCCCCTCGGCCAATTCCCGGGTGAGTGTGCCCTCACATGATTAAGGTAGCTTGTTGATTGCGGCGTGTTTGTCCTGGCTAAGGTAGCCTACCTGGTAAACATCCATCCTCACCCTCGCAGGCGACTACCCGCTGAAGCTCCTACAATACGGCACACGGGACGTTTGTGCCCCACTGAAGCGTTGGGATTTATTTAGCGGCCGCACATCAACCAACAGCACTGCCAAACACTGCCAGCAGTTTCTTTGCTTATGGGCGTGTAACCGCAGCCTCGTTTGCCTGGACCTCTATGAGGGTTCTTTTCCCTTTGCAAAGCAGAGATGAAACGGAGCTCGGCTTCAGTTTTCCCGACAGATCCATGGCTCCCAGCAACGCAACCTAATGGACCGAAAGTCGTTTGCTCTTGCCATGCGGTAACAGGCCCAGAGCCTGGTTCATTTTTTCCCTGATTCATATTCATCGCGACCCTAGCTTCTCTCTTCGCGTCAAAAGGGCTCGCCTACCTACTATTATCTTCGAAACATCTATCTCCCCACCGTTGCCGCCGACTCTTCTGACCTACAACACGAATTCCATAACATAAATGCCATGGATGAGAACCACGAAGAGGCACCAGCCTCTTACGATGACATTGGGGTCGGTGACGCAAATCCAGAAGTGCAAAAATGTGTCAATCGAATCTACCATGCATCTGGCAAGTATCCCTGGGACTGGCTGCCACGCGATTACGTTCCCAAGGTCGCCGCTTGGGGCACCAACGCCGCGCGGAACCTTGCCGTTGCCGTTGAAGCTGTTCACGCCCCTGGATCAACGGTTAGCATGGAAGAATTACGTGAGTTTTTGGTTCGAAAGGCCAAGGAGCGCCAGGAAGTGAGCAAGAATGGCAAGCCAGTCAAACCAACCATGAACTCGGATTGCGCCAAGGCTAGAAAATGGATTGAAGACAACATGGTCAACTCCCAAAGCACATCGGAACAGAACAAGCGCAAACGGTCGGCCCATGATGGTTCATCTAGGAAAGCGAGGCCAAGCACATGGCGCGGGCTCACTATCGCTCAAAAGAAGCAACCCCAGGACAAGCTTGACGACGATGATGATCATGAAGACGACAACGATCCATTCCCAGTGATTGACTTCAGCAGAGAAATGAGTGTTCTTAGCGATATCAGCAACGTGAGCAGTGCAATCGGTCCATCCGATCGGCCTCAGCACTCCCCTCAGCCGCCGCCGCCGCCTGATCGGACTTGGACTCAGAAGCGGGACATACCTCCTCGTATGTTTCCATATATTTCGTTCTTGACCTTAATCCGTGCCTGACACCATCTTAGCACCCTCGCCAGTCCCCAGCAAACGCTCTCGTCAGGTCGAACAATTCCTATCGAGCAATATCGATGACACCAATGGAGCATCCAGCCTAGTCGATGCCGACGCTGAGGAAGAAGCGTGTCTCAGGCAAGGTGTCAGTACCGCGTCCTAGCTATTCACATAAGCGCCGACGCTAATTTTATCTCATTTCATAGGAAACGATGATGTTCTATGCTATAAATCGCAGCCTACGGACAGCATGCGAAAAGATTGATGCTGCTGGATTCTGGAGCAACGTATACAGCCAGGAGATACACAGTACCCGAATGAATTTAGCTGCAATCGACATGGAAGTCAGACACGTCCTCCAAAAAGCCACTAGAGACCGAGACGAAAAACAAGAGAAAGTGAGGCAATTAGGGGAGGAAAAGAAGACCCTTAGCACGGTGATCGAGAATCAGGGTGGGAAGTGTTCAGACACTCTGCAGGCCATGTACGACGGCTTTATCCTGGAATATGAGAACGCGCAGAAAGAGCTTAAGAATGCCCAAAACACTTTGGAAGCGATAGAAGAGGAAAGTCAGAAGAACAAGCAACATCAAGATGGACAAGACAAGATCGCATCTCTAGAGAAGGACATCGCCAAACAAGAAGAGATCATCAAGCGGGCGACGAGGAGGAAGTTAGCACTCGAGACGGTCCGGTGTAATGTGGATTTGGACAAATTTCTATCTGCTCCTTACGAAGTGCTATGCCAATATCACGAAGCAGCCATGAAAAGGCAAGAGAACTTGTCGTAGCACAGCTTTGGTTGCTACAGCCAGCACCTGGCGAAGTCTGGAGTATTGGTTCATCAAGCATTATTGGGTTCATGTTCGGTTGCGAGAGCGATTGTACTGTCAAAAGGCTTTATGTGGCGAATGGTTGGCAATGATGAAATGACTTGATAGCTCATTTTGAGACGGCGAATAAGTTGAATTAAAACTAGAATCAAGTGCAAACGTGGGTATCTACTTCATAATAACAAGGAAACATCAAACCCTTGCCTTCCTGTGCCCTTCTTGTCTCACCACCTGTGCTAGATGGTTGGTCATGAGACCTGAGTTCTTCATGGAGAGACAACAACCTCGAATCCATCTTGGATAACCTGTCCTTTAGAATTCTCTCAATGACCAGCTCCTCGAACACCGCAACATCGTCGAAAGAGTCAGACTCTTCCTCATCGAGGTCCCCATCTCGTCGTCTGTGAGTCGCAAAGCGTAGCGGGGTCTGTGTTGGCTTGACTTTCCGAACAAAGTCTTGCCGTCGTGAGTTATACCTCTCGGACCTAGCGCTCCAGAAGTCTTTGGCCATCTCGCCGAGTTCAAGAGTTCTTGCTGCTGTAAGCCCAGCGTGGCTCACGTCGACCTTGGACTTCCACTTGCCGGGCTTGTAGGTCGTGAAGCTCATCTCTTTGACATAGTGTCGTACTCTCATGTCAAGGAAGTGTCCAGAAGCTGGGAGGGCCTTATCCACAAGACCCATGTCTCTTGCTTGAGAAGCAGATATGGGTAGCATAGCGCGCAAAATATACCTTGCGCGCTCTGGTCCACAGCGACCGACGTAGGATAGAGAGTGATATTCAGAGCCGTAGAGTCCGAGAGTTCGATAGGCGGGATTGAGGACGACTTCGGAGCCGGCGATAACCACGTCGCAAGCCGCTGCCAAGGCCACGCCACCAGCAGCACAGTTCCCTCTCAGCGCCGCAATAGTAGTGACGTTCTTCCGAGGAAACACATCCAGTAGCATGTGCACCACATCATCGATGCGATTGATGCTCTTCCAAGACTCTGCTGCAGGGTCATCACTGGCTTCGATGACGTTGAGGGCAATACCGTTGCTGAAATATGAGTCGCCGCCCATAAGCACGATAGCATCAAGAGCCTCATGTAAAGCGACGAATTCAAGAGCTTCAATGAGTCGCGAACATTGAGAGGTGCTCATGGCACCGTTGTAGAACTCAAAGTAGACAAAGGCGACTTGACGCTTGCCTGCACTCGCAGCAAACTCTACCCAAATCTCTTGATGGGTTGAGTATATTGGCTTAGACCAGCCGAAGAGGGGACGTAGCGATACTGAACTCTTGAGGGTGCTTTGGTCGATGAGGCCAAGATCGAGAAGGCCTGAGACAGCAGGGACTTTGGGCCAGAGCATTGGATCAACCTTGCGCTTCAGTCGGCGGACATGAGTGATCCAGATGCCTTGTCCATCACACGTGGCGACGCAGACAGCATCGTCTCTGCAGCCAATAATCTGTCCAGGTCCACGCTTGCATTTCGCATCTCTCCCAGCCTCAATCGCACCTCCGTAGACATAGAGACTGACTCCTCCAAACAGCTTTGTGAGGCAGCCAGGCTGCGAATCAGCAGACCTGATCTTTCGTGATATCGTCCGAGCGGGTTCGTATTGGATGTCGAAGTTGCGGTCCGCTGCCTTGAGAAGTGGTCGGCGATGTGTTGGTCCGCCGAGAAAGGGCTTGCGCAATGTCACTGATACGCTTTTATAACTGCGGTTGGGGACGAGGTCAACGGAAATACCACGAATATCCTGCTTCTCCAGCAGTGACAGTCGCGACAGAGCCGCTGCGACGCCTGAATCGGAAAAGCCGTTAGCTGCCGAGACGATACGGTGCAAAGCAGTAGCGGTGGCAGTAATCGCGGCTTGAGTGACCTCTTTGCGGTACAGTGTTGACTTGGTGACTCCGGGGGCATCGATGTCGATCTTGAACTGCTCAAATGCCCAGACTGGGCCAGCGTCCATCTCATCAACAGCTTGTAAGACTGTGACACCCCAATGCGACCGACCGTTCTGGCTCCAGGTCTGGGATTTGAGTAGTTGATCGGAGTCTACGGCGTTGCCATCGTCGCCCATGAGTACCCAGTCGAGGGCGCTTGGTCCTGCGTCACCTGGCGGTCCAGGATGGATGATGAGGGTGAGATACTTTGAGAAGATCTCGCTTGGGACTCGTGTAGTCATGAAGGGGCAGACGATGACGTTTGGCTGAAACAGGGCGGCTGCCTCGATCATGGCTTTGTCGGATAGCGCATACTCAATCGTGACATCGTGTTTCTGGCTGAGGATAAGATACAGCTGTTGGGAGAGCGAGTTATGCGCCGTGCAGAGAAAGAGGATCTTCATTGGCGGCGTAGTAGGCAGGCGACGCTCACCAGAGTCGCTCGCGCGGCTCGCGCGGCTGGTCTCACTAGTACCTCGTGATAGCTTCAGTGAACCCATTGTGAGATGTTACAATCAGATACTTGGCATATGCAGCAGCAGCTGGGGATGTCAGATGGCAGCACCCATGGGTTTAAGTAATGAAAATCTCCACAGGTTAGTGAATGATTCGAGGTTGCAGCATATGACTGATAGTGTAACAGCATCATCGCACTAGGCAGCTCAGCTGTGAGGAAACGCGCAGGTGTCACTCAATCATACCCATCAACAAGCAGTGATTCATTGGCTCAACGGGACACGGCTACAATTTCGGGGGCTGACGATCTATCGAAACTCTCGCGACTAAACCAGGATGGGCAAACAAGTTGCTGCACAGACGCAGCCATCACAATCGAAGATCAAACTTTCGTGATAGATTTTGTGTTTCATTGGATCGGAATCTCACTTTTGGATCAATTATTTTGGGTGATGGGTACCCCTTGCAGTTGCTTTGGCTTTCAAGGGAGATTACCTGGCGCGTGGCTTTGAGGCCTTACCGCGAGTGTGAATGATCGACATGGCTCAGTGATTAGCGGAGCTGAGCTTTGCTTCTTGTTGATCACAGGTACCTGGTTACTGGGTCGAGATGTATCGCAGCAAATCACTGAATGAGGGCTTAAATCACTCATGCTGATCAGAGGTATGCTAACAACCAAGGGAGCATCGTCAAAAGCATGCCCTGCAGGGAATGGTAACCCAGAAGTGAGGGACTGAGCGCGCCGTATCTTATCAGGCTTTCGCTCAGAGGCGCCAAACACCAAATTATGATGTCAGAAAGATTCCATATCACAAAGCCTTACACCCTGTTGTAAGTGCCACAAAAAGCCGTGCGACCCAAGCACAAGCAATTTGACTCAAGCCAGAGCCCAAGGGATAAATTAGTCCAGCCATTGGGTTCTGAGGCCTTCGTGCTGCAAGCAGTGGGCTACGCGTCGCCGAAAGAATACGGAAATTGGTAATTCCGGTTATTTATGGTGGGGAGAGCGGAGCGTGGGCGGAGTGATCGCACTGAAAGCTAAAACAGCCCTTAGTGATGCAGGGTAAGTTGATCGACATTCTCGACTTTTGAAGTACGGAGCTAAGTGTTCTCACGGCAGGATAAGTGTTGATCTCATGACTCCTGTCACAAAAAGGGAGAGTGGCTTTGCTGGATTTGGACTGCGCTTGCAGATTTAGCATTGTTTTCATGCAACCTGATGGCAACGGAACAATTGCCGACTCAAGGGATAGTGTTTGGATGATTGTGGTAGTAACAAGTAACTTAGTGTTGATGTAAGGAAAATGAGTTCACCCTGAAGCGACAGAATTACGAGTGCAATATGACGGAAAAATTGCAGCCAAATCAATTATTATACCATTCCTTTAACATTTCTTTAGCACTTGCAAGTGTCTCTTGATTTACGTCTCTGTTGCTGTGCAGGACTGTGAATTGTTATCGATAACAACCAAATTGGCTTGCGGGGTCAATTGTGGAGACCGAACTGGAGAGCGGAGACTTTCCGCTCCTCTTCCGTGGCCATGAGATTGATCGGGACTAGGTACGGCCCTCCCTAAAAATAGAGGGGTGACCACTGATGCCATTCACAATTGGGCCTCGGCCTAAACAAATGGTACCACTGTAGCTTTCTTCTGAGAATATAATTGTATATCATGTCTGCTTCTCTGGTCTGCCTAGCTTGTCATATTTATTGTCATATCTACGCGCTGCTTAAAATAAAAATGATTCACCAGACGTAAGCTCTAGTAACACGGAACCCGATATTCGATGCTTAGTGATGGCTACTTGGACTCTAGATGAGCATCTAACGATGTTATAACGCCGTCTGTTTATGTTTTATATGATCAAATTAAGAGAACTCAGCCATAGAAGAATCGACAATAACACAGTATCTTCCACAAGAATAAAGAGCCAATTCTAGTGTCACATTGTAGAGTCACAGTCTGAAGATCCAATGTGATGTGATGAAACCATAGCAGAAGTGCCATAACAAGATCCGAGCATGGAGGTGTGCCGTTCCTTGACGGTATATGTAATAAACCTCGCGCTATTGCTATGATTGAGTCTCGTAGGGATCAATGTCAGTCTAGAAGCATACTAGAATATCGTATTTGGAGTTATCAAGAAGCGCTGCTGTACGAGTCAAAATGCCGGACAAGTTTGCATACGTACTGTTTCTAATACTCATTTCTACGTAGTGATTAAAAGCTCCTAGTCATGGTATCTAGCTCACAACCAAGACATTGCAGCACAGAGCCGGACCAATTCCTGTAGCATGAATAGCCTCCTGGCTTTCGGAGAAAAGGGAATGATCGCCCCACTCGTCATCGCGTTGCATTGGCAATAGCGGCACAGATATTCGATACCCGCCATTGTAATAGTAAGATTCTTCATTACATGATCTTCCACCAACGAGATATAGGGCATGCTTGTTGCAACTTCATGACATGCCTTGAGACAGCATCAATTTGCCTCCTTTGGTTTGCCTCCTTCCCAAATTCTGAATTCTCCGGTAAATGCTGAATGTCCGACGGACTTTGATACGTATGACGGCACTTGCGACTCCAGCTGAGAGCACAAGTTCGTCGCTCAGCTCAACAAGTCATGGATACAGTACGAACCCCACGAAACGAAGCTGGGACCATCATGGAATTTCTCTGCAGCGCGGAAAGGGCGTCAGGTAATAATAGATCACATATATAGAAGCGGGGATCTAGAGAATATTCTGGACTAGCGACTGGCGGAAAGTTTAGATGGATTCTCGAAGTGTCGGAATCCCTAGATCCTCCAACCCCGGGGACCCACAACGGGATGGCTTCCCCTTAGCAGGCTTGCCCTGACCAGTCTTCATCTTTAGTCGTGAAATTCCAGGTTCACAAGTCAGATAGGGAGCAAGACCATCGGCTTTCATGGGCATCGGTCGTCGGGGATAGAATACTGGCATTTTCTAGCCAATGTTTTGCCCCGTTCAGAGGATCAAGCCTGGCGATTCTCAGCTCTCGGCTGTCGGTGGTCGCAAACACCGACCTGTAAAGGCTTAGCGCCTCAACGCCTGAGTTTGAGATTTGCTCAGCTCATCTTTATGTAATCGGACAAGGCGTGAATGCCAAGGAACTTTGACATTGATTCAGATGACATTAGAGCTTTTCAAGTGTCAGTTTAATGAAGTGATCTCGCATGGTAATTAACTCCGTAGGGACTGTCTCCCACTAACGCATACAGAAGATGCTGTTCACTCAGCCTCCACGGATAAGCTTATTTGTGGCCCCTGCCAAGATCGCAAGCCCCTAAGTTGACAGCGAACTCTATGCAAGATAACCTCAATTTCTGCAATCAAAGCTACGCAAGTTCTTTCGATAACTTGCGTACGTAGCATTTGCTATGCGCTTAATGCATTCAACGTCATTCGATGGAAGTTTACGGCCTTTTTACAGGCTGTTTGTTCACACCATTTACGATTGGGACATGCGTAATATTGAAACCGTAGCTGTCTCGAGTACAGCAGGGTCACAATGAAAGCCATACGAAAATGGTCATAATTCAACATTATGAATCAATACAGTACAATTCCCGCGGGAGGAATCTGGGACCACGGAGCAATGCCATCTAAATGGCTTAGCAAAGGACCAAGTTTCGCAATGCGAAAGCCGTGCTAGTCTCCGTTGCGCTTGGATCAGATCGAGCTCCCAGTAAACCGGGACCTGACTAGTCTACCGTATGCCACCGCAAGAGTTACTCTTTGGGCATCGGCCCATACTAAAGTTTGACATCAAACGTCCTGTATGTGCTGACTATGGTTCATCCCGTGGTGAGGAGCCGCTCAAGCCATAAACTTCGCGGCCAGTTTCACGTTCCATGAAAAACATGTTCGCCGAACAAAACAAAACAGTCTCATGCACCTTGGCACTCACATTTGTTCTGAATATCAGTTCATGTGGTTCGATAACATGCAGTGCGTCGTTATAGCAGCGCTTTGCATGTACAGGCTGGACCATCTCGACGAGAACTTCGCCTGGTACCACCACAAATTATGAACTTTGCAAATTCGATGGCCTCGTCTAGGTTCGTTTAAGGTTAACAAGAATAGACTGCTCAGCGGTCAGCTTAATTTGGTGAAGCTATGATCACCAGCCAGGGGCTTTCCCCCACTACCCAAAAAGACATCGTTTCCAGACCCCTACCGCCAAGAAGTCTTGAGCCCCCTGATTGAAATGAGCGTTTCATGGTCTCGCCTTACTTCAATCAGCGCCGCGAGAATCGCCGCGAGGACAGACTCAGGCTAGGTCTGCCACGGCCTAATTGGAGCTACAGAACTACGATTGAGGCGGGCAAAGGAACAGATAGTTCGACTAATGAAGTTTTAGTTGATCAGCCAAAGCTTAGAGTTAATCTACCCGTCTTTGAAGCATATTTTTTTAGGTTGTTTTGTCGCGGTTTGCGAACGAACCTAAACGAGCTGTCAACAACCTTAGTTAAATTAAACAGCGTTGTTGATTGGTGCAATAACAATCTATCCACTGAAACAACCCCTAGAAGATGCGGCTGCCGCCCGCCGCACTCTGTAACAACAAGTCTGATCGAGATCGGGAAGCGAAGACCACCGATATGACCGGGTTCTTTTACCTATGGAGAAGAAATGTTTTTTTCCCATCTTGGCGTTTTGAATTGAATGAGCTGGGGGCTTCAGGCGCTCCAAGGAGAAAGGACATTCTCTCACCGGACGAAAAACTGGCTCTGTCTGCGCCGTGCAGAATGGGAGATCCCTGTGCGGCGCCAAAGATTGATGGTAGGGAGAGTCGAGTTCTAGAATCTATAAAGATATCTCATGTCCTCCGTCCTTCTCGACTTTTTTCCTTCTCATCACCATCAACAGATCTTCATCTTCTTTCATTCACTTCAGTCTTTCTTTCGAAGAGCTAGTCTCTCGTTCCTTTCGTTCCAATTCAACCGAGCCAGTCTCCAGCACTACCAATCAATTTACTATCCCTCAAACCAACCAACTCTTATTCAAAATGAAGTTCTCCGCTCTCGCCCTCGCTGCCCTCTCGCAGGTCGCCTCTGCCCATTACTTCTTCGACGTCAGCGCTCTCAACGGTGCCGAGTCCAAGTCCTTTCAGTACATCCGTGACTTCACCCGTCCCACCAAGTACAACCCCATCAAGTTCTCCTCCAACCCTTCCGCCGACATCCGCGACAACTCTTTCGCTGATGGTGAGGACATCATCTGCAACCAGGGTGCCACCGGAACCGGTGGTAACACCGAGGTCCTCGAGGTCAAGGGTGGCGATGTCATGACCTTCAAGCTCGCTGTCGGTGCCAAGATGGGTCACCCCGGACCTACTCTGGCCTACATGTCCGCCGCTGGTAGCGACGTCAAGTCCTACAAGGGTGACGGCGACTGGTTCAAGATCATGGAGGAGGGTGTCTGCAACGCCAGTGGTGACTTCACCAAGGACGCCTGGTGCAACTACGACGCCGCCTCTTTCGACGTCAAGATCCCCCAGGGTACCCCCAACGGCGAGTACCTCCTCCGAGTTGAGCACATCGGCATCCACCGATCCCACGTCAACCAGCCCGAACACTACGTCTCTTGCGCTCAGGTCAAGGTTACCGGTGGCTCCGACGGCACTGTCGACGCCGAGATGGTCAAGTTCCCCGGTGCCTACAAGGACACCGATGAGTACGCCAACTTCTCCATCTACAACGGTGCTAAGGCCTTCCCCATGCCCGGCCCCAAGGTCTGGGACGGTGCCGCTTCCGCTGGTGGCTCTACTGGTGGCAGCACCGATGGTACCACCGAGACCCCCGCCGCTGGCAACACTGAGACTCCCGCTTCTACCACCGCTCCCGAGGCCGGTAACGGTCAGCAGAACGGTGGTGAGCAAGCCGCTCCCTCTGCCGCCCCTTCTGCCACTCCTGAGGCTGGCAACAACAATGGCCAGAACGGTGGCTTCAACCAGCAGTTCCAGGGACAGACTGGTTCCAACGGCTCTCCCTGCTCCGCTTAAGCGAGCAACCTTTTTTCTAGGAGATGCTGTAGTGTTTTGTTTTACTGAAGGGGGGAAGTTGAAGGAAAGATGGAAGAGTTGAAGAAGTGGCTGGTCAACCTTCATGTATAAAAGAGTCCTGTTGATCGTTTCAAAACACCTAGATGAAGAGGGGATAGTCTGGTACTGTGCTCATGGTTTTTAGCTTTGTCTGTTTAATACGAAGCAGTCTTAGGACAATTCATCGTTATCATCATCTACAAGTGACTTATCCCATGCAAACCATTCCCCAACAAATTCTTCGACTCTAGCTAGCTTGTAGATTACTTTCTCTTGATGACTGCCGCTTCTTGCTCCTCTCTTGCTTGCTTATGTCCTCACGGATCATACTGGGACGCAAGCTCCACTGCCAGGGAAATGCTTGTCTTTGTTTCGTTTCCTGACCTAAATTTTGGCAGCAGTGTATCCACCCGGCACCCGGTAGTTGATGTCAAAACTCTCCGTGCTCACCGTCGCGACAAGTGCTGTCAACTTAGCACAAATCGTGTTGAAATGAAGAAAAAATAAACCCAAGTCATCACCATTCAGAGTGAATATATTTATGTTAAAATTTTGCATCTTAGGTCTCAAAAACCTTTCTCGCATTTCCTCACTACCCAATCTTCTCACCATTTGCCGAACTGATAAAAGGCTGCGATGTGAATGGGCTACCAATCATCCTCTTGTGACACAGGACGCTGAACATGCAATATCGCACCGAGAAGTCCTGACCCGATTGAACGATACTATTTATTTATTTATGTAAGTGAAAGGTTGATCTAACCTCCATCGAGAAGTGCCCGAGCCACATGACGTCAAACATAAGCAGGCTGAGACACTCTAGACACTCAAAATATGTTTGCATCAAACCCTCAATCACCGTTAACCACACCGCACCCTCATATTCATCGCAATGGCTCAACCAAACAAATTTGATCGCGAAGTGATCTTGACAAATACTTCACTTCCGGAAGTTTACAACAAACTGGTTGAATTGGCAGAAGAGTTCTCTGTACTTGGTGAAATCCATACCGCCAAAGACCTAGTTTCACTGCTCCTCCAGGATACTACCTCGGAATGGCAACGCAAGCAACTCCATCATTTTGAGCCATTCTTTGCGGCTGCCGACGTATGGCCCGATGAAATCCCGGAGGAGGAAAGAAGTGAACCAGTATCTGATAAGACAGCATCCAAGCACGCCCTCGACACCGACGATCTCGAGGAACAAGATGACAAAGGCAACTTCCAGGAGCAGATAAAGAAGGTCCACCAATATGGCGCGGACGGTTCAAGCTTGGCTGATGCCCTATCCAGTGCCTTCAGGTTGGCCTCAAAGCAGACCTCCGACCTGGAAGAAATCCAGAACGATCCGAGAGTTCAAGAAGTTCTTGGACTCATCGCCCAAAACTTATACAAGCGAGGGATCATCTCGCGCCTTGCTGGACGCCATGATCTCAGTGGACTGCTAGCTACAGGTGCATTGGCCCGAAGAGTCCCTGTTGACAAGCTGAAGATCGAAAACCTTGGCAAAGACGCCGTTGCGACATTCGCAGAGCGTTTTAGTAAAGGTCGAAAACCACTAGACATAGAGTCAAAACCCATGAAAGACGTACTCTTGGAGCTCGAACGCAACACGAAGCCCAAGTCCCTCGGATACTGGGAAGAGATGGAACAAGATCCCCCGGCAACACTCTTCAATCTGCCACCGGCTACAGATGAGCAGATATCATCACTCGAGAAGAGGCTGAAAGTGACATTGCCAGATGATTACAAAGAGTTTCTGAAGATCACCAATGGGTTTGGAGGTACATGGAACGGCTTTCACCTCGACCCTCCTCTCTATAGCGTCGACGACGTCCAATGGTCTGATCCTTTATTTGAAGTCCCTTTTGTTCAATTCCACGAAAGCATCAGTGGAGTACTTGCGCTGGATCTACCGAAGAGAGATGACTGGCCAAACTCCGGCCCAAACATTGAAATTGGTCGTGAGGATGTCCTCGGCATTCTGCTAATCACACCCGACTGTACCAAGGCAGTTTTGGAAGCATATGACACAGCATTCAAAGGGTCGGATACCTCGGAAGATGACAAGAAGCAGGAGATGAAGGTCATTGAAGCGCATTATGGAAGCTACGATAAGATGAAGAAGTTGGACTGGGCCACAATTGAGTTTCATGATTCGGAGGACATTCCATGCGGGACGTTTCGGCAGTTTCTTGAGAACAGATTGCGCAGAACAACGACGGTGGGGTACCCGGACGAAAACTCAAAGGAGGCTGGAAGTCTGGCTTATAGCTGCTTGGCTGATAATTCTTAAGCGAACAAGGAAGATATCAACATCCATGCCAGGCAACAGGGTTGCAAAGATTTGTCACGTACACGTGTCAGTTACGGAGGCTCATAAGTAACAAAGTACCAATTCAATTCAATGCAATTCGCGAATGGCGTATTTAATCCTACGCTGCAAACAAAGTTCCGTCCGTCCTATGTTGATATATGCAATTTGGCCCCGAAGGATACCGCCGTCCGTTGTCCCAATTTTATCCGTGCCAGCGACTCCCTGAATCCATTTTTATCCCTAAGCAAAATCCGTGCCACCCATGTGTTCATTCCTTCATGATCCCGTTGCTTCCATAAACCGTAAATATCCAAATTTTGTAAGTAGGACTAGCTACTGCTTCTCGATTAGATGTAGCCAGCTACATAACAGCACATCCACCGGAGGGTGAAGGTGAACGGCTCCTCTTCCCTCGCTGAGAATGGCTCTTTGACTGCTTGGGCCTTGATGATCGCTGATCAGTCTTGCCCGTGCGTGTAGAGTATTGATCATAGGGCTTGCTAGCGGTTGAGCGTTGGCCATATGCCTTGCTTGTATGACTCTGTGTTGTTGAGCGCTTATCATATGTCTTGGCTGCTGGACGTTGAAGCCTGAGCCACCAGCAGACTTCTTCCTCGATACCGGACAATATGGCGGTGAGTCTTTGCTGCCATGGGGCGAATGTGAAAGATTTGCCAAGACTGGGCTTCGATGTCTTGGCTTTTGACAGGGGATACAATAACTGACCCCGGATTTCGTCTCGGTAGAGCGGCAAGTTCTTTGCTGTGATAAGGTTAGATTGATTTGCTGATTGCAGGGGTTTGTCGAGCGAGATTGACTTACGGGCTGGGTCTGTGTACTTGGTCTGGCCCTTTGCCGAATTGAACAGGGCTGTCAACGTGTTTGCACCTCTGACAGCAGTATCGCACATTCTCTTCTTATCGCTCTTCAACTTGGTACGATCTTTGTGCTCTTTGGGAAGCTTGATGTCTTCAATTGCATCGACAACATCAGCGAGGTAGTTGATGATGGATATCAATACCGCCCTCCCCAGCAAATCGCTATATCCACTGACACCGTCTGAGCGTCGTGGAATGCGATGAGCATGCTGGGGAAAATGAATATGATCGCTTGTTCGGTCTTTCATTATGGCTATTAAAAAAAAGAGGTAAGTAGAGATGAATGAATAGATAGTAGATAGATTAATTAAGCATTATACTAGTAAGAATAAGGATAGAATGAGATGATCCAAATGAGAACCGTTTGGTGAACAGGCAGCCGCCCGCTTTTATAGCCAGATCGACGTTGTTTACGGAGGACCATCCGGGGGCCTTGTCAAGTCTCTCGATGTGGTGGTTTATACATGGAGAAGCCCAGAGCAAGGATGCTAATTAGAGAGAGGTCATTTCTCAACGTTGTACGGTTACTAACGTAGTGGAGGTCTGTAACACGTTCAACGGGGCTCATGCACCAAAATAGTGGTCTGCAGTCTTATGTAGCCAACAACGATGAACTGTTACGCGGCCAACATGCCATGAAGAACGGGTCCATGGACCAAACCAGACTTTTGCATGCCTTAGCCTGTGGATTTTGGGTAAGAGGGCATGCGAGTTCGAGCTGATTAGGCCATGCATGCAACGTAAAGCGGCTGTATAGTTTGCCAGTGGGGGTTTGGATGATTAGACTGAATATGCTTGTCTATGATCAAGACGATCCCATTGCTTTTGGCCCAAGTCAAAAAAGCTTGACATCGGAACCCACTATACGCCTAATAGTGGAGATAACCCACTGGAGGGCCTCGATTTTGGGTCTCCATGTGCCGGGTTTAACGTTAGGTCAGTGTTGTGCGTGCTGCGCTGGCAGAGCGTTCCGGTCGAATCAGATCATCAATACTTGCACAAATCGCCACAATTTGCATGACAATCGTTGTGCAGAAAAATTCTCATCAAAAATTCGTTGTTACACAAGTCACTAGCCACATGTTTTAAATGGATCAGGTGACCTATTCGTTGCTGTGAGTGAGTCAAGCTGCCAAGAATAGGACAGCAAGTCATCCCAAGCCGAAAATTTTAAGGGATCCGAGCTCTACCAGCACATGCTAATTCGAATTTTGCAGGCTCTGACTCAGAATTTGCGTTTCAGAAAAACAGTTGTGCTGTCAATTTGTGCGCTGTGTGACTGTTACACTCGCTAAACCACTGCGGGCGCACTTATACCTGCCCTTCGGCCCTGACGGCAAGGAAGCGAAACGAAACAATTGTCTGCTCTGCTCTGTTCTGTTCAAAATGGATTTCTGTGCATTTCTCTTGCATAGCATATGCATAGCACATCACCCATGTTATACATGAGTTGTGCAGATCTCTCATGTCATGTCCCCTGCATGAAACGGCGTACATAACTGATCGCCGACATCGTTTTTGCCTAAATACATAAACTTCAGCTTGCACGCTTCAGTACAGAGATCAACATTGGCAATTGCTAGAATTTCGGAGAGATTGCCGATGTCACTTCGCGGGGAAATAAAGCTACGCACTGTCCCCTCCGTTCTATTGCCAGATTGATCTGCCATTGAACAGAACTTAAGCTTATTGTAGAGTTTAGACTACTGAGTCCGTAGATTATAGCAGGTTAAAAGAGCTCATCATCAACTATGGTAGCGTAGATTGTCTCCGATAAAGCTCCCCCGAAGCTTCAGTGATGTTATTTCCTTATATCCGCCATTTTCCCACTATGACTCCAGTCCACCTGAGTCGTCCAAAGATCAGCCAAGATCGGGCGAACAGTGAAGCTCGGTCCATTTACCCCGAAGTGAACCTGGATGCCGATTGATGGACTAACTAATACAGCATCATCGGCTGTCGATCTCAGCCGTAGCCATAATCCCAAGGCTAATTCAAATAGCCTGAATTAATTCACCAGTAATTACTCCGCATGTCATCGTGAGATGCTGCGATATAAGACGATGGCCTCGCTTCAATCAGACGGAATGTTACAGACCAGCACAGTCGCAGTCATCGCTCACCATGTGGCTCTCGACTTTACTCTTCGCTTTGTTCACCTGCGTTATCGCAGAGGACGGTATTGATGGTTGGCTGAGATATGCTCGCTTGCCATCAAGTGTCTCCATTAATGCCAAGTCGCTTCCTCGCAAGATCCATGTCATTGGTGGTTCCGCAAAGAGTCCCCTCAGCAGTGCTGCCTCGGAACTCCAGAAGGGCTTCAGCGGTATTCTCAACATCGACCTGAAGACCGAGAGCAACTCAAAGTCGTGCGACTTCTCACAGTCAATTGTCGTTACCACTGAAGAGAACCTCAAGAAGGCATGCAAGGGCAAATCGTCTCATCCCAAGCTTGAGGCCGATGGCTACTGGCTCAGCACTTCTGGCAACTCTGTCAAGATCATTGGTCAGAATGAGCGTGGTGCTTTGTATGGCGCCTTTGAGTACCTCTCAATGCTCGGCCAGGGCAACTTCAAGAAAGTTGAGCGCGCATCGAACCCAAGTGCGCCGATTCGATGGGCCAACCAGTGGGACAATCTCAACGCAAGCTCGACCCATGGCTCTATTGAAAGAGGCTACGGTGGTCCTTCCATCTTTTTCGACGGTGTCAAGAACGTGCGAAAGGACCTCTCGCGGGTTCCTCTCTTTGGACGTCTTCTCGCCTCCATCGGTATTAACGCCGTGGTTATCAACAACGTCAATGCCGATGTCAGACTATTTAACTCTGAGAACCGCAAGGGACTTATCGAGATCGCTGACCTGCTTCGTCCCTGGGGTGTTCAGGTCGGTCTCTCTCTCAACTTTGCATCACCGCAATTACTCGGAGGCCTGGATACCTTTGATCCTCTTGACGAGAAGGTGATTAAGTGGTGGCATGACCTGACCGATGGTCTTTACGATGGTATTCCTGATATGGCTGGCTATTTGGTCAAGGTAAACTCAGAGGGCCAGCCCGGACCTATCACGTATAACCGCACTTTGGCTGATGGTGCCAACATGTTTGCCAAAGCCCTGGAGCCCCACGGCGGTGTCGTTATGTTCAGAGCTTTTGTTTATGACAAGCTTGACTGGACTGACTGGAAGGCTGACCGTGCCAACGCTGCTGTAGAGTTCTTCAAGGAGCTGGACGGAAAGTTTGACGACAACGTAGTCGTTCAGATCAAATACGGCCCTATTGACTTCCAAATCAGAGAGCCAGTTAGTCCTTTGTTCTCACACCTTAGAAAGACCAATAGTGCTATTGAACTGCAAATCAGTCAAGAGTACTTAGGGCAGCAATGTCACCTTGTCTATCTGCCTCCATTATGGAAGACGATCCTGGACTTTGACATGCGAATCGACGGTAAAAAGTCCCAGGTTCGCGATATCGTGTCAGGAAAGGTCTTCAAGCGACGTCTCGGAGGGTATGCCGGTGTCACAAATGTTGGTTTGGACAAGACGTGGCTTGGAAGTCATCTGTCGATGTCAAACCTATATGCATTTGGACGTCTCGCTTGGGACCCGACTGCGGATTCCAAAGAAATTCTCGAAGACTGGACGCGTCTGACCTTCGGACTCGACAACAAGGTCCGAAAGGCAATTACTGATATGTCTATGGCTTCTTGGCCAGCCTATGAGAACTATTCCGGTAACCTGGGCATTCAGACCTTGACCGATATTCTGTATGCCCATTACGGACCCAACCCCGCTTCGCAGGACAACAACGGCTGGGGACAATGGACCAGGGCAACTCGCGATCATATTGGCATGGACCGTACAGTCAAGAATGGAACTGGAAATGCAGGCCAGTATCCCTCTGAAGTTGCCCAGAGGTTCGAGAGCACCGAAACCACCCCCGATGACCTTATGCTCTGGTTCCATCACGTCCCATACACTTTCAAGCTCCACTCTGGCAAGACTGTGATTCAGCACTTCTATGATGCTCACTACAAGGGTGCAGCTACAGCGCAGACTTTCCATAAGACCTGGGCGTCGCTGAAGGGCAAGATCGACGATGACAGACTTGACCACGATCTCTTCAGACTGAAGTACCAGGCTGGCCACTCGATCGTTTGGAGAGACGCCATCAGCGAGTTCTACCGCAACTTGTCTGGAATTCCTGACAAGCAGAACCGTGTTCGCAACCATCCTTACAGAATCGAGGCTGAGAAGATGGAACTCGACGGCTATAAGCCTGTCAATGTCACCCCTGCTGAGACTGCTTCCAAGTACGTTGCTATTTACACAAACAGTACTGGAACAGCCAGCACCACACTCAAGTCCCCCAAGGGCACATACAACCTTGCTGTCAACTACTATGATATCGTTGGTGGCAAGTCTACTTGGTCTGTATACCTCAACAAACGACTGATCGGCAAGTGGGTTGGAGACAATGAAGAGCGGCTGGGACACTGGCCTAGTGAGTTCCTCGATGGTCACTCTGCCACTCGTATCACCTTTGAAGGTGTCAAGATCCAACCAGGTGACAAGCTCGTGATCATTGGAAAGGCTGATGGCAAGGAAACAGCTGCGCTGGATTATGTTTCTGTTTTGCCCCAGGGCATTATTGACTAGTTGTCCAATCTTTGTTGTACTTTTTATCGCATTTATTATTCAGCATTCATCATTCGAAAAGAAGAAAAAAGAGGTATTGCTCAAATGTTCAAATGTCAATTTGTATGTCTCTCGTAACTAGCTACAATTCAGACAAAACATCCTAGGTCCTTGACAAGTAATCTAATCCAACTTCAACTTTTCACTTTGTTAAGACGGGTCATGTACAATTTACATGAATGAGGGGTTGGCGTTGTCGAGGAGCTGCTCGAAGTAAGCCTGGAACCAGGTTCCGGCTTCAGGAGCGGGCCTGAAGATGAGATGTTAGCACGGGATATAGCGAAGAAATAGGATGGAGCAACTTACTTGAGAGCATCATCGAGACCACAGTGGTAGTCGTAGCGAGCAGCAGAGGTATCAGAGGTACCATCAGACTCACCACCAGGCTTGACCCAAACAAAAGCATCGGCGAGAGCATCGCCAGTGTTGGTGGAAGGTCGAAGACCGAAACCAGTACCCTTGGCGTTGCACCAATCGCCCTGAGCCTTCTGGCCAGTAGGCTGCTTACCAGATCGGCCCTGGTCAACGATGAACTTGACGTTGGACCAACCCTCCTGAGCGAGAAGAGGAGCGAAGGCGTTGATGTATCGCTGCTCGTCGTAGTTGGGGTTGCTCTCGGTGTAGTCGGGCTTGGTGGTGAGCTTCCAGCCGTTATAGTTGGCGACATTGGTGACGAGACCGCGAACGCGAGAAGGCTTGCCAGCGTCCTTGTAGATCTGGGCGAAGAGCTTGGCAGCAGGGCCGATGTTGGCAGGCCAGCCGAGCCAGCCACCGTGACCGGCATCGAGGTACATGGAGACGTTGGGGAGGTTGAGTTCCTTGATGGCGTAGACGGTGAGCTCCTTGTAAGCAGTCTCGGCCTTGGCGCACTTGTCGACGCTCAAGTTGGTGACCAGGTTAGCAAGGGAGTCAGGCTCTGGAATTGGGTTAGCTAATTGAATATTAAGAATGAAGTTCCACTTACCAATAACAAGGATGACCTTGGTGTCAGAGTAGTTCTGGAGGATACCCTTGATCTTGGCGATGTAAGCCTTGTACTTGTTGGCACCGTCATTGTCGAGGGAGTACTCTCCGTTGGAGGCAGCAGCAGCGCAGTCACGGTTAGGAAGATCGTAGACAACGAACTGACCGGCATAGTTGCCACCAGCCTTGTTAGCCTTGCGGATATCAGCAAGGGTATCCTCCATAAGAGAAATGTGGTCGTAGGAGTCCCTGAGCGTTGTCAATACAAGAATCAATACTGGATTTAAGCTTGACTTACATCCACTGGAAGGAGGGAACATCAGCAACCTTGGCAGCAGCGGTAGCCCTAGCACCGCTCAGCTTAGGAATAGCCAAGTTTGAAACCTCAGAGCGGTAGTAGCTGTTGGCCCAGAGATCAACGCCGGAGTAAGGGTTGCCACTGGCTGCAGGAGGAGCAGAAGTGACAGAACCTCCAGCAGTAGTAGAGCTTCCACCAGTGGCGGTAGTCTTGGTAGCGGTGGTGGAGCTGGGTCCAGCAGCAGTCGAAGAAGGCTCAGCAGTACCGGGCTGGCACTGAGAGTAGAAGTCATTGAGCTTGACACACTTGTTTCCGCTGGTGCAGCAAGGAGTGCCGCTCCAGTTCTGACCACCGCACTGAGACCTGTTTCATTGTAAGTAGATATTGTGATTGAGGCTCGTAGACATACCAAACTCCGTTGCTGCAAGACTGGCGCTCTTCAACAGGAGCAGCAAGAGCTGCAGCCGCAAAGGCGGCGAGGATAAGCTTGTAGGCCATAGCTGTCGAAGTTGAAGATTGACTGATGATGCTTGACTGTTGACTGTGGATGAGTAGAGAAGAACCTTGAATTGAGGTCCGTGATAGACGTTATATACATTTCGAAGCATGTAGTCGCATCGTTGAAGTTTAAACGTCCCGGAACGACGGGATCTCAAACGTTAGTGCAAGGACACCGTCGCCATCGGCAAAGAGATCCGGACAAGAATCCACCGTCAGATAATTCCCGGATGGGATCCAAAAACATCCGAAGAGCCTTTGATGATGTGGAAACTTTCGGAGCGTCTGTATCGAGGACAACCCCTCATTCATCACGTTTATTCAGCCATTATTGAAGTATCATCGCCACAAACGACTATCCCGGAACAGACAGCCGGTGCGGTCATGTGCCCAAAAGACCCTAAACTGGATATTAAAATGATGTAACACTGAAACTGCTCATCTCGGAGGGGTTCCTCCTTGCAGTTCCTATTTGGGAAGTCCGGAGGTTTGACGCTTATATATCGAGCCATGATCCACGGAAACCTCGTCCTGTGATCCGAAAAAGTCCACGGGATGGAGATGTTGCTCAAAACTGCTCAGAGGATTACATGATTCATCATTGGGGTCCGGATAGGTTGGGTAATGGCTGGGTCATTGAACCATAGTTTTCGGGGATGTCGGCTTGGGACTAACGCACAGAAAGACAAGGATTGCCTCAAAGGCTCACTAACTCAAACCACGACCAATAGCAAGCTCAGCCTTGTTGATGTTGAGTTTAGCCGCATCGTACTGGTAATTTACCCCTCGTTTCAACTATACTACTCTTCACACGATTCCTGGGGCAACTTTGCCGTTGCCCCTTCGAGCTAGTCCTTCTTTAAACTCCCCCTCGTCCTATAGGCTCTACAATGGATTCCAAAAGAAACGTGGCAGCTTCATGGAAGAAGTTGTCACTGGCAACGTCTGCCGGCTCTCATCTAACTACCTCTCAGTACAAATATCTTTGGCTTGCTTCAACCCCAACCAGAAAGTCTTCTCAGTCCCCTCCAAGTTGGTGTTTTATTATTTGCCAAGAAAAAAACTATTGTCACAGCTTCCTTCAACACTTTCATGTATCAGGAGAGCTGCAAATCGCCAGTCGTAAATGACCAATACCCCTCTTGAAAACTCCGCTTTGACCGCTCGCACGACAGTGTTACACTGCTAGTATTGATCAAAAAGTTCGTCTCACTCCAAGAAGCAAAACGTCTATACATGTTTGTGAGCTCGAACAGAAGAAAGAGTCTAGCTGGGCAAGCGGGAGGTAGTTTAAACTTCTCATGGTGGCCTATTACTCGAAGAATCAAACTGGTCTGGATATACTCACAACTTTTCACAAGCTCGAACAGCTGGTCATATAATTCTTCAGAAGTTTACGAAATCTATAAGTACTGACTCAGCTGCACAATATCGTATCTCTTGTAGCAGCAGACGTGGGATCGAGCAACGGAGAACGCCGTTCACACTAACCCAAACTGTAGCCTTCTTACTCTTGCGTGCCAGTACTTCAGCTATTGCTTATGCCCGCACGCAGAAATAAATGAGCTTCCATGTTCCGAGAAGTGAGGTTATACGCCAAAGAATATCAGCCGCACAGTAGTCAAAGATTCGGCACATCAACAGTCCGAGCGGCAGGACGCCTCTTGAGATGGGCCAACTATTCACGCGCGGTGACATTGTGGTGTGCGGCGTCAGCCTATGAGATAGTGCCGTGGCGTTGAGATTACACTGATCGAAAACTTCTCAAGCTTATACGAGTGGCTTGCATTACCTCCCAAACGTTGGATGAGTCTGTAGTGCGAATGCTTTTATAACAACTTCCCCGCCTTTCTCAGCATCAGAATTTTTCCAAACTTTCTTGAACTTACGAAGATAAATTTTTATCGTCATTAACTTCATAGAAAATGGCTACTCAAACAGGTATCATTATCGAAGGAGTCAACCAGCCTCACAAAGTTGTTGACAGCATTCCCCGTCCGTCTCCAGAAGGCAGGCAGGTGCTTGTGAGGTGCCTTGCCGTAGGCCTTAATCCCATGTATGATACCGGATACCCAACCCAGTTAGAGCTCCTTACTAATGGCAGTGATAAAGTGAAGCTCTCCAGCATCACACTGGGATGATGGTAAACGAGTGGCCCGCGATCTTAGGCAGTGATGGTGCCGGAGTTGTCTTCGAAGTTGGACCTGATGTTGGCAGGCTGAAGGCCGGCGACTACGTCTACAGTTGTGCGCCAGTCGGTCAGAATCGATTCACACCATTTCAAGACGCTTATCTGGCCCGAGAAGATTTGCTGTTCAAGAGGAACAACAACATCTCGCTTGAGGATAGTTGCACCATCGGAGCATGTATTCTGGTAGTTTGACCTTGCAGACCAATAATCGCGAACGTGAAGCTGAAAGCTCAACAGACTTCAAGTATATGTCTCCTTGGTGGAGCAGGGCTAGAGCTTCCTGACGACGGCAACAGAGCCCAGGAAAAAGATGAATGGATTGTCATTCTAGGTGGCAGTGGAAACGTTGGGCAATTTGCGATACAGGTAACAATCTGAGCCTTACAAAACTTCCATTTCTAACACTCTCAGCTGGGCAACGTCTGCGGATACAAGGTTCTGGCGTCTTGCTCTCCGTCCAAACAATCTGTGAGTCCTTTTAACTAAGTGAGCATATCGCAGTGCTAACTCTACCCAGATTGCCGTCCGAAACGGAGCTTCAGCGACCTTTGACAGTCGTGAGACGATTGATGCGCAAGTCGCGGAAATCAAGAAGATGACTGGCGGAAACTTTGGCAAAATGATGGACGCGAGCACTTATGGTTACAAGGTCATGGTGAAAGCACTCGAAACCGCCTCCAATGCGAAAGAGAAATACCTTACGTCGGTTGACTCTTGGTAAGTTCTCTGAACTCATTGTGAAGATCTAAAACACCACTCACGTATTACTAGGTCTCCATTCTCAACACCATCTTCTATTAATGAGTACAGAGCAGATCTTGGCCATCTCTGCCGCCCAAACGAGCGAGATGGGACGCAGATTACATCCGATATCGCCAACTGGATTCCGTTGCTTGAGAAGCATATTGCTGCTGGGACTCTGAAGCCACTTGAGCATCATGTTGTTGACGGGATCGGATGGGAAAAGGTTATCCAGGGGATTCAACATATGGAAAGTGGAAAAATCGGGAAGAAAATTGTTGTGAGAACCCAGGAAGAATGAAGAGGTCTTGTCACTTTTTCCATTTTGTATTTTCGCGATCGTCGATCTGCGCTGTTTGGCACAAATATGGAATGGTTTGCTGCATAAGAAACCAATCACGAGATGCTGTGTGGCGCGTAAAATGCGACACAGCCCATCCCATGCCAGTGCGGCTGAGTCTGCTGAGACACCAGGCGCTTCACAAGGCTCTCCCTTCTGTTCTGCCGCAAACATCTTGCTTTGTTCAACGAAAACATCCTCCAGCTGTCTATGTGATATGTATCGTTTTAATCGTAGCATTTGCGGCATCGGCATATCGAAACCACCATGGAAGCTATCGGCGCGGGTGCCAGCACGCTGGCCTTTGTCCTCTTAGCCCTCAAGTCAGCCAAGATCATCAATGAGTCACTCTCGTCAATCAAAGATGCCCCTAGGGTAGTCTCCGAATTGTCCAAAGACCTAGAGTCGCTGCAATCCGTTCTCGGTAGGATATCTGGCAGCTCGCTGCAACACGCGCCGACAAGCACGATTGAGTCATTAAATGATATTCTGCAAGCATGCACAACAGAGCTGTCGAGCATTGAATGTCGGCTCGCAAAATTCTCTGCCAGCTCTGGCAGTAGTCGTTCGAGTCGCGTGTACAAAGGCCTTCTCGCGTACGTCAAGAAAGAAGATCTCGAGAATGCGCGAAGCCGGATTCGAGACAAGTCAACGCAAATAAACCTTTACCTCAGCCTTCTTCAAGCACAGTCACTTTTGCAAGTGTCATCGAGGATAGACACTCATGCCACGGCGACGGCAAGTATCCTGGAGAAAATACTTGGAGAGGTATCAAAACTTCACACAAGACTTGATCAAGATGCTACATCCAATGAGGTCGAGCAACTTCCAGCAACCGCAGATGATGACGCTATAGACAGCGCAATGGCTGGTCGACTTGGTGCCATGGCACTTTGTTCCGAGCTTGAGTCTAGCATCTCCCGCTTTTCTACCCTCATAGACCATGACGGCCTGACCTTGGATGCCGATGATGCTGAGCAAATCATTGACGACTTACGGAAATTCGTTGTTATTGCCAGGGAGAGGTCGATCGAGAAGTCTGTACTCAAGAGCAACTGCAATAGCTACAGTGCGGTCACAGAAGACAATACGAAGGCGTTCGGTAGAGATCTGAAGCTAATAGAGGGACTGATTCTTTCCGCCCCCATCATTGCAATCAACCAGTCTGGTAACTATATAATCCATGGTTCCTGTGGACAATAACTGACGCCACATACTAGTCTCTGGTTCTCGAAAACTTCGTTCTCACCTACCGCATGGTACCGTCATCAAGCAAAAGCGAATTAGGGAAGAGATCGATGTTGACCACGGTTACCTCACGATCTCAACCAACAAGAGAAGGCGAATATGTACCGCAAGCTCCTCTGACCCATCTGGAGGTGTCAAAACTTTTCGCGATGTTGTTGCTAATATCGTGTTCCGACCGTCGAATTCCCCCTGGATGTTTTCAGTCTCGCTTTCACAGGGTCAACTTTTCGATCGAAGCATTCAGAGTATCCCACGAATATCTGTTTGTCGCATAGTCCCAAATGACTCGCCCGTCTTTACTTTAGTGAAACAGGGCTCCCTCAAGGAGTTCATAGCAATGCTGCAGGAGGGGAAAGCAAGCTTACGTGACCACGACGAGCAGGGCATGCCGCTTCTACATGTAAGAGCCGACTATGGGTACCTAGAGCTTTTGCTAACCTGTATGGAGTATGCAGCTACGGCGAGTGTGGAGATGTGCAAATTCTTGATCGAGTCTGGAGCAGATGTGGATGAGATGGGCGAACATACGGGCACTGCCCTCTCGCGTATAGCAGGACTGGGCCGGCATGATACAACATTAGTACTACTGGAAAACATGGCTGATCCCACGTTGTCATACCCGGGTTGGGATAACCCATTATCTACAGCCTGTAACCTTGATCTTGTGAGTATCCGAACAATAGCAAGTATGTGTACTGACACAATCTAGCCATCAGCAGAGCTCTTCCTCAAGCACGGGAGTCACTTCACGATGCATGACCTAGAGAGCTTCGACCTCAATGGAAGGACAAGACTGCACCAGGTTTGTATGGCAGAAACCAGGGACTCGAAGAAAGCAGTCTCTATGCTGGTGGCGGCTGGAGCCAACCTTAACGCCCGTATAGCAAAGTCATGGTCTCCAGATGACCACCAAACGCTAGGGTTCACGTGCCTGCATAGCCTTGTTTATAAAGCTCATCGAAGCAGGGATCGAGACGAGCTGGAAGCTGTAGTCTTCCTGATCCGACAAGGAGCAGATATCCTTGCTGTTGACCATCATCAGCATAGCGTTTCAATGCGTGCATATTTACCCAACGATGGCGATAACCAGTACTCGTCCAAGGGGTCATACAGAGGTGATCTTTGGGATGCTGCTCTGACGATATGCGGCTATGATATCAACCCACATCGAGATGCATATCCCAGAGTACCCAGGTATAACAGAAACTACAGAAGGAAGGACTTCGAGAGACTATGGGAGGGATATGAAGCCCTGTGTCCCTATTGGGCAGATGAGCGATATCCGGAATCAGGCGGCGATGACGACTACTGGAAACAACCTGTGAGACGCTGTGAGCATATCGCATGTTCAGATTGTGAAGAGCTTCCGGCACAAACTGATGAGCATGACGTGGAGCCAACAATAGACGCTCATATCCCGGGCTACGCCCAAGCTATATATCGCGAATGGTACTTGGCTCGCAGTCCGGAGTCCAACCCTAGGCCTTATATAGACCACCTTTCGAGCCATGATGACGATTATAACTATTATGACGATGATGACTATGATGAGGATGGAGAAGAGAGCAGTCCACCCATTGAGACCTTTGAGGAAGAAAGCAGGGAATCGAGTGTAGATGTGGGATCTGATGGCGGTGTTCGGTTTTACGATGAGATGGACAATCCTTCGCCACCGAGCAGTGAAGATGGGGAAGCAGCTTATGAGAGATTGGTTGGTCCATATCAAGATGAAGAGAGGGAGATTGATGACTACTCTAGTTTTGTAGATAGATGGTTGGAGCACTATATTCGAGCGGCTGAAGAATATACAAGAGAGGATGAGGAGATGGTGGACTGAAGAAATAGAACACTGTTTTTGGCCAAGCCTTGCTTGATACTCAGCGGTGACCGACGAAAAGAACCAACAAAGTAGACGATGTGAGATATCGGCTAAGCTCCATCCCCCGGGTCTTGACGAAAGAACCCAAAACCTCAAGTCGTTCTTTCATCAATAATTAATAATATGCGGATCGAATTGAAATAAAACACATCAAAAAAGCGGCGTTTGCGGCACCGCTTTTACCGATAATTGCTGACAGCTCTCAAGAGTCTGATCGAGGAGTGGCTGCTTACTGGCCCCAACTTGCTTACCATACCATCGAAATCCGAATATCCGAGCCGCGCGTGAGACAGCCGTGCCATGCAATGCCGCGGAGCCAAGCATCAGGCTTCCGCTGTATAGGCTACCCATCATCTACCGAAACGCGCGGGTAGAAGTCGGGATTTGTAAGAAAGTAGAACAGCCCATGTGCGTTGCGGGCGTGGGAAATTATTAATCTTGCAAGACGAGCTGGAGTGTCTCTGAAATTAATTAAGTATAAATAGGTTGTACTGGATAAAGTTTGACGAATATGCTTTCACTCAACACATAGATCTCCTCCATTGAAAGCAATCCCGTTCTCTCATTAAACCACAATTTTAAAAATCGCAAAAGCAACATGGCTGCCATCAAGAACATCGCTCTCATCACAACAAGCACTCGTAAGAGTCGAGTTGGCCCTCAGATCACCAGCGTCATCAACGACATCCTCACTGGTGACGCAGACGCCAGCAAGAACACCAAGATCTCCATAGTTGACGTGGCAGACTTCAACCTCCCCATCTTCGATGAAGAAATCATGCCTGCTATGGTACCTGATAAGGGAAACTTTAAGAATGCCCACTCTATCGCCTGGAGTAATGAGATTAAGAAGTACGATGGCTACATCTTTGTCATTCCCGAGTACAACTTTGGCCTTGCCGGTGGCACCAAGAACGCTGTCGATTACCTGTACAACGAATGGATTGGCAAGGGTGTTCTGATCATCAGCTATGGTATCTTTGGAGGTACTTCAGCAAGTGAATCACTTGATAAGACTTTGAAAGGCATGAAACTCAATGTTGTTGATACTCGACCTGCTCTCGGATTTCATGGTGGTGTTGGTGACGATCTCTGGCTTGCTGGTGCTGGAAAGCTGGGCGATGACACCAAGAAGGATATCATTGCTGAGACACATACTATTCTCAAGGCCTTTGGCGAATTGAAGGATCTGATGGACAAGCAGGTGCCCAAGGATAGCCAAAAATGATGCATAGATCATGAGTGTCGGTCATTGTTTCCTATGTATAGAGTCAGTATATAAATTCAGGGATATTCTGTTCTTGCCATTCGAAGCGTTTCATAAGTACTGTTTTACGTTGATATGATTGATAGCTGATTGTATCGGGCCTTTGGCCTCATATCTCGTATTGTAAAAAGGGATGTTGAGATTTGTTTGGATACATGATAATCCTAACCCATTGTTGAAAAGGCCGCAAGAAATATTACGCTTTGCTCCCAGAAACATGCCAAGATAGGATCCCCCAATGATCAGAGGCTAGGCTCATACCACCAGTCTTCATAACTGTATCAGTCGATGTGACCTCAGTGCGCTGAAGATTGGTGGCTGTCCTGATGTCAAATGGGCTGAAACCTTTCAGGGACGTGGGTATGTGGCGTCAAGTGCAGAGGTCTAGACGGTTCTCTGCGCAGATAAGCTCTCGGGGTCTAGAAAGCTGCCCATAGATCATTGACCTAGATATGCATTTGCTTGATTAGGGTTCAAGTACGCGTCGCCTACATGGACCCGGGGACATGATCAGCTTTGAATGTGGATGATGAGGTTGACGTGATTATTACCGAATGTCGTGACGGGAACAGTGGTAGATGGCGCTCTAGACCAGAATGTGGCTTGAAGGGTCTCAGATTGAACTTAGCAGATCACACCAGTTTCCCGAGCCCTGTTTCCGGGAGGAATGCAAACGCGAACTATCGCTGTCGCTTAGGCATGTGTGACTATTACATGTGCAGATCTCCCTTCTCTTCCGGGGAGCGACCCCCTTCAACGCTCATGTTGCATCATCTATCCTCGAGTGGTAATGCTAGCGACTGGGATTTCAACATCAAGGCGCGGTCCTCATCTAATCATTCGGTGCTGGACGAGACTCGGCAATCTTCAAGATGCCAATAGATCCAAGCGGTCCAACAGTCGTCGTAGGTTACCTCGCCTCTTACGACGACACGCGACATTGCTGAATAATTTGCAGGCTACTGAATGGGCCCTTATTTCTGTCGCGACCGTGGTAATTCTAGCACGGCTGTATCTCAGACTCATTCTACAACGACGAAGCCTACTGGCAAGCGATGTGCTCATGTGCGCTGCATGGGCTTCGGCCGTTGCTTTAGCAAGCTTTGATATCTACTTCTTACGTATAGGTATCTTCAAACCTGGCACCACGTTCGATCTGGCCGGGTTTGAAGGAACTGCGCAAGAGGCCGAGAACTTCTACAAGGTATGCGCCCTAAACATCGTCAAGGAACATCGCCAGCTAAGATATTTGACAAGCTCTACTATTTTTCGACCTACCCCTTCTACACCACTCTGTACCTGTCCAAGGCAGCTCTGCTGGCAGTGTACTTACAGATCTTCCCTAGCTTTATGGTAAAGCGGCGTCGATTCCTCTGGGCTGTCATCGTTTATGTTGTGATAGGTTTCATCGTTACAATACTGTTACTCAGTCTTTCTTGTTTACCAGTATGGAGAAACTGGTGGGTTTATGTGATAGTAACCTATGCTGTGGGGTTCACACTAACATCTCTTTAAGGACCTTGTCCGACCAAAGATGTACCGTGGAGAGCATCAAAATCAACTTTGAGATCTCCTGGGTTCTGAACATCAGTGCAGATATCCTCAGTACGCCGTGGCCCCGCCAAGTCTGGGTGATGTTCTAATCAATAATGATATATAGTTTTCATTCTACCCTGGCTTGTCATCCCCGAGCTAACACTAAGGAGAAGATTGAGATATAGTCTATACGCAACGTTTCTTCTTGGTCTCATCAATATTATCTTCTGTGTAGTCCGTTTTGCTCAGATCCAACAATATGGTGGGGATTTGGTAATTACAATCAGTCTTGTCGGTAAGTATTCGAAATGGAACCTCTTCTTAGAGAAAAAAGAGTACTGATGGGAAGATCTGTCTCGTAAACAGAATTATGGAGTTTCATCGATGCTTGTATTGGCCTGATTATCGCATGCCTTCCATCATTACGACCGTTCTTCAACTGGCGAGAGAAGATCCAATACTATGGCCAGAGCAGCGGGCAAGACAGCAAAGGCCATTCAAGCCATAATTCGCGGAGGCCGATGATATCGTCAGAGCCAGAAATGTTGAGTCAGCCATCTAACGTTCACTTGAGTGAAGATATGCAACGAAGATTCTCAGGAGTATAAAAATGAAAGGCAAGAGGGAATCTTCGTCTTAAGAAAAGAGTGCTGTTTTGCTTATCATGATATACTCTTCTGTTCAATTGGCTTTATAAACGTCTCAGAAATCGAATTTTGTTGGTGCCTACGGGAACTAGTATATGTTTCACTAGGCTGCTAAGGTCGCATATCACTCTATGTTGGCTAATATAAATTTAAGTATGCAAAAAGCCGTGCAAGCCGGCTATCGTTATATGTTCAGTTAGGTGCTAAGCTATGTACAATGAAGTAAAGACCGGTCCTGAGTGAAGTCCAGTAACAAGTCCGGACTCGTAAATACGTAATCCCATCTCTGGAACTTCTGAAGATACAGGGAATGACTATCTTCGAGAGACTGCCATATCATGATCCCAGAGCTTTCAGTCATAGTGCCTCTTTACTGGGAGACAGTCATGCTAGCAGAGCCAGAGCTGTAGTAGCCCTCAACAGCAAGGATCTGATAGTTGTGGGTACCAAGGTTGAGGCCGACGTTCTTCCAGGCCTGGAAGTGAGCACCGGTGTTGACGGATCCGCTGGAACGCTTGTTGCGTCGAACAGACCAGAACTGCTGAAAGGTCTTGTTACCCTCAATGGATGGGGCGTTGACACGAGTGCTGACGTAGATGTCGTAGACAGATCCGTCAACAGTGACCTCACCCTTCTTGGTGCCGCCGGAAGAGGGGTTGTAGGTGCCGAAGTTCTCAACGATGTAGTACTCGATGAGAGGGTTCTGGGTCCATCCGTAAACAGCGAGGTAGCTGTTACCGTTGATGTTGTAAGTACCAGAGTACTTAATGGTGCTAGATATGAAATTAGCATGAGGCTCTTCGAGGCAGTGCAGGTGAAACCTACCGGGCAGCACCGGGCATCCAGCCCTTTCCACCGACGTGGTTACCGTTTCCACTCCACTGCATGCTGAACTGACCACCGTTACCGTTGGTGTAGGTGACAGAGTTGGGTGTATCAGTCCAGAAAGAGAAGTAGTAGCCACCGCTTGTGCCAGTAGTAGGCTGAGTGCGCTTGTCGAGGACGTTTGTGGGAGGGTCACGCTCGACAACGCTCATGCCGTCAACGGGTTGAGCGGAGGGAAGGGCCATGACGCCAGTGACAGCCGAGACGGCGGTGAGGAGAGAGGTGAAGGAAACCATTTTGATGATGTTGGCTTGAAGACTGTTGGAGACTGAAGCTGTTGGTTGATGGGATGAAGATACTGATCGATGAGGACTCTGGTCGTATTTATATTGCCAAGTGGTAGCACCTAGGCGATCCTTAGTTGCTTTACATCATCCGAGTCTGGCCCAAGTTCGCGAGCTTGTGGGGAAAAGGAGTTGCCTAACATGGATGTGAAAGTGTCCGAGATCGATCTAAGTCTGTATGAATTGAATACCCAATTTTGCCGGCCAGATAACCACTGGGAAAGTAAGGATCAATGGAAATGCTTGTTTGACCAGTTGACAGCAGTCACCCCAATGTGATTAGTGGGTCGTTGATATCCCGGAAACTGAACCAGGCCAGTAGTCATCTCCGTACTATGAAACATGCTAACCGTAGGGGTCTGGTTTATCCGGCCTTTGTGCAATTTCGGAGGAACAATGCCCGGATCGGCCGATTTAGGACAAGACATGATCTCGAATGGGGAAAGCAAAAGTCGGCATTCGTAACATGGAGCCACATGGCATCGATGCAAGTCTTGCCATAGAGCCACCTCGAACGGGGCGGAGGTTGCATTGACTGCCGAAGACCCCAGACACGGCCGCGAGCTAGGAGCTGGCCCGGAACTAACGTCTTTGATTAGGAAGGGGAGGATGAGGATCGGTCATTCAGCCTAAAAACCAAGGTTGCGTTTCAGGAGATCAGCGTGAGGGTGCATGGTATACGGAGTCTAGGAGTATAGCTGAGGTCTATTAAGATGTAAAACAACGAACCCAGTCTAGAACTTGCTCATGACTCAGGGATAACACGAGAAAGCACACTTGTTTAGCGATCCTTTGCCCTGGTAATTGGTGCATTTATTCGGGAATGATCCGTGCTCAGTGCACACACGGTTAAAACCGAACGATCATGGTGTCTTTGACAGAACAGATGCGACACTGGCTCAGGTACGTACGTAGACATTGGATAGCGGTCTGACATACAACTTGGCCTCGGCTAAATTTGAGAAGGATCCAAAGTGACGAGAGGTTCCGCCAAGCCGCGTTTTAGTGGCGATGTAACTCCAACACTCTAAATCCAAGGCACATATCAATGCATTATGAGCTTGCGGGGAACGCCAAAATGATCGAATCAGGGTATCAAATCGTGGTCTCTCCAAGGCATCGGGCCTCTGCGCTGTCATGGAGACTTGGGGGATCCATTCAGGCAAAATGCCAATGCCGAACTTTCGTCCAGCCAAGACTGTTCCTGCGCCGTGATTAACCGCCAAGATGAGCCTCCAGCTCGGCACAATGTTGCTGTCATAGACCCTCACGACAGCCTCAACAAGCACATACGACCAAAGCTCGTAGAAAATACGGGATCCCGTCCGCTCTCCCATAGTCAAGCTGCGAAGCGCTGGATTAGTAGTTGGGTCGGTGACGACCAGCGAATCCCCGGTGTTGTATGTTATTTTTGCCCCGTAGACAAGTGGAGGAACTTGTCGGACCGGGTACTGTTTTGCTGTGCCATGATAACTCGCGAGATACTTCGTACAGTCGTGGTTGGGATGTGACACCACTAGCTGTGAGCCGCATTGTCCAGAAGCCGGGGTAAATTCATATCATGCAGACTTCGCAGTTGGCGAAACTCTGCATATGATCATCTTACTGCGAATATCATATCAGGCAGTTGTAAAAATTGACGATGCAGGCCGAGCTGAAACTATATTATCCAGAATATTATAAACCGTATGTTGTTCGCGTTCGTTCCGAATGTCCCAAGTAGGAATCACTCCATGGCTTCCGAGCAATGGTCGATTCGAATTGAGCAGTTTGTGCTCTGCTTGTTCAGGTTCGCTGCATTGGTTAAGAATGTTTCTGGAGCAATAACATGCCATTCTCTTGTGCGGGAAGAGACAATTTTAAGATGAGCGACGAGCTTAGGTTGAAAGAAAAATGATCAACGCGGTTGAAGAGAGATTGCTGGAAATTTTATACTCGATCAAATCAGCGTATTAGAAACTACCAAAGTCTCTCCAAGAATAAAATGTAGCTCTGACTTTACGAAGTATCGGGTAAGCATCGTTTAGCCTCGTTTAGCCACCGAATAGAGTTTGCTGGGGTTGGGTGGAGATTGTTTTCGATTGCCCACTAACTAAGCCCCTACAGAAACGGGCCTCCGAGTGCTATGGCGCTATCTACAGCACCAGGCCATTAGCAATGTCAAACGCGAACAAAGATTAACTGGCGAAATTTCTGTTTCCTCAACTGATTGATCTGAGAGTTGATTATGACATATTAAGAGAGACCCAATGATCGTTAGAGCACTTATATCTAAGTTTAAAAGATTCATTTGCTGTAGATTACTAACATTTGCTGAACCCTGGGGTAAGGAATCCGCGGTTAGAACTCGACGACAGTTCGAGGCAACACGTCTGACTGGGAGCACTGAATTGGAAGAGCTATGAGAAGATGGAAACAGACTGTACCAAAATAGTGTTCCATTTGGGGATGGTTACTTTATCGTGAAGGTTCTGCCCGAAAGATAGTTTGAACACACCCCAATCAATTGGCTGCCTTCTTAATAGTTAAGGATTATTTCCCATCTGTAGATCAAGGTCGTTCACGTAATTTGATGTTGAAGACAATGAAGAGCCTGGCTGCTAGACTAAAAAGTTCACCGCACGCGTTGAACACCTACCGAATCCAGATGAACATGCGATCAGTGCAGGGAAGTGCGAGCGAACAGAAAAACAGGTCGCTTTCATTATGAGCCTGAACAAACCATATCCTTATCTAACTTCCCTTCGTACCTGCTGTTCAGCTTTCACTTACCAACTCTGAAAGGCGTCGAGAGTTTTATTTCTTGTCCTTAAATACGCCTGCCTTCCCCTACTGTCAAAAGTGTATCAAATTTATCCTCCCATCATCACCCCGTCGCATACCGCACGCCTCAACATATTTCCTAAACAAAACATTCCATCATGGACGACTTCCCCTCCTGCGCGTTAGAGCTACGTAAACAAAAACTCTCTGGAAAGCAAACACAGGACCCATCGCTGGCCATGGATACTCCTTCTCGAATTCGATCAGCAACCGCAAAGCCCAAAAGCTATGCTGCCGCACTCAGGGCACCACGACCGCCACCTGGACCGACACCGCTCACAATGGGAGCTTTGAACCGCCTCGAGGTCAAACAGATTGAAGAAGAGGTGCGAGCGGCAAACTCTTGGGCCGGTGAAGGCCCCGCCGTTCGAATCAAGGAATGGGTTTTCCGGATTACAGCTATTCAGAATGGAAAGGAATTGGTTCATCCAGAGAACCAATCCCGGTCAAAATAATGGGATTGGTTCAGGACTTGGCCTTGGTCGAGGGACTTTAATAAAGTGAATCGGATATTCAAACTGGCATAGGTTTCGCATTCGACCTTTGATATGAGATGCAGAAGGAAATGAAGAAACTGACAAAGGGACATTGTCGGGAGTATTTTAACGACGAAATTCAATTTTATTATTCATTACAAAGAATTATTGCTCAGGCTGTGAGTGCCTCCTTTCCGACTCGATATATGACGGCAATGAACTGGAACATCTCGTGCTGCTTTCAGGAAGCCCAATATCCTCAGCGTCGGGCTGCACATCCCCGTTCTGCTCCTCCATTGTAAGCTGTACAGGCAGTACCAGCTTCAGTGTTGTTGACGCAACATTAATAGTTAGATGTAGTTGATATGTCCTGGCAATCAGGCAAGAATAAAAAGTGGGCAAAAACATTTTCTTATCGCTCGCAAAATTTGTGATGGGTATTTCGATATGGCTGCCGAATGATTCCGCAGTCTCGGTGACAACACTGTCTGTTTGTTTCGGTGAATTCTTCTCCCAGCTCAAGCTGACCTCTGATTTCTTGATGAGAGTCTCGGAGCCATTGTAGCAGTCTCTCGCATTGACGATGTGAGGGAGTTGTTGCATGGGCTCATCTTGTGACCATGTCTCTGATTCAATCTTTGCAGAAACACTGCATGTTTGCGGTAAACTAGTCTTTTGGTCGCAAAGCTTGAGTCTGAGAGAAGTTGAAATCATTGTAGGATGGAAACTCTTTCCGCTCGACTCAAGAACGATCGCGTTTGGTTGATCAGTGTATAATGTGATCTCACCCGAAGAGCGAGAAAAGACATTGGATTTGAGTTGCTTCGATGACCCGAACTTGAAAGTTCGGTTCGCTGTCGGGATCTTTAAGGGCGGATGTTCAACATGACCTGGCAAGAACTGAACAGTCTCTTTGGCTTCCATCTTGGCATACTCTGGGTTTGCCGAGTCCCAAACCTGTGCAATAACACCGTAGTCAACACGCACGCCTCTTGGGATCATGGCATCACTCTCCCAGCCCGTGACACTGGGTGGGAGATGCGAGTGCAGCTGTCGCGTTTCTTGCCATATGACGTTATGCGAGCAGGCCTCTGTGCCGAGGCCATTGGGTAGTACAAAGTAAAATGGAACCGTGCAAGTCTCATTTGCTTGTAGGACCTTATTCGCTGGCAATGCCGCTTCCTCAATTGGCATCTCTAGATCAAGTAATCGATGCCATGTCTCAAATGATAAGTTGGCATTGGGTCGCTCGACGCTTGAGTCGCAAACAAATTTTATGGACATCTTTGTGAAAGCAATCTGCTTCTTAGGCTTGATGTTGACAGTGCCCATGACTATGGAGCCAGGTCGATAGCGCTTAGATGCATAATGATCATGGATATTAATGGTCAAGCCATTTTTCTTAGGGGGCAAAATAGAATTGAGGCTCTGTAGGGCTGACGGGTTGAACGGGCTAAGCACCGGGCGTGTCTGAAGAGGGACGCCGGATCTTTGCGTGTAAGGAGGCTCCATATTGACGATACTGGTGGGAATTGATCCGACATCTTGGCGATATTTGGCCTTATTGTTATACAATTTCTGCCTGACTAGGCATCTGCACTTTTCTTGATGAGTCGTGTCAATTGATCAAGGCAAGTGACTCACGAATTCTGCGTAATACATGCTATCGGCTTAATCTGACCCGACTGTTACGCCTAGAAATAATATGCGCGTCGGGACAGACCGCGTAATTGAGTCACTGGGTGTCGCAAGCACAGTCATCAGCTATATTATTGATCCGTCAGCCAATTAAAAGCCTAGTAAAATCGATTAAAATTCACGGTTAAGGCATTTCTTATGCACCTTTTTAGTGCAGGACGGCACGTATGATCCGAATTGAGGTAGTGCTCCGTCGGGGCTGATTAATACTCAACAACGACGCTAAACACCAGAGATGAATTTGACGTGATTGGAGGGAAAAGGCATCGTCAAAGGAATGTTAGCGTCCATGACAGAATCCTCCACGACAGCGGAATTCATAAGTGCTCACGCAATCCTCTTGAATTACAAAGCCAATGGCCTGATGATTTGGAAGAAAGTGTTCAACATCACTTACGAATCTCAGACTGGGCTCATTGCACCATCGATATCACCATATACGGACGACTACCTGCAGGTAATGTAAGCCTATGATGCGGACGAACACAGGGAACTATAGTCACAATTGGTCTAGGTTGATAGTTCTAGCAGAGTCGGAAATGCAATTGGCTGTTATACGGAAGCCTGTATCTTAATATTTGGCGGCTCTGTGCCAATGAGGAGATAACCGTGCAGAGTGGCCATGACGATATCCGTAACTCTTCAGGCAGTATCTCTTTACTTCAACTACCGCGCGTTACACGCAGGCCCTACGCGAGAAACAAGCTAGAAGAAAACCACGCAGACGTCATGACAACTTGCAGCATACGGTAATGCCTGTCCTAATCCGAACCGAGTCGACGACAACGATGCGCGCTGGCAAGCTAAGATCCCTTGCATATATCCTGCAACCAGACTGAATCAAGCACATACGACCATACCTATCAGAGAACTCGGGATCCCGTCCGCTCTCCCATAGATAAGCTGATAAGGGGCGGATTAGTAGTTGGGTCGGTGACGACCAGCGAATCCCCGCTGTTGTATGTTTTTGTCGATCTTGATAAGAGATCATCATGGTCCTTTTTGGTGGTTAGACTGTAGTGATGTGAGAGACCACGCTACAGTCGTCAAGGTTTAGGCCCTGACATAACGCCTTGGGATCTTGGACTTACCTTTTGATCTTGATTGCTATTGTTACAGAAGCACTGAAGGATACTCCCTTGAGCAGTCTGTATTACTTGTAATAACTCGTTTCGTCCCTGTATTATCCAACGTAGGCTTGAGAGTAGCCGGCCTAAAGAGCTGATAAACGACAGACTCACAGAAGTGGCTTCAGGATTACTGGTAGTGGAAAACAAAGAGCCTGGGCAAGCTAGGACAGCTCTAAGCAGCGTGAGTGATACGACGGTCACATTTCTTCCAATAAAAGTAGGTTCAGCAAGCAGGACATTGACTTTCGAGCTGCGCGGTTATTTCAAATTTCTATACCATGTCAAGGACGTACACGGCTATCAATTGCAGAATAATATAGACTTCCATTGGCCCAAAGCGCGCGACGCAAGGAACAGGTCTCAGCTATCAATCTCTGTGGCTTGGGTTGAAACCCCCTGCTAAAATTTGTAGGCTGTGTAGTGGTTAACAGTAAAGTGTATTTACAGTGGGTGTTAGCGCAGGCGATCACCGAGGCTAAAACGTCTTCGCATCAGAGCAGGGACTCGAAATCTTATCCTGCAGCTGTTTTACGGGGAGAAGACAAAAGCCATTCAACATAAAACTTTAGAAAGCTTTCAATACAGCCTTAGTAGAAAGAGGAGGCAGTACGCTAGGCTGAGTGTTGAGGCATGAAGTCTGGCTGACCCTGGTCGTTCCAGTGAAAACGTCCAATTGCCGATGTGACTGGTGAAGCGCTTGAGACTTGGCAGCGGTCTCTGAATGGCCATATTCTACAGGACTGTATCAGCCACCGGCGGCTATGCAACAGGGCGGACTTTGTTCCGTGGCGATCTTCAAACCTCGATAATGCCTCTTCTAAAGTGAATCAGCCTTGGAATCACAAAACACTGTAGGTGTCCTCGTTTGAGTGCTGCGATTCATGCTGTTTTACGAGTATCCATAGCCAATTCGGTATTGCACACAGATATCGTCAACATGTACAAGTCACACGTCCTCAAAACGCCAACATCAATACGTCTCTTGGATATAATCGAGTCTCGAGACGATGTTATTCGTTGCTCCATGCGGGTAGTCGACCTAAGCGATGAGAGCCTCGAGTTTGCCGCCGTCTCATACACCTGGGGCAACCCAACTACAGTTCACGAAGATCCCATGCCTGATATCGATGGTCTTGAATTCCAAGAGCATGCCGATAAACTTCCCTTCACCTATTACAGTCCAGAACTGGGACCCGATGGCGACAAATTGGTAATGGTTGATCGGGCCAAGCTTCTATACTACGATATGCATCGTTATGTCCCCCGTGAAGAGGTGCTTTGGCAAAAGCGCACGCATCATGAAATAGAAATCGACGGGAGTCGGGTCCCAATCGAGGAAAACCTCTTATCGTTTTTCCAATCAGTATTGAAACTTCGAGCTGTAATTGCTCCAAGCCCAGGAGAGCCGGAGAGCCCGACTTACCGCTCAATCAACCTGCCCATCTGGGCTGATGCATTATGTATCAACCAAGCAGACCTCGACGAACGAGCTGCCCAAGTCAAGCTCATGGGGCGCCTATACAAGTCAGCCAGTATAGTACTTGCCTGGGTCGGACAATACGACAGGCTTGCAGAACTAGCGATACAGGCAATGGGGAGAATTCTTGATTTCGACGCAACTCGCCTTCATGCACAAGACTCCACATACCAAGAACAAGAAGAAGTCACCATGTCCTCAGTCCCAGGGATGACAGTGCTGCATTGGTTCGCCCTATTTTCCCTCTTCCAAAGACTCTGGTTCCGCAGAGCTTGGGTCGTTCAGGAGGCTGTTTTTGCTCGGGATATTTTGATGGTTTGCGGCGCGACGCTGCAAAGTATGGACTTCATCTTGGCGGTTGCTGCATTTCTGGAACAGACAGGAATCGATATTGAGTTATGCCAGTTTGGACATAACTTTCTCACCAATCGAGCCGTGTCAGACCAGGCTCAACACTGGGAGAAACTATCGTTGCTCTCTGGACAGCCAGCGAGGGCGGCCAATGAGTTGAAGGTCACTCCGCGCGATGCTCTTTCTTTTATCCTAGGATATCATCATACTCGCTCGCGTCTTGGGCTTTGCAACGCTGGCCTTCCCAGAGTCACCCTGCTTTCAGATGAAGACGGGGACACCAGGGACAAATCACGCCGATGGGCCCTAGAACTTCCCCAAGTTACCCACCTCATCGATCACGATATAGTGGAATCTTTCGACGAGGAGCTTGGTATGACTGGTTTCAGATTTGAACGTCGAAAGTTACACTTACTCTCCGTCCTCTCCGACTTTCGGGAGCTTGAGGCTACAGATCCCCGAGACAAGATCTTCGCTTTTCTGAACCTTGCTGAGGACGGTCTTGGACTACAGCCAGACTACAGTGCCGACGTCAAAAAGGTCTTCATCCAAGCAACAAAGACTATGATTGACAAACGCATTGGCTCGCACCTCGCAGTTCTATCCCATGTGCAAGATCTTGCAGACACAAGGATCCAAGGCCTTCCAAGCTGGGTGCCAGACTTTAGTGCCAGGCTGGGACGGGTCCCGTTCGACCAAGGTGGGCATGATGATCGTTTCTGCGCCGGCACTCACCAGGATATTGATTATGACGACTGGGTAATCCATATTGATCCCGATGACATGCTAAGTGTCAGGGGTATCAAGGTGGATACTGTGTCTATGTCCACAGAGCTTAACCAAGATCCAGTTATCCAGGCTCTACGACTGGTATTGCATAGTCCAGCCGAATATCCTGTTGAAGCCAGAGCTTGGCGTGTCGAGAGCACTGCAAATCATAGCTCAAGACGATATATCCGCCAGTCACAAGCGGTGACCCGGGTTGAAGCCCTATGGCGCACTCTGATAATTGATAAACTGACCGAGGAGGAAAACGACTTCGGTGGTTTGGATTCAAGAGTAAACATAGGGATGGGCTTCAGCAACTGGATTTTGACGGATATCCTAGAAGCTCGCGATTTGCTTGCTGAGTGGTCAGGGCTTTGCTCAGAATCGTGGATGTGGGAACTGATTCAGAAGTCGTTCACTAATCGCTTGGCTCTCTGGTCGGCCATGTATGACGCACGGCAGCTGTCCGATGAACTACCGGCGCCAGATATCGAAGCAGCTCTAGCCGATCTTAGGGAAAAGGTAGAAAAGGAAGTGGGACTGCCAGGCGACGGTGGGAAGGATGAAGAGGAATCATCTAAAGAGGGAGGAAGTGACGGAAAATCTCATGTTGAAGGCAACACTTCGTTGGAAACGGGCTTTGTTCCCTCAGCACGGCTCATCCGAGAAAGCTTTCCAGCTCCCGCAGTGGAAGAAGACGAACAAGACAAGGACCCACTGGGGGGCAAGTATAAGCGACTTTCGATGCAAAGACTAACTCCACTGGGACGGAGAAAGTTACGCAACTTCGAAAAGCACATGCGGAATGCTACTCAAGGTCGTAAACTTTTCATGACGGAGTCGGGACTGCTTGGCCTGGGACCCAAAACTCTCGGCCAGAGTAGGAGCAAGGATGAAGTATGGATCTTGATGGGGGCTCGAGTGCCCTTTATTCTGCATCACATCGAAGGTTCTACGTATCGCGTTGTTGGAGAGGCATATGTTCATGGAGTGATGTATGGGGAAGGATATGACCGCTTTACTGGCTGGGACGAGTTCGGGCGTACTGGCGTGGATATGATACAGTTAGTCTAGGGAAAGGGATATCACAGGGCAAGATTATCTGGAGGTTGAAAGGTATTGTAAGGGATAAGACAGGTTATGTACTGCGTCTAGGTCGGCAATCTTCAAACGATGGAGCTTTAATTTGACGGTTAGCGATCTAATATTTCCAGATCACTTTACCAGATAGTGCGGAGATACCGGTCAATGCAGGTTCTCTATTATAGGGCGCCTAAAACCCCACCACTCTATCTGATCATCAAACTCATAGCTCTTCCTCTTGGTCCTCCGCAATTGGCCAGTCGGGCTGATGCACCATCGCCATGACTAGTCCAGGCTTATCGGAAGTGATGCCGAGATGGGTCTCAAGGCCCATACGCCAAGTAGCTGGATAGAACTTGCGATTCTGGAACATGAACATAGATCCGATAAGATGGAATTTGTTGGGTTTCGGCCCATCATCTGTCGAAACTTCGTGACGAACAACGTTATACCAATTATGGTCTACCAGCCTTTGGATGACAGCTGCATCGTCATGGGGTCGAAGAACACCTGGGTTTGCGAGCTTCTCTACATGTTCGAGCCAGGCTTCTTGCGTGAGGTTCTTCCCCAGTTCTATACCATGGCCCATGCCATCACGGCAAGGCTTGTATATATAGTTGCTCCTGACGTTTGGGTCGGATTTTGACTCGCGTAGCAAATTTTGAAGGCCTTCTGAACCCGGATTGATCGTTTGGATGGTCCCATCAGCAATGATTGCGGCCTCTTCGGCGGTCAAAACACCGCGTGAGACCATCTTCGGAAGCTCTTCAGGTATGATGCCAAGGAGTCGCTTGTCATGCACAATGAATACAGTTCGAAGATCATTGAGAGGAGTCAGGGACAGTTGGCGAGCGACAGCTGGTTCCAGGCTGGCGTACTCTTCCTGCAGCATCTCAACGAACCACTGTTCCAAGAGCCTATTCGTCGCCTTGTCCCAGAGAGCGAATCCAGTTGGAGAAGTTTCATCAGGGCGAACTTCCAGGTCTTGGGGACGCACTGCCTCAACTGGCGGCCTTCCACGTGCAACATTGATAGCCGAGAGGATCTTGGAGTCAGCGCCAGGCCATTCATCTCTGATAGAGTAAAGCGGCTTGTCAGGGTTGAACAGTTCCATCAAGTTCTTATAAGAGGCCTACATTTTGACAGAGTGTCAGCTTAGGATTAGGGCGTAGAGGATCGTCATAGCACTCACATCCATACTATTCACAGGCTGAAGTCCTCCTTTACTCGCACCAAGTTCCCGAAGGCCATTCTCACCCAGAGCAATTCCCATGACGGCATTAAGAGGTAATCTTCCGTTGATTTCGCACACATACGGTGACTCGTCACGCAAACCATCTGGACTGCGACCAAATAGCAAGTCACTTCGCCAGCAACCAGCATGTTCGGCGTAGTCTGAAACGCAACCACTAGATGCCACCCATCGGAGAAGCTCCTCTTCCGATGGATCCAATGGCATCCGTTCTGGAAAGCGTGCCTTCTCGTCTGTGAACCATCGATCCACGATATCAATGAAAACACGGCCGAGAAGAACATGCAGCTGCTCAAGTCGTGAGAATAGAGGATTTGACACTGCGACAGCATGTGGTGAGATGCGCTCCATGATCCCAAAAGACAGTTCACCACCTTTCGCATCCGCGTAAAGATGTTTGCGAAAAGTCTCAAGCTCTTTGGCGCGGCGAGCAAGGTTGCTGCAATATGCAGGGATCAACCTCTGCTCTTCGGCACTTCGGGAGACCGAGATTTGCATGAGTCCCGGCCTTTTAGCAACCATGGCAGGCATTTTGTCTCACGATTGGATACTCTTCGTAGGAGTTACAGCGTATGGTTAGGAGAAATCTGGAGCGTTGAAATGGCGTCTGCGACGCTTTTAACTTATAAAGACCCCTGCCAATCTTGATATGACAAGAAAGGGCGCGTGCGACACCACCTACCTATTCTAGCCTTATTCTGTCTCCGCGATAAGCAGCGTATTACGCTGTGACATGCTATTCTGCGAAGGATGACTGTAGTCAGAATTTAGAGCGTAAGCGATTACGCTGCCCCGAACTCCTTCGGATTTGTGAAGGAGCCCGATTTGATACGCCAGTGGCACCAAAATGTGAGCCTGACTTCTGGAATAGTTTAATGGAGTCATCTTCCTAGCTTTGAGGAAGAGAACGATAGTTCCAGTTGCCGCTCGATCCTTCATATCTCATTGTCTTACACAAGCGCCAAGATCTGCTCAGTAAGCCCTAAAACCTCACGCCAGATGCAGATTACTCCTACAGACACTTTTCTTGGCCGCTTACCCTTTTCCTTCATCATGTGATCGGATACGACGAAGCGGTCGTCAGTTGAGCAGTAGAAAAGGAGCTCAAAACAAAGAACCTCACTAGGACATTGCCTTGCGCCATCTTGATGTCTTCGCCATTCACTTTGGAATATTAAATACTCTGTAAGGTAACTTTCGGCAGCTTCTAACCAGAAAAGGTTGACTTACCTGGGATATCTTGGTGAGGTCAATTTGGACACAATGACAACAAGTGCTGAAGTCGATGCATTCCCTCACCACATCATGCATCGCGAAAATGCATATGTCGGCCTCCCAAGACATTTAATCCTCCGCAATAACACAGCTTCGTCCGTTGATCCAACATATGAAGGGTTGATGCCGGACAGAATCGCATATACGAGAGGGACTCTGAGCATCTGGCGTGGTGAAATATCCCACCAATCGGACCTTGCATTCCGTAACATACGACATCTGGTTAATGTATTTGAAGTGGAGGTATTTTGCAGCGAGAGAATTAATATATAAATTGAAAATAACTTACTCTGGTCATGGAAGATTGGATAATCTCGATTTCTGTAACGATTGTCACGCCTGTTCATTGAGATGAAGCTCTTCGATCAATGTCTTCTTCTGGCAGCTGGCGTGTCTGAAGCTCTTGCTAGTCCAGTTGCTTCGATGGCCGCCCAAACTACGAAGAATCTTATTGTTTTGTAGGTTATACTCACTGGTGAAATGATTTCAGACTAATCAATGGCAGTGGAGATTCATATTCAACCGTGGGGTTCTGGCCTGGAGGACAACTGCCATCAGCTTCCAACCCCATCGGGAACCCCGGACTACCAGGGCAGACGACTTCTGCTGGTCTCAACTGGGTCGGCCATGTCACGTCAACTCTCAACACATCATTGATCCTCACATACGACTTTGCTTATAGCGGAGCGACTGTCGACAAGAAGATTGTCAACTCATGGGCACAGTACTCGATGTCGGAGCAGGTGGACCTCTATATGCAATATGTCGCACCCAAGATTACAAAAGCTGACACTCTCGTCGCATTCTGGATTGGTATCAACGACGTGGGTGAGGCTTTTTGGAGCAAGAAGAGTGCTCTTGTTACAGAATGCGTAAACAGATATTTTGAGCTCCTGCAGGTTCTTGTCAACGATGGCTACAGCAAGTTCGTCTTGCTGAGTATTCCTGGTAAGCCTCGAGCATCTGAAAAAGAAAGTCATGTTGTCTGACTCTTGATGAAGCATACGCAGATCAGTTCCCCAAGATGATAGGTCAGCCGGAAGTTGATCTGGCTCGCCTAAGATCTGACATCATTTCCTACAACAACGCAGTCAAAACCAAGGCAGCTAGCTTCACATCCTCTCACCCAAATGTCAAAATTCAGATCTTCGATACGAAGCCCTCATTTGACCAGGTTGTCAGTAATTATGCGGCATACGGTGCCAAGGATGCTACTTGCTTCGGCGCAAGTAACTGTCTTTGGGCAGATGACTACCATGCCAGTGGTGCTATTCACGAGCTCTTAGCCCAGAACTTGGTGAATGCAGTTAAAGGACTTTTTGTGTTTTAGAATAGCATCATGGTGTGATCTCTGTGAAGTGTACAGGATTATATTTGAATCCCACTCTCTTGTCTCTAATATACATGTATTTTCGCATGAGGGATATTCTGAGGTTCATTCGATTGAACGTTTATCTGCAATACTCGTGTTAGCGATGCTTTTTCCTGTATCGTGTGCTGCCAGCATCATCTATCTCAGTACGCTCATGATGTGAGAATCTTAGGATTGTTGTCTGGAAGGTAAGACAAACATAGCTGCGGGGGATTCTCCTTGAACTGTTTCTCTAGTTCTATGTAGAAATCCCCGACCTGCACTTCATTGTTGGCTGTAACCCTCACCACAGGTAGCGCTTCCAAAGGGAATAGCCAGAATCCAAACGCCGGCGTCGCATCCTGTCCGAATATTTTCTCATCGACCTCCTCGCCCTCCTCGCCCTCCTCGAGTGCTTCTTCTAGAATCTCATCCAGTATGCGTTTCCTTTCCGCCATTTCATGCTCAGCAAATGCGACTGCATCCTCTCTATTGTATACTGCCCGAACTGACTTTGTAGGCGCGTCACTTTCACTTGATAGATCCGACAGCTCACAGTTCACATCATGCGGCCAGCACGCATTCTCTTCAACAATGATTTCTGGATCGCAATCTGGGTAGCTCATCATGATCTGGTAGAGAACTGTAGGGTCTTTATTAATTCCCCATTCTTCAAGATGTTCGAACCAATCCTCCACAACGCCTCTCACCCTTATCATTTCGACGCAATCTACACCATCAAGAAAGTTGCCCACGGCCCTGGGGTCCTGCTTCATGGTCTGAAATGCAGAAATATGTGGTTTGACAGGGACAAAAGGGCTGCTGGCAAGGTCACGTTCCGGTCTTCGGCGATTTTCGCGGTATTGGCAGGTTTCAGACTCATAGACGCCATGGCATACAAAGATGAATCTTTTCAAACGCGGGATTGCCGCCTTGATTTTGTCCAAGTCACAGTCTGTCTTGAATGACCCGCGAAAATAATAATAATTGCAACAGCTCCCATAGGTCTGCAGAGCCAAGTTGACAATGCCGACGTGAAGGGGATCAAGACTCCAGATATGATGTGCGAGTTCTGGGAAATAGGCCCACTCAAAAACATGTATAATGTCGAGCTCTGGGTTGAAGTAAAGGATCCCATCGTAGGTGCTGGTCATATGGACATATGTGCATGGGATATGAACTCGGTAGAATTTCTTGGCGGAGGCACGAGATTCGCGGTTGGTACTAAAGAGCTTGCTGATGGCGACGCGCTCTCTAACTTCGACACCTTCTTTCCCGCTGTAGATTTTGAGGATTCTTTCGTGGGTAAGGGATTGTATCCAGATCCTTTGGCGAAGTTCAGGAGGAAACTTGTTGAATTGCGGGAAGCTGGAGGTGCTTAGCATTGCCGGGTTGAGAATTTGGACCTCTTCCTTGGAAGTGGACGAGATTGCATCATCTATGCCTGCTCCCAGGGGAGTGGTCATCTTGCTTTGGCTATCAGGGCGGGATCCAACTAGTGGTTGGAGCTGGGTATGAGAGGCATACGGCTGCTTAAATGTTACTGATGACGACCTGAAAAGCAAAAGTTGGGTTTTGTGGCTTCAAAGACCCAGCCTATAAGGTTTGCAAAGTGAGGGGTGGAGATAACCTACTGGCCACAAGCCTCGAAGTTACAAATGCTGCGTAATTTGAATCCGTTTGCTTAAACATCAAGGTTGGAAGATAACGGACTGACGCGTCAAGGGCAGTCAATGATCATTCGATAATTGAATTATTCTATCTCCATAGATAAATGTAAACCCCATCGCAAGACCCCCCTTCTATAAGCTCAAACTTCCGAAAACTCTTTGCATGGCACTATTCCCCCATCTATTAATGGCTGACGAAAGCACTTGTCTTAACCCACTGTTCCATCGTCTTAGCACCAGGGTTCAGCTGTCGAACCTTGGCCAAATCAGCACCATAACCTTTATCTCTGAACCAATTAACCATGATTCCGAGCTCAGCAACACCATGCTTCAAAGCCTTTCCGAGTAGACCGAATGTTGTACCAGCAGGTCCTCCAGTGGCGTGCTCAAAAGCTTCGCTGAGTTGCGCGAATGTGAGCTCATCGCCACCTAAGCTGATAGCTTGCTTACCCCAGGCTTGTGGGTCGGTGAAAGCTTCAGCAGCGAAGAAGCCTATATCTTCTGTTGCCGTCCACTGAAGAGGCTTGTTCTTGAGAGTATCGCGAATCATGGTGAGGAAGATTTTTGTGGCGAAACCGGGTTCTAGGTTTTCCATGAATGCCGTTGGGCGCAGGATGGTCCAGTTCATTGGGCTCTTTCCGTTGGCAGTGGAGTCGCGAAGGTAATGCTCGATCTCGTGCTTGGTCTTGAAGTGAGGGACAACAGTGGCGTCCTTCCAAGACTTCTCGTCACCACCCCGATCAACGCTGGAGTAGACAAAGTGCTTGATACCAGCCTTGATAGATTCGTCGATGAGACCCTTTCCTTGTCGGACTTCGCCCTCAAGGGTAACACCCTTGCCCATGGACAATTGGACTGAGTAGACGCTCCAGAGAGGCACAGTTCCGGCGGCTTGCTTAGCGGCAGTGAAGAGAGCGGGGATTGAGTCGAGGTCGCCCTCAATCAGCCTGATGTTTGTAGATTTGGAGGCTAGCTTCTTTGCGGAAGGTGATTCCTTATTGCGGGTGGCAGCGAGGAGAAGAAAGTCTGCGTTCTTTGCGATAAGAGCGTTGATGACAGAGCTGCCCTGCTTGCCAGTGGCGCCAGTGATGAGAAGAGCACGAGACATTGTTGTGATTTTGGAGTGGTGAAAATATTAAATTAAGCTGTTTTTTTAAGTGAGGTTGAGTAGTTGTTGGTGGAGGCTGGTGATTGATGAAAGTGTTTACTGCTTGTTGTGCTGTTGTATTGCTGTTGATGGTGATGAGATTGACTGAAGCAGGCCATGATGGGCCTATATATGTATTCAATACTAGTCAAATACGATCTCGAAACAAGATCGCAAACTTGAACCAACTCCATCGACGATTTCTAACTTGCTTGCTAAGAGTGGACTATGTCGGATTTCCATGTCTCGAAGAGCGAAGAGGATGGAAAAGACAGTGGACATTTCGGAGATGCGACAGATGCCGATTGAGACTAAGCTAAGGCGCTTTCGGGTTAGTAGCCTCGTAAAGCTGGCCAATCACTCAGTATCGCATAATCTGCGGGTGTTTATCACAGAGTACATATAATCTCCACGATATTGCTGCAAATGAAGAAGTACTTCCAGTTAGCGCATTTGAGTACCCCGCTTTGAAAGAATGACCAAACCCACCAATCGAACGCCGAGCGAGCGAAGCGCCCCGCCCGGTCAATGCCAAGATACCGAAGGGCCAATAATGGACAAAATGGAATTCCGGATCTTTTCGCTGCCGCATAAGCAACCTACCCTATGAGGTTGGTGATGCTGTATGTCAGCAACTAGACAGTTTGTCGTGAATCCTTCAGATTGTAGAGTAATTGCACCATAGGCAGATTCAAATTAATTCATTCTATCTAGCATGTCTCTTAGATAAAAATGAGCTATATAATAAACCAATGGTCCGACTATCATGGACTTATCATCTCAATCACATCACACTCTACAATCGAGCTTCCAGTCACCACTACAACTATTTTTCCATAATCATCCAAAACATAATTTACTATAAAAACACTCTACAAATTTCCACATCAGTCCTGTCATCTTAATTATGCCTCATCTCGCCGCTCAAGTCCCCGCCGCCAAGGCCCCTCTCGTGGTCCGGGAGATCGAAACTCCCCAGCCTGGACCCAATGAACTCCTCGTCAAGAACGACATCATCGCCATCCAGCCAATCGACGCTAAGATCGCCAAGGTCGCTATGCTTCCCCTACCATACCCAACTGTTCTCGGCAGTTCCTTCGCCGGCACTGTCGAAAAGGTCGGCTCCGATGTTAAAGACTTCAAGGTCGGTGACAAGGTCGTTGGCATGAAGACCGCTGGAGCTAGTGATAGCAAGTACAGCGCTTTCCAAGAATATTCTATCTCATCGGAAGTCACCACTACAAAGGTTGACGATGACGAGACCATGGATCTTGCTGTTCGCCTTGTTGGTAACCTTCCTACCATTCCTGCCATCTTCAACTATACCCTCAAGCTGGAGCGACCTGTCCCTGGTCAGGAGCCCAAGCCTCAGGGAAAGCGCATCTTGATCTACGGTGGAACCTCCAGTATCGGAAGCATGACTGTGCAATATCTCACTCAAGCTGGATACGAAGTCATCACTACTACCTCTCCTAAGCACAAGGACTTTGTGTCCAAGCTTGGTGCTTCCAAGCTCATTGATCACTCTCAAGAACCTGAGGCCCTTACTAAGGACCTCATCGCCGCTGGCCCCTACGATATCGTTCTCGACACAATCTCGACTGGAGCTACAGTCAAGCTTCTCGCTGACGTTGTCGCAGCTCAGGGCGGCGACTCAGTCTACGCTCTCCAACCACCATTTGGTCCCGAAGCTCTCCCCACTGGTGTCACACGCAAGTTCGAGGGCTGGTCTCTGCTACTCGGCAAGGAGGAGAATGCAGAGCTGCTGAAGTGGATCTTTGGCACATATTTTCCCAAGGCTCTTGCTACCAAGAGTCTTATTTCTGTGCCTGCTAGAAAGGTTCCTGGTGGACTGAGTGGAATCAATGATGCTTTGGGTCTTCTGTTCCCCAAGGGTGTTAGCAGTGAGAAGGTTGTTGTTGACCTTCGGGATTAATATTTTGTCTCATTTTGTGTCTCATTACCCGCAGAAGTTACATTTAATAATAGTCTAGACAGCGATTGATCTAATGGAGAGAAAGTTTGTTTCATCAGTCGTGCCAAAATTGCCTCTGTTCATCTTCTGGTTGCGTCTTTGTCTGAATGAAAGGGCACACTTACGGAATGTCGCCCCGTATTCCGTCTCTTTGTCATGGACTTCCGCAGATCACTGAGCGGGCAAAGCATGCCGGATGCACATATCTACTAAGATAGCTGAATACACTGCTCCGTCGACGGCTTCTACCATCCAGGTCTAGAAAGACGCCAGCCATGCAATGCTGGGAATGCAACCCAATACATCCTAAATTATCCGTTCTGGTCGATGCAACATACTAGATACCCACATTGGCCAAGGCGAATCTCGTTCCATGTCCCGAGTTTGGCATATTCGGAACCATGTACCGAAGTTGCTACTTATGGTCCGGGGTCCGAGCTTGGCATTGCCTGATAGTATTAGACTCGGTACTTCCGATTCGCCTTTTTATAAGTTCCTTGATCTGCATATTGTAGAATAGCACTTATCTAGGTTTCGTTATGTCGCAAAAATGAAGTTGTCTTCGCTTGCTACTTTGGCGGCTTCTTTTCCCCCAGCACTTGCTGGCTTGGTTGGGCACCCCCGTGCCGCTACCTTTAACAATCCCATCATCTACTCAGATTTCCCAGATAACGATGTATTCCTGGGTCCGGACAACTACTACTACTTCTCGGCTTCCAACTTCCATTTCAGCCCTGGAGCCCCCATTTTAAAGTCCAAAGATCTGCTCAACTGGGATCTCATCGGCCATTCAATTCCCCGCTTGACCTTTGGCGACGGCTATGATCTTCCTCCTGGCTCACGCTCTTATCGTGGGGGTACTTGGGCCTCATCCCTAAGATACAGGAAGAGCAACGGACAGTGGTACTGGATCGGCTGCATCAACTTCTGGCAGACCTGGGTGTTTACCGCCTCATCGCCCGAAGGTCCTTGGTACAACAAGGGCAATTTCGGCGATAACAACTGCTACTACGACAATGGTATACTGATCGACGATGACGACACAATGTATGTCGTATACGGCTCTGGTGAGGTCAAAGTATCTCAGCTATCCCAGGACGGATTCAGCCAGGTCAAATCCCAGGTAGTTCTCAAGAACACTGATATTGGTGTCCAAGACTTGGAGGGCAACCGTATGTACAAGATTAATGGGCTCTACTACATCCTGAACGATAGTCCAAGTGGTAGTCAAACCTGGATTTGGAAGTCGAAGTCACCCTGGGGCCCTTATGAGTCCAAGGTCCTCGCCGACAAGGTCACCCCACCTATCTCGGGTGGTAACTCGCCTCATCAGGGCAGTCTCATCAAGACTCCCAGTGGTGACTGGTACTTCATGTCATTCACTTGGGCATATCCTGCCGGCCGTCTTCCGGTTCTTGCACCGATTACTTGGGGTAGCGATGGTTTCCCCATTCTCGTCAAGGGTGCTAATGGCGGATGGGGATCATCTTACCCAACGCTTCCTGGCACGAACGGTGTGACAAAGAACTGGACAAGGACTGATACCTTCCGCGGAACCTCACTTGCTCCGTCCTGGGAGTGGAATCATAACCCGGACGTTAACTCCTTCACTGTCAACAACGGCCTGACTCTTCGCACTGCTAGCGTCACAAATGATATCTACCAGGCGAGGAACACGCTATCCCACCGAACTCACGGTGATCATCCCACCGGGATAGTGAAGATTGACTTCTCCCAGATGAAGGACGGTGATCGGGCTGGACTTTCAGGGTTTAGAGACCAAAGTGCATACATCGGTGTTCATCGAGATAATGGAAAGTTTACAATCACTACGAAGCATGGGATGAACATGGGAGAATGGGATGGACAAACAACGGATCTAGGACAAATAAAGGCCACTACTGATGTGCCTTCTGGAAAAACCAAGATCTGGCTGAGACTTCAGCTTGATACCAACCCCGCCGGAACTGGCAACACGATCTTTTCCTACAGTTGGGATGACGTCAAGTATGAAACACTTGGTCCCAACTTCAAGCTGTACAATGGTTGGGCATTCTTCATTGCTTACCGATTCGGCATCTTCAACTACGCCGAGACAGCTTTGGGAGGCTCGATCAAGGTTGAGTCTTTTACAGCTGCATAGAAGGATGAGATGATGTCGAGTGGGGATACAGTCTTAGGGTATAAGAGATAGTACAAATTGTGTTTTAGACTCCTTAACTCCGAACAATGACACCGTACCATTGACAAGACAATCTTCATCAACGACCCCTGGCCAGCCAAAGAAACCAAGACTCAAGATGGCTTGGCCCCAGTATGAAAGGGGACCAGATAAACTGAGAGAACTCCAACTCCCGTTGACAGGACCTTTGAAAGAACTTTGGAATAACACCAGGGTATATAAGAAATAGGAACAATTGAAGCTGTGAATAAAAAGTTAGCCACATTCATCCGCATAAGCGAGAAAATGCTAACCTTTTTCATCCAACTATCAGTAATTCATCATATGCTTTCTTCCTATCGTCCATCATCTATCTGCCCTGGGGTGGGTTATTCTGCGAATAGCCTGCAGTGTAGACCAATCGATCGGTGACAGGACGTGCTTGCGTATCATAGATATATCGATTCATACTGTAGGAGGATGGTTGATTCGCGCCGTCTCGTGTCTGTGTTCTTGATCTGTTGTTAGAATTATTGGGGAATAAGAAATATTGTGGATAATAACTTACGAGCCCTGAAAGCTACCAGCCACTGCGACGGTGGAGGTGTTGGTTGCCGAAGCACCTGATGGAGTATAACCGGAAGGGGTGGACATTTTGAAGATGTGATTGATGTTTTTTGAGCTTTCGTGTCAGATTACAATGTCGAATGAATTGGAGAGTTCGTTGCATATTGGAGATGAATGGGATTAAATACACGCAGAACCAGGGAAATCACCGATAGCGACATGATTCAGGAGTCCCAAATCAGGGCTTCTTTCAATCGGACGCACATACATAGCCGCACAGGCGTGCGAAAGCTCTCAACAATGTGGTGGGGAGGTTGATGCCTCATATTACTATAGGTCAACAAAGCATTGTTTTGCTCGTAGTGTGTGCGGATGGTGCCTCAACAGACATAAAGGAGGTCTGGATTTCCAGGACTTTGTCACAATTGTGATAGGAGGGGAAAGCAAAGCCGCGTGGCAGTAGACACAAAATCACAACTGTGACAAGCGCAATGATAGCAGGAGACTGTGCATTGCATGGGGTCTGCAGGTCTTTGTGTCCAAGTGGAAAAACCCCGCTCTGAAAGGTCAGGTTGCAGGCGTGAGATTGGTCGCCACGTCACAGTTTTGAGGCCATCCTGCAGGGATTAGGGTGACTTGAAATCACAAACGTGATATCTTCTGTCCAGTGACAAGTCGTTGTGTTATCACGCGACTGGTGGCTTTGTGATAGAGGGTTCCATGCGCTGGCAGTGTCATCATCGCACATTCGTTTTCAACCTTTGCCTCCCAGGCTCCCACCGCCTGTATTTTCAACCCGACATCATACGTTTTGCGGCTCACTATCAATCAAACGCAATTTCGCCCATCATCTAGTTTTCAGTGATCGTACCGAAGCGCCCCGTTTCCTGTTCTACTCTTTCCTCCGACGTCATTACGCCGTGATCAATTGGAGACGAAACTCTCAAACTCGTGACAGTATCAGGCAATTAGCCGCCTTGCCAGGGATCATCTATTTTCGTCCGCTATTATTTTTCAGGACTAGCAAACAAGGCTGTGTGACTCTTCGACTTCATTTAAAAGAGCCTCAAGTACGGCATTATTCACCGACATAAGTCTCAGCGCATCACCATGGTCCGAAGTCTCAGTGATGAGAGTGAACACGACTATATCGGAAGGTGGATTGACAACGACGATGAGTCAGTTCAATCGCCGCAGCCAATTCCCATGGGAGAGGACCAGGACGCTAAGGAAATCCCTGTTGACGTTGGCTCACCGAAGGAGATGATGGCCTGGCTCACCGATCTCCAACAAAAGACTGAGGAGGTTCGACTATTACAACCTGTCACAGATGTACCATCAGTGTCGTCCGTGCCTTCACTTGACCGATCAGATGAGACGATGAGTTGTAGCTGCAGCACCCGCTCCGTTGACAATGCTACCGGCGGCTCATCTGCTGATGACGAAACTGCAACTTTGAAACAACGCGGTCTCGCGATCCGAGACTATGGTTACGATGAAGGTGACCAGGATGCTGCTTCAGACTCTTCGTCAGACACCTCTGGGAGTTTGTCTCCGGTCTCCTGCCCGTCACCAAGTAACACAAATATCACATCACCAAGCTCAGATGGGTCTGACCGGGATTCCGTAGACTCATTTGAAGACATGCCAGAGAGTGCCTACGAGTCCTATCAAATCGAGCCAGTTCTATCGAGCTTACAAGACTCTGGCTGGGTCTACGCGAGTTACCCAGAGACGAACTATTCGGATCAGCACGATCAGGCATGTGACGCAGACGACGATGACAATGGCGAAGCGAACAAATCTACGCGCCAGGAGGAGCGTACAACCACTGAGAATGGTTGTACAGGGGCGACAGAAACCAGCGCTTTAGTACAGCACCAGGACCATCCGCCTAAGCGTGCAGCTCAAGACGACGAGAACGAACACCAACAAGTATCGCGGGCGAAAAAGCCTAAAAGACAAGAGGACTCCCACCTCAGGTTGGCTTGCCCTTTCTATAAGCACGACCCGATCCAATATCGTCGTTGTCACTCCCACGTCCTTAAGCGCAATAGCTACGTCAAGCAACATCTCTTCCGTTGTCATATGCAGCCCATACACTGCGACATCTGTCTTAGCACATGGCCTACAATCGAGGAGCTTCGAGAGCATCGCCGTGCCCAAGTATGCGAGAGGCGAGAGTACGTTGCCCCCGATGGCATTACACCTGAACAAGAACGCAAACTGCGATCGCGGCTTGGAGGCCCGAACAAATCAGAAAGTGATCAGTGGTTCGATATCTATAGTATTATTTTCCCAGATGCGGAAAGACCAAAGTCAGCGTATCTGAACGGCGAATTGTCCGAGGATGCAGAGAGTCTTCGCGAGTTTATGGAAGGTCGCGGGACGAGTTTGATAATGGAACAATTAGTAATGTCAGGCGTCGTTATGAATGAAGATAATAATAGTAGCTGTGAGATGGAGAGAAAGTTTCAGAGAAGTGTGCAAAACGCTCTAAGAACTATGTTTGAAGGATGGCAGAATCGGAGAGGGGGGGTTGGTGAAGATGACGGCGGTCAGGAGACTAAGGGGCTCAAACCAACGCCCAGAGAGTTTCCGTACATCAAGGCTCAGATCCCTACGAGGACTGACACTGGAAGTACGACTACTACTGCGACAATGCTGGATGATCAACTTGAGGGGGAGCAGACTGCGCCAACTACTTCATCTCCCCAAGAAACAGGAGAGATTGTCCACGGACTCTGAAGTCGCCTCCTAGCACTTACCCAACCTTTTATCTTTGATTTTCTTTCATTTCCATGATCTAAGAATTCTTCCTTATTTGCTTCCCTAACAAAAATACATCATGTAGTTGCTACCAAAGAACTACACTTGCTCTACTTCTGTGTGTGCCCCCCTTCGACCTTCAAGTCCTGAGATAGAGCCCCCATCTTCCTCAGTTCTTCCACCGGCCTCTTGATACCCGGGGCTACCAGGTTGACGTGATGTCCTGTGGTCTTTAGCTCATAGTTACCATTTCCATAAATCTTGTCCAGGGCTTCCGAGAGCTTCAACATATTCGGAATTTCGGTCATGGAAAACCGGTGTACGTGGTTCGTTTTGTTAGTTTTGTTGATTTTCCGGGATGGTTTCATTGCATAAAACTCGAGTGGTGGATCGTATCTGTAAATGGATGGATAATTGCTAGTTGGCAGAATCGAGATGTGTTGGGGATTAAATTTGGGAGTAGATGTCCAAGGTGGGCTTCGATGAATTTATACTGAAATCTTACACTTAACAAATGATTGTACAACATCGCACAAGTTGGACTCCCCCTTGAGTGAAGCTCCCATACCTCGTATCAAGACATACTGGAACCCCATAAACGTGGCTATCATAAGCTTTTCTTGCAAACTTCGAACGTCACCGGGTTCATTTTCTTCGGTGACTCGGTCTAGTAATGAAAATACCGCATATCGCCCGCAGTTCAATGCCTGTTACGATGGTGAATCACTGAGAATAGCTTCAATATATCTAGGTATAAGATGCAAGTATTCAGACGATCAGGGACTTCTCATCAATGGTGAATAAGAGCCGATAAGATGTAGGACAAAATCAGATTACTCCGGCTTCCGTCCAATAGTCCACCGAACCTCATATCCCATCACCGAAACACCGTCATCAACCTCTTGTTGCAAAATGTCGCAATGTTTCTCTACATCCTCATGAGAGTGAATCCACTCAAAATTTCCCTTGGCAGCGATACCATTCAGGGCCTGTCGTGCATAGTTGACGAGTGTATCCCCGGCTCTCTTCCGAACTTCAGGTCCCTCACTGAAGCTACTGAAGTCAATGTGTGAGCATTCGACGTAACCAGCCTTTCTGAAGTGCCCCTCGAGTGGCATTGGGCTCCTGTTGGAGGTCAGCGGATCCTTGATGGCGAGTGGTGGAAATGCTTACGTGACATCGCGTCCGACCGAAAGTCCGTACCGAACATCAGTACTGATCCATTTCTGGTAGGCTTCAGTGATTGGCGTAGCATTAAACTTGGTGAATCCTGTTTCATCCCACAAGATGTAACCTCCCGGTCGTAGAAGTGATTGAAGATTCTTTGCAACTGGTACCCAATCCCCGGCTTTTAAGGCGAGCATCAGAAGTCGAACGTGTACCAAGTCATATTTCCCCACGAGATTCTCGGGAATTGGCTCGAAGACGTTCCCAAATGACAAGTTGACATTTGATGGAAGCTCAGCCGAGGAGAAAAACTTTGAATCATCTATGTCAAACCCATCGAGACGAGCGTTTTGGTGAACTTCTGGTGCAAAGTCTCGTAGCCAGACCCCAGTGCCAGTTCCAACATCGGCTACTGCAGGCGGGCGGCCAAGAGAGTTGAGATAGGACTTGATATTCTCGGGGATCAGGGTCTTTGTAAGATACAACCAAGTGATGTGCTGATAGTCGAGGCGATGCTCCTCAACGCCCTTTTTGCCGCTGTTGAGGGTATAAATCTGGGGTCCAGTCATATTGGTACGTGGGCTTAAGCTACTTCCACCAATTCGAGGGTAGATTATAGAGCCCAAAGGTGAACGAGGACACCCGTTCCAACTTATAGTAAGAGACATAAAAAGACTTACGCATCAGCACTCCAAATTTGTGACTATACCTGTGAAGTGGTGCCGTTAGCCGATTGATGATGTTAGACGATCGATCTGATTGGTTCATCCCGTCTTCTAAGGATTCTGATGATAAACTAGACGTGACAACATGAACGAATCTTACTCAGCGCCACGATCAGACATGGTAAAGCGTCCATGATATAGCGTATTACTCTCATCCTCAGACAAAAGTGCTCGGAGAGGCCTTTTCGGGACTCATTATCCCGTTACAGTGGGTATTTTACCGACTTGATCGCCCAATTCTTGCCGGATTCGAGAGTCGGGGCTTTGACCTAAACTCGGCTTACGTGCGACGAGCTTCGGGGCTTCAGCCAAGACTGGCTCAGGTGGAATTACTCTGCGCAAGTTACGAGAGATACGAATTGAGCACTTTAAATCTAACCCTCCAAAAGCAATGTCGATGTATTTCGTGATATTGGTGTGAGGTAGAATGTCTTTGGTGCAGCTCAAGACTCGATAAATCGTCTCTACATAACTCGATAGCATCGTTTCATCATAGAAGCAGGGATACAGACTGATTATATGACGGCTTATTTTGTTCTTATCTAATATTAGGCGATTAAGGCTGAAATTATGCTTCATTCAGACGTCAGACGTCGGTACCTTGTGTTTACTGGTCTTCGTTAAGGGTGAGATTGCTAATTGCTGTAAAGCTTCACGTGTCTATCAGAAGACAGTTCTAACTTACACAACTAAGTTTATGAGAGTTTTCATGTCTGCCTTCAAGTCTAGTGATATGACGGGTTGACCTTAGCACAAATAATGGACTGGACAGAGCGAGCGCCATATTGTTAATCAGGCATCAAAAGTACCTATCGCATACAGTTACGGCCGCAGCATATATAAATGTTTTAAGAAGTACAGTGAAGCTTTTTTATGGTTTATAGCTACCACAGAATATGAACTTTACCTCGTGATTGTTCCGATTAAGGCTATGTCGTTGCTTAGGTGCCAATGTGGGCTGGACATTATGACATTGGAGTCCTGAGGTTGGGTGCTGAGAAAAGACGACGATTTTGATATTTTAGTTAACTTGCATTCTAAAATGAATCGATATGGGCGAATAACGCATAATTCCTATGCCACTACTGTGGTTGAGTTGTAAGCTAGCGCTGCTACTCATCCGGCAAGAGGTTCGCGACTAAGCCGACGTCGCTGCAGCTCCAGACCCTGGTTGCTCTGAATGAAGAAATAATCGCATTCGAGACAGCTTCAGAGTCGTCGATGTGCTAGTGATGCGCCGCTGACAAGGTGGTTGGCCAACACTTCGTCATTGCATCAAGCATTGCGCTTCGTGATTCATCTCAAAATATCGCTTAAGTGAGAAGAAGACTTTCTATAAGACAATGGTTACACACCCTACAAGAAACAGCCCCGAAGCATCTTCACACCAACACACTCACAGCCAACACGTAAAAGTTCTGCCGGCGCTCGCAACTCTTCACTCACCGACCCCCGTTTCGTCATCTTTGCCCCCAAACTCACACCGCAACAATGCCTTCCATTGCCAACATGGTCACGGCGCTGGTCTATCTCGCTTCTGCTGCGAGTACCCTTCCCGTTTATGTCGCTCGCCAACAGACCACTGAATGCGCGACAGGTACGTGGTACTACTCTTGTGATACCAACGTCGGTTGTTTCGACCACGATCCTTGTACAAAACCCACTCCTGTTTCTGGCAGAACTCCCGAAAAGGCGAAGGACAAACCCCTCGCTACAACATCATCACTTTCGACCAAGACCATTGTCCCTGCTACGTTGTACGACATTTACCCCGAGCATCCCGATGAATGTAGTGGTCCGGTCAACGGCGTTCATCTCGAGACTTGGAGTGACAAGTCTCAGGTCGAACAAGTCATCGTCTTCAAGGGCATCCCAGCGGGCGCAAAGAACTGCGATCTCTCTTGGCGTCAGGGACCTCGCTTCTCTCGAAGGTTCCTCGTCAAGAATAGCGATGCACAATCTGATGCACGACCTCTATCTGGTTTCCCCGAGAACGATGTAACATACAACTCAATCAAGCCCTTCGACAATCAGAAATCGATTGGCGGCCCCAACTTCTCTTTCTGGGACGACCGTAAGGAAGACGCGTCCACCTTGTCGGGGGTGTCGACTGCTCTGAGACTGTTTCTTTCCTTGTTGGACTCCGAAATCCCAAGGGCGATTCACAGGTATACCTTGAGCAAGATGAACATGGAAACGGCTGGACTCTTACTTTCCACTAACTAATCCAAGTGGCTCACGGGAAATTGAGGGTTCGATGGTTCATGGAGTACCCTTTTTATTCAGGTTCATTATCCCTTAGATAGATACTCTTAAAGCTGATTTGCTATCAAGTCTAGCGTACTACGATTAAAATCAAGAAACTTCTTGCATGCTTTGATCATTGTTTCCCTACAATTACCAACTAGCAACCATCATGTCATGTCTCTCATGAGGAGTTCAATTGCTGAGCCACCAAGCGGGGATGTTTTCCTCATTTGCCGCGGAGTTTACTGAGCTCATGTATGAATGCCGTGTGTCGTCACTCATGTTGTGCTCTTTCGTATGCAGGCAACCATTTCTCGGGGCTATTCTCGCAAAGACCACGGTTCTATCCATGCTTGGAATCTCGCAACGATGACCACAAAGGGAAATTCTAGATTCCTAGATATCAGTGCAGCCATCGAATGGTTTTGAAAGGCCGCGCAGAACGCGGTCGACAAACGCCAGTCTCAATCTGCCTTCGCCAGACAGTTTTGCACTTTTCTCGTCACGACTTTTTTCCCACTCACCACGATACCGGTATTTGCTCGCGCCGGCGTCTTGTCACCAATACTTGCCACTATGGCTACAGGATTCGAAATTATCGGCACATTTGCTGCTCTATACCAGCTCATCAATGTATCAGCCGGGTTCATAAGCGAGTGCAAGGCTGTACGCGATGGCGAGCGCACTGCTGAGAGCGACTTGAAGGAACATGCCCAAAATTTGAATGAAGCTTGTAAATTAACTCAGGCGCGTTATCAGGCTATGGACTCCTCCGAAAAGCTTTCTGATACAGAAAGGCGTGTTCGAAAGACTGCAAGTAGATGTCACGCTTCTGCTCGAGCACTGCTTGGGGAGCTCGACTTCGTGGAAAAGGAGCAGGAAAATTACGACTGCATGGGAGCTGTCGTTTATGTGATCAAATCCAAGGTGCACCGCAAGAAGATCGAACGGATGGAGGCTAGGTTCAAAAACGACCAGCAGGAGTTGCAGATAATTCTCCAATCGGAGATTTTGCATGTGCGGAGGTCTTCGAGACTTTGTATCTTTCATAGCTGACGATGTGTCTAGGTCACAAAATAAGGCCATGCAGTATCTTGAGATGCAGGAATTCCAGAGTTTGGAGAAAGACATACAAATTCTGATATACCAAGTATGTGAAGGGTTTTCCGGGCTGAAAGGATTTATCGAAGCTCAGCACAAGGCAACAAACAAAGTCATCAAAACCCGTCTTGACGCAACAGACAATTTAATCGTGAACGGAGTCGCCAAATTACAGCAAGGAATCAAAGAGCACTTCACTAGCGACTCGCTATTCTGTATCCAAGGAAAGCCTGGGTCCGGTAAAAGTACTCTGATAAAATTTGTGATCGATAACAAAAATACCCAACGACTCCTTAAGCATCAAAGTCCTGACATAGTTATCATGTCTCACTTCTTTTGGAAGATTGGGAGCAAGGAGCAAAGTAGCATTAAGGGCTTTTTATGTTCACTGGCCTATCAGTTGTTGGCCTACAGTGAAGATCTACAGGACCTCGCGATGAGCCTATATGATACGGGCTCTCACAAGAGCTATCATGACTGGTCTTCAAGAAGTCTCAAGACTCTTCTTCGCCAGCTCTTGGAAACCAAAAGCCATGCTATCTGTGTCTTTGTTGATGGTCTCGATGAAGTTGCGAATGATGATGGCCTGGATAAGCTTACGCAGGAGATCGAAGAAGTCCTTCAGTTTCTCGGAATTAAGATTTGTATTTCTAGCCGACCAGAAGCATCAGTGGTTAAATGGCTTGAGAAACTGAATACTCCTAGTATTTTACTTGAGGATCTTACCAGACCTGAGATGAGAAGCTACGTTCATAAAGGTCTGGATCCCCTGCTTTCTTCCAAGAAACTGTCAATGGAGACCCATCGATATCTGTGTGATGAGATGGTTCGAAAGTCACAGGGGGTTTTCTTGTGGCTCTCCTTGGTCTTGAGAAGTCTTATGGAGGGTATACAGAACGGAGACACGGAGGAAATACTTAGGAAGCGTCTTGCTGAGCTACCTAGCAAAATATACGATCTTTATACTGACATTTGGACCCGCCTGAACGAAAGGAGCCCGGTGTATAGAAGAGATGCAGTTCGGTATGCTCTGTATGTTCTGAGCAAGCGCTGGTGGGCGGTATACATACATCGTCTAGGATCTCCTAAGGAGGAACAATTCTCTGTCCGACAACCGCTCTTGGGGCAGATCGCTCTTACAGAGATGCCCAATAGACACGAAAGTCTCCTGAAACATGGAGACAGAATAGACTGCAAGGAATTTCATGAAGCCTGTGGTATGGCAAAAAAGCAAATCGAAATTAAGTGTGGTGGTCTGCTACAGATTCGAAAGCAAGAAAAGGGGGAAGGTATGCCATTGGGCGATCTCAACGACTTCTCGATGCACCAAGTGAGTTTCATCCACCGCACAGCCCATGACTTCTTTACCGAGACAGAAGTGGGAAGATCAATATTGCGGGCATATTCTGCAGTCCGTCAACTCGACATAGCTGCGTGTCTTGTCAAGGGCCTACTATGTCTCCATCGCATTATAGCTCACCAACATGATGTGAGTGCCGACATGGCTTTTGTTATCCTCCAGCTTGGACACTTGAGCGATGCACACCAGAATGCTTCAGTTGTTGCGCAAACAATTGAAATACTTCCAGTCTTGCAATCGCTGTACGCAGAGAATATACTTTCAGGAAATGATCTCCTATATCCGAAGTGCCACTTCCTGACCTATCTAGTTCCTCATCTCTCTTTCCACGAATTTATTAAATCAGAAATAGAGAAGGCATCATCAACAAGACTTGCTACTCAAATTCTCCAAGAGCTTTGCTGCGAAGTGCGCTTTTTCTTCGAGATTAATCGCCTAGATCCGATCGGACTTATCGGACCCCTTATATCAATGGGCGCTGATGCGCATGCTTGCATAATGGACCCACGAGAGGTGCAGGGTCGAGAGAAGCATGAGAGGCAGCTGGCCATTAGAGGCACCTCGTTCGCGAATTTTCTAAAAATATCAATCACAGCATACTTTGTTGGCAGCTACAAGGATGGAAATGTCGCTTCAATGGTGTCGGAAGTGGCCACAAACATGGCAGTGACCTGCCCTGACCTGGAAGACGCAACGCTGATCGTATTCCGAGCGTCGAACACCGGTAGAATTACCTCGGAAGATGATAAAAGCAAATATTATCGCGAGAAGAAACAAGCCTCTATTTTCGTAGAAGCAAAGCTTAGCTTTCTTGTCGCTTATCTGTTCTCCCAACTGAAGCCATTCATCGCAGAAAGCGCTATTTCGAAAGGGTTTTCTGGCAAGCTTGAACCCCCTAGACCAGAGATACGATTCATTTTCACTCAAGATGAAAAACTTGACAGTTGGATCTGCCACCGCATCTCATCCCAAAAGTCTTGCGAAAAGCTGATCGATCTTCTGTTTCCCCAGGAAGGCCCTCCATTGCAAACTGATGAACGCATCCAGAAGGATTCATTTGAGATTCGGAAAAAGGCTGACCAAGTTTTTGCTTTGCTTAAGGATCTGGATGTTGTTCCATGCGACTTTGAGTCTGAAATGCTGTCTATGGCCGCGGACAAATTGGAGGTGCGCAACTTCCAGGAAGCAGGTGTTGTGCCCTCTTTTCATGGTGTAAAAGAAGTGGAAGAAGCCAGAGGCCATTCTGATTCAAATATAATTCATGAGTTGGTCGCCCTGGCAACTTGCAAAGAGGGTTTGTGAGGGACGATGGCTTGGGAAATGTACTTAGAGTTCTCTCTATGTGTCAGACGTGGGATCCTCAGGTAGTTAGCGCAGGTCGCTGATACAGCGCTTTCCCAAGATCATTAGATAGGCTTAAAAGCTAATATTCGACGATCCTATAGGCAGCTGATATTTTACCTGAACTGCACCTATGACAATGTTATTTTCAGCCGATAAAACAGATAGCTGATGCTTGTATCAAGGGCCTTATTCAAGGGAACATTCGATTCTTGTTGGCCTTGTTTTGGTTGGTTAGGAAAAGTTTTATTTCCCTCAGGCTACATAAATGATGTATGAAAACTTGCTAAAACCTATTCCCCTTGTTCTTTACATCTAATGCATAACAGTGATGAAAAGTAACATAATATCCAGACATCACCCAGCCAAACCTCAACATCCATTCTCTCTGGAGCTACCCCTTCAGCGTAATCCAGCAGCGAAGAACCTATACCACGAGATTGATGAGTCCGTATTTTCTTCTGGAAGTCTTCTTCTGGCTTCCTCGTAGACGTCGTATTCCAAGGACCAACTACAAGCCTTGGGAAAGCTAACGGTATGAGTTCCACAGTGATATCCAAATCGGCTTGTCTCCAGGTCCTTGCACCGATTATATCCAAAGACGTGTGAGAAGAGTTTTATCAGCTTCAGCCATCTTTGGCCGGACCCAGTACCACAGTCAGGTTGATCACACCACAAAATGTGCTTCGTTCTGTCCGTGAAAACAGGATTCCCGGCATCCCCATATTCTATGCTCCGAAGCCATTCGAAACTTAATGGATCTAAGTATCTCCACCGGCGGCTGATGTGTAACCGAAAGGAATTCTCATTCAATAAACCACTCTTCTTGCAACACCTATTGGCCGTGCTGCGTGGGCGTTCCCAGACATATGTTGTGTTGCACTCAAAGCATACGTAACAAAAACTGGCACAGCCATCATTTCTCACTGGAATCGACTTTGGAAAATAGTCGCAGTAGCAAAATGTGCACTCCAAGTTGTTGAGCAAGCGTTCCATCGCATCTGAAGAATGTGGACAAAGGTGACCACAATCTCGGAGAACACCTCTCATGGTATCTCGAGTCGACGATTTCCTTTCGCTTGGTCCGCTGATTTCAAAGGTTAATGAAGCGGTCGTGGCGATGACTCCGGGATAATAGCAGGTATCAACTTCGATAGTAGGGATGTATTGCTGTGAAATGAGGTCAGGATTCGCATCAGTCCTTTCGAAAGAAGCATGCGATTTGTCCATGCAGCGGTCGTAGGTACGGTGTTGGGTCCAAGGTTTGGGGAGCCTCCATTGAAACTCGAGTCTCCGGTGAGAGCATACATCGAAATAACCGAGCAATCCGACGCATTTGTTTCTTTCCCTACCGTTTGCGGGGAAGAATATTCCGGGATGGTCCTTCTTGCATCCGGTGCACCTCCTCGGCTCACATAAGGATATCAGCCTTTCTCGTAGTTCCTCTGTACTTATGGCCTGACACTCATTGCATAGGGTTTGGCGGCGCAAAGAAGCATATATCTCGCGACTGTCTCGAACAGCGGCCTGTGCTGTCTTATGCCGACGGCTCAGGGTCTGAAACTTGCCAAAGACAGGATCGTTGTCTATATATTGGCGGAAACCTCGTGACGTTTGGCGAAGTATGTACAGTGAGCTGTGAGGAAGGAATCCGAGGATGGCGTCGAATATTTCATTGGGTATGCGGGCTGTATTCATCCTTTTTGGTAGGATTACCATCTCTCGGGGTGTGTCTTCAATGTGTAAGGCCGCATTCGATGGAGAGCGGGCAACAGCATGACTCCCGGATCCTGGACATCCCTGCTTGTAACAGCAAAGATAGTGAGCAATAGTGTCAAACCCCTCTATAGCGCATCGGAACCATCGTATCCCTCTCGTAATCCATTCAGAGCGACGCCCAGGCTTTCCGATGCGGGCATGGCACTCTAAAAAACGTGCCACATCGTATGATCAGTAGCGTTACAAATGGCTCAGAACGAATGGAGAGAATAAATTCATTCAACCAAAGCGAAAATGGGTTTTTTGAAGAGTTCAGCCTCCCTATTAAAGACAGGTGCGAGGATACGTTTGAAGGCAAAGGTTTCCACTCATATTTAACTATGATAGGTATTCTTTCCGCTAAACCCTAGTGTGCAAGGTTTGTATCATGCAAGCTTTGTACAGTTGAGGCTAATATGACACCGCCTATCATATCTGCTTTCTTCTAACTCTAACACAAATATCGTTATGATCTGTGAGAAGCTTCAATATTGGAAGGAGGTTTCAACCCTAATAATGTAACACTTGCACCGATCTATGTAAGGACCCACGGTGAGCCTTCATCTTTCATCAAGGTAAAATCAAATCTTCGGCCTCAAAGCGGCCAAGAGAATGGATGACACACGGGGACTAACTTCGAAATTCGATATGTTGGTGGAAACCTTATATCGCCACAGAGATCTTTGCTCCGTTCCGAACCTTGTTAGCCAGGCTACTTTGTTTCCAATGGGGTCACTGTGCAAGAGCTGTACGTGTCACAGGTGTCATTATGAGGTCCACAAAAGTCTCTGCACGCCGTTTAATGCCGAAATATGTTCACAGGCACGAGTATTGACGGATTTACTTATAAAGTCACGTCACTGTATCGAAGGATCACAAAATACATAGTCAGAGATGAAGTCATGCGGAGATTTTAGTAATTAAACATTCATATGCATATGTCACAAGGAGTTGTTGACGAGTAGACTGAGGCTATAGTATTGGTTGTGCTTGACCTAGATGTGACCTATTACGCGCATAAGACATCCCAACTTTTCTAATAGCGCTATAACTCTCTGGTTTCATACTATGTTTTACCAAGTGAATGACTGTTTCAAGTATCACAAACAATGACAAACTAAATGAGTGACGTGCGGAAAGTTTCCCAAGGAGAGTATTTCAGCCTCTACTATTGGGAGGCAATAGTACCCAAAAGCATTGCTTTGAGACCGCTTAGTGTAGCGTTTCCGTACTACGGCAACAGGTCCAGCAATCGCCCTTAGATTCAAGGTTAATTATGAACAAATTTGGTCAACAAGATGATCTAACCTGTAGAGAGGAGTACTTTCTCTTAATTAGCGCAAGTCAACAGCCAAAAATAGCGTAGGACGACTTACCCACCCATCTGGGCATCGAATCTCCTCAGAAGCACATAGGAGCCAGCAGAGATCACTCTGCTTAGTATGGGGCTTTTCGCTGTGCATAGGTACCTGCGAAAGCTTGATAGAAAGACTATGCTCCTTGTTAGCAAAGTAATATTGCAATCTTATAGACCGCAATGGGCTTAGCATCGGAGTAGAAGACATAATGGTGTCGTTTGAGATGGAGACACTGACGAGATGTCCTGATCAGGTACCAGAACCTTGGACTGGCTCTGCTTGATCTGGCCCAGCAGAGACGGGATAGCGACAATACCTTGGGCAAGGGCGAGAAGAGCGACGGCTGAGTACTTCATGATGAGTCAATGATTGAGGATATTGCGGATTGGTTGTTCAGCTTTGGTTGAGGTGGTGTGCTTTGAATGAGCGCTGGGATGCAGGGTTGGCTCTCGTCTTTATAGATGATGAGACTCGTTCTTGCAAGATTACAACTTACATTTCGTGAGAAGACACGAACAAAGGTACCTTGTCTGTGCAGCTCCGGATATGATAGCAGCCCGACAACAATTGAACAGAAACTTGCCTATCGTTGGTTGAGGCACAGTACATCCATCGGTCGTGCTCGGTGACGTCCTCTATAGCGGGGGTGGCACCGTACGATGGATAAATGGCAATGACTTGTTCGATGTTACTTCCGGCACGTTACATGAGATGGCTTCTGGCTCCTTCTTTGACTGCGCTGTGGTGCATTCGGCAAATCGCCATCGGAACATCGCTCCTGGAACTCTAATCAATGTTCTCGGATCGGGCACAGAAGTAAATGTGTAGTTGCCATCGGCTATTATTATTGTTACTAAATCTAGGCCTCAGTCTGGCCCACCTAAGCAAGTTCAACTTGGTCAACCTTCTTATCCTTCTTGGCATCTTGATCCAATCTTCCATGCTCTATATCATCCAGCTTGCCAGCATGAAGAGCCCCATGAGAGGTTCCCTCAAAGATGGCTTGGATTTCCTCCAGAGTATGACCCTTTGTCTCGGGGAAAAGGAACCAGATAACGACAATGAGACAGGCGAGAATGCAGCAGAAGACAATGTAGTACTTCCAGCCGATGTTCTTCATGGCGATTGGGTTGACCTGGTTTCCAACGACGAGACCGACGAATGTGCTGACGTACATGACGGAGACACCGCGGCTGCGAAGGGTGTACGGGAAGATCTCAACAGTGTACGCTTGAAGAAGAGGAGCCCAAGCAATAGCGTAGAAGAAGAAAGTGATGAACACAAAGCCGACAATGGCCTTTCCGGTAGTTGGGCTTCGAGTACTGTCGAACGAAGCACTAAGAGCGGTCCAGATAATGTACGACACGAACATTCCACAAGTTGAGAGAAGGAATAGAGTGCGACGTCCGAGTCTGTCGACTAACATAGCACCAACGAAGATCGCGGCAAGCCAGTTCGAGATCTGCAAAAGTCCGTTGATGAGAGTCTGTTCCTTGGCAGCTGTGATACCGATCGTATTGAGGACAAGAACAAGGTAGTAGCTACAGGTGAAGTTAGACAGTTACATAAACGCGGGGTCAGGGTGAGACAACATACCTGACGAGGTTGATACCGTTCCACTGAGCGAACCATCCGACAACAACGGCAATGAGGGTTCTCTTCCTGTTCGCGGGAGTTCTAACTAGTTCGAGCCAAGAGTTTTGTGACATGGAATCAGCTTCGTGCGTCAGAGCACCCTCAATCTCCGCCATCTCGAAGTTGACAAGTGGAGCGTTTGCGTCACCGCCGGCGTGATACGTGGCGAGGATCTTGCGGGCTTCTTCGCGTCGGCCGTGGGCGACGAGCCATCGGGGTGACTCGGGGAGGAAGTAAACGGCGAGGAGCTGGATGAAGGGGAGGCCTCCCTGGAGAAGAGAGGGGATTCTCCAGCTCCATGTTGAATCGATCTTGAAGGTTCCGTATGTGCACCAGGCGGCGATGATGCCTCCGAGGTACTGTCAAGTCAGTGGATGTCTTTGGGTAGGAAGAGTGGGTACTTACGAAAGATGTGTTGTACAGAGCGGTAAGCTTGCCTCGGTGTGTGGGATAGGCAAGCTCGGTGATGAGGATGGGGCTAGGCTGGGCCAAGAAACTGGTGAAGAAACCAAGGATAGCCCTCGCCGCAATGAAGGTCTCCAGGTTCTGTGACACAGCTTGCATGATCGCAAAGGCGACACAAGTCAAGGCTCCAACCATCATGGCCGTCTTTCTACCGAATCGATCGCATACGTAGGTGACGAAGAATAGGGCGATGACCTTTCCTGCTGGGTATACGGAGTTGAGAGCACCGAGCATGGCGCCTTCGGGCTGTCCAAAGTAGCCTCTCCATTGAGGGAGGGTCTGAAGACCGTTCATCATAGATCCTGTGTATGTTAGTAAAGGGAGGAACTTGTCGCGAGATGAGCATACCATCATAACCAATTGCGCCTGATGACACGAGAGGAATAAGAAGGAGAAGGTTGAGTTTCAGGAGATGTGGTACGCGATACCAAGGTCGAGCATCATCAGGGAGTACCTGACGAGGATGTCAGCATTCAATGCCAATCATTGGCATCTCAAGGAGTGAACTCACTGCCGCAAGGTCATTGCCGGCAACCGCGGCAGCACCTTTCTTGTCTGTTGGTGAGGAACCCATGACTCTTGGAGATGATCGATAGTCTTGTCAGATGTTCCAACGTCAATCGGCGACTGATGATGAATGTTCAGAAACCCAAAACACCAGGGTCATTGAGGTTAATTATATCTGAACCAACGAAAACAGAAAAAGACAATGCAGATCCAATGCTACCCCACGCGGTGGTAAACTGACACCCCATGGGGAAACTTGGAGCGTTCTTTGACGCTTGAAGAGATTGACCACTTGTTTGATGGGGCCTTGGCTTGACGCGTTTGGTCTGGATCCGACGCTATTCCCAGCAGTTCCGAGACTTCGGACCAGGCAACCATTGGTTGACTACCGTGTCTTCCGGAGCAGCGTTCAGCCGATTGGTCTCGCTCTCGCTCATGACTCGAGCCTTGACCAATTGTCTAGTCTCCGTTGTCGCTTTGCCGAAGCTCGTCAACGGCTGGTGGATGCTTTGCTACCAGATGAACCAGTCCCAAGCTGGAGATATTCCCCCTACGAACCTCCACAAAATTAGCGATCCAGTTCCCCGACGTTGACCCGCACGCAAGTCAGAGAGAAGAGATCCGGGCTTGCTTATTACTCGCGAGTATCAGCATCCGTCCCTGCCCCAGTAGTTTCGAGGCATACGACAGCAAAATGGCAAACACGGATATCGATGCGATCATACAGTCACTGACGCTGGAGGAAAAGGTACGCTACACCCTCAATCGTATGAAGACGGACTAAGTAATTCCCATTAGATCTCCCTCTTGGCTGGTCAGAACTTCTCAGAAACAGTTGGTTATCCCGAAAAGGCAGTTCCTTCAATCAAGGTGAGTTCAATGTCTTGTCTCCTCGAACTATTTACTAACAGACTCAAGACCGCCGACGGACCAAATGGAATCCGCTCAGCAGCAACAGATCTCGACATCAAGTCGGCCTGTTTCCCAGCAGTATGCAATCTCGCAGCGACATTCGACCTAGATCTTGCCGAGAAATTTGGCAAGGCTCTAGGTGCTGAAGCGAGAGGAAAGCGAGTAAACTGCATGCTCGGTCCAACAGTCTGTATGCATCGCCATCCTCTCGGTGGTCGCAATTTCGAGAGCTACAGTGAAGACCCATTTCTCACTGGTAAAATGTCCTCAAAAGTCATACAAGGTCTTCAAAGTCTTGGTATATCGGCTACGATAAAGCATTTTGTGGCCAATGAGCAAGAAACAGCTCGTACGACTGTTGATGAGACCATCGATGAACGTGCATTGCGCGAGATTTACCTCAGGCCGTTTGAGATTGCGGTGAAGGAAGCGAATCCTTGGGCGATCATGACAGCTTATAATCATGTCAATGGCGTTCATTGCGATGAGCACAAGTGGCTTCTGCAGGAGGTCTTGCGAGGTGAATGGGGCTGGAAAGGCCTTGTCATGAGTGATTGGGGCGGTACGAATTCCGTGGCTGCAGCGCTCAATGCTGGTTTGGACCTGGAGATGCCTGGCCCTCCCCGTCTAAGAAAGGAAGATGCTGTCAAGCAGGCGATTGAACGAGGAGAGTTGACAGAAAGCACCATCAATGAGCGCGCCAAATCTGTTGTTGAGTGGGCGTTGAAGCTCAAGGCCCGCGAAGCAGAGTCACACTCTGTCGCTCTTGGTCAAGACACTAATACCCCCGAACTGCGAAGCATGATCCGCGAGGCCGGCGCACGGGGTATTGTGTTGCTGAAGAATCAGGGAGACCTCCTTCCGTTAACCAAGGAAAAGGTTCAGAAGAAGAAGATTGCTCTTATCGGATTTGCCAAAGACGCTATGGCTCACGGAGGAGGTAGTGCGGCTGTCAATGCGTACCGCAAGATCACTCCCTGGAAGGGCTTGCACGAGGCCCTTGGCGACAACGTCGAGTTCACTTACGCTCGAGGCGCTCATCGCGAGCGTTTACTTCCTGCTATTCATCCTGATGGTCTCTGCGGTAAAGTCGTGGGTCTTGATGGGAAGCCCGGGTTTAGTCGGCAGCTGTTTAAGGAGGGTGAATCTGAGCCCGTATCTACTGTTGGACAGCCAACTTCTGCATACTCACCTCTGGGATCACAAGAGTCACTCTGGAGGAGACTTGAGATTGTCGGTGACTTTACCCCGGCCGAGACAGGAGAGCACTACATCGCCTGCTCTGGATTGGGACCTACAAGGGTCTATGTTGATGGCGAGATCATCTATGAGCAGACTGCCAACTGCACTGACCCCATGGGCTCTCTGTTCCTCGCTGCCCCAGAGCCTGAGTTCCGCCACAAATTTGAAGGAGGAAAGACCTATCGCCTCAAAATCTGCAGTGATCCGCCTACCAAGATCGGCCTGACCATTCTTGAAGGTCGCAGTGGTGTTCGTGTCGGCTTCTCACTTGAATCCGACCACGATGCAGATCTTGTCGGGGAAGCTGCTGAGGTAGCCAAGGCTGCTGATTACGCGATTGTGTTTACCGGACATGATCCTCAATGGGAGACTGAAGGTCGAGATCAAGATGGTTTCAATCTCCCTCGGAAGGGCACACAAGACGCCCTTGTATCTACAGTGGCATCAGTTAACCCCAACACTGTGGTTGTCAACTCTACTGGCGTTGCTATCGCTATGCCGTGGCTGGAGCAAGTCCCCGCTGTCGTACAAGCTTGGTTCTCCGGCCAAGAATGCGGTTACTCTATCGCCGATGTCCTTACAGGAGCTGTCAATCCCGAAGGCCGACTACCAGTGAGCTTCCCTAAGTGCATTGAGGACTGCCCTGCACACGGAAATTTCCCTGGCGAATATGTAGATGGACAGCTCAAGGTTACTTACGCCGAGGGTATTTACGTCGGATATCGTCACTTTGATCGACTTGCTCGGGAGAAGGTTAACTTCCCTTTCGGTCACGGCCTGTCTTACACGACTTTTGAATATGATCTGGAGAATGTTTCTCGCGAGGGCGACGATTGGTATGCCTCTGCTACTGTATCTAACACTGGAAAGCAAGCTGGCGGCACATTGGTGCAGGTTTATGCTGGTCCAGCTCAACAGTCTCCTGATCATCCGATCAAGGCTCTCGTGGCTTTCCAGAAGGTTCAGTTGGAGCCCGGTGAGGCGAAGTTGGTTAAACTTCTGGTGAAACAGAGAGACTTGGCACATTTCGATACAGGGCTGAAGAAGTGGGTGATTGATGAGGGCGAATATCGCTTCTCATTGGGAGTTTCTTCAGCTGATATTGTCGGAGATGTCGTGGTGAAGGCGCAAAAGGCTGTTTTCGATCCTTAGATTAGAGAGGTTAATTCTACTATAATCACGATAATCACTTCCTTGTCCTAGCACATTCCATGACGTGAGAGCTGAAAGTCGCTGCGCGTCGTGGCTAGAGCTCACGGAATGATTCAAGTGTCGGTCGCCAATAGGCTCACTCACTGGAAGGACCAATAGGTCAATTTCTCCAAAATTGCTATTCGAGTCTCAGCTCCGCTTGCATTCATCACTTCCAGAGCTCTTCTCTGCTAACTCGGAGGCGCTACTTCAGGTCTTGGTCTGGGCCTTGGCTCGGGACCCAACGTTACCAACACGCCGGTACACTAAAGACCCGGAACCTAAAGTGCAAGTAATTTAGGCAATAGTCAGCTGTTCCTCGGATCGGGTCCGAAACTTGGATCAAAGGCCGTCATACCCGGAGGGAATCCGGAAGGAGTCGCGTAACTACCGCTTCCGGGGCTCCTGTGTAAGTGAGTCTGGCAACACCACTTTCAGACACCAGATGGTATAATACAGTTGAAATGATGAGAGGTTATACCTCGGATACATAAGGTGTTCTTTACATAGCCTGTTTACCCAGCAAAACGTCATCCGAAAAACATGCGAGCACCTTATTCAGGGCAGTGTCTCTGTGGCAGCGTGAAGTTCACTATTTCATCGGAACCAGTCACAGTACTGTCATGCTTCTGTGAGCATTGCTGCATAGGGTCTGGTGGCACTCATCAACTGGTAAAGACTCTTGTTTAACAGATTATTGACAAACTAACCTATACCTGACAGATTGGAAAATTCATGGCCCAAGATGTAAAGGTCTCCATTACTGCTAATGATGCCATTACGAAGTACTCACTTTCCGATACATCGAGCGGAAGTTCTAAAGAGAAAGCATTTTGCCGTAGATGTGGATGCACACTTTGGACTATTCCGGCAGCAGCAAACGGTAAATTCTACATGATCCGACTCCCATTGCTGGAAGGAGGGTAAGTAAGCTACCCTATGCTGCGTACACTCATGCTAAAATGTGGTTTAGGCTCAACTTCCAACCAGCGAATGAGATTTTTGTTAGGAATCGGCCAACTTGGGTGGAGCCAGTTAAAGACGCGAGTCAATGGGACGAGATGCGAAAGTGACGCGTAGAAGAGACTCAGAATGCGGAGAAAGAGGGGAACTTAGCCTGTTGATGGGTTGGAACAAGGGTCACCGATTGGCCTGGGGAGGTCGAGCTCCATCATCCACACAGACCTCAGCTGGAGTTCTTGCGCCAAAAGGAGATACAAGCAATATTGTAATTCAGTCACGAGAGCAGTAAAACACTTTCTAGCGGTTATTTACCATGTCAATGATGCCACTCCAGCTCAGCCAGTAAGTTCAGTATATCCGGTATACCACCACTTGCCGACCAGCTCCGAATGAAGCTAATGCAGAGAGATTCAGTGACCCCCGCTAATGCTCCCCGGATTTTAGCCGTAGTCTATACGATCCCAGCCTCCAGCTTCATATCTTATCTCTTAATTCTGGGGATCCCCCGTTCCGAACCAATTCTTGTCCATTCCGAAAATCCATCCTCTCCCGACCCAACAACCAGCGACATTCCCTTCGGATACGGAACTAACTACACATGGAGCCTCCACGACGAACAGATGACGGTGCCTCTGCTAATCGCCAGAGTGGGGCCAAACGCCTCAAGATTGATGTCGCTTGCGATAACTGCAGAGCCAAGAAGGTCAAGTGTGACGGTGTACGACCAGGTGAGACAGACACTCACTCAGCCCCAGGAGGGGAGGCGACAAAGGCTAAGACGCTGCAGTCTGTGGCTCCTGTAGCAGGAAATTGGCTCTGAGGGACAAGTGCAACTTTAGCGCTAGTTCGACTGCCTTCATTCATCATCGCCCGCCAATAGCAGCGCCTTTCACTGCAGCCCAGAATGGACGTCCTGTTGCTCCTCCAGCACAAGCATTGCCAGTGCAAAGACAGGGTAGTTCTCCTTCTATGGCAAGCCCACCTGTTCCCATTCTGCCAGCGGTGAATACATACGAGCCTCAGCCGCGACGGTCTATGCCTCTGTCGCTGCCGCCACCACCACCGCCACATCACCACTCTCCAGTGACATCTACTCCCGGCAGCGGCACCAGGCCAGACTCGCATGGTGGTCAACGCAATGTCGGAGCTTCAGTTTGTTCAAACAGTCCTTCTGCTGTTGACTCCATGACGGCGGTCATCGATGAGGGGACGAGTACTGAAGAGTTCTTTGGGAAGAGTAGTGCGGGCTCTTTCACTGCTCAGATCAAGAAGGCCATCGATGTGAGGCTGGGAAAACCTGCAAGCTCAAGTGACAATGTATCAAATACATCTCGATCAGCTGGGGTTATGGGTACTGCTTCAGTCACATCGCCAGACTTCTCATACGTTCTACCTCCACGGAGGCAGGCCGATCATCTGATAGAGCTGTACTGGTTCTATGTTGATCCGTTGTATCCATTCCTAGATAGGTACCGATGGACTCGTGCTTATAATGCTATATTCTCCGGAACGACCATGGACTTGAATGAGCGAGTCTTTGTCGCTACACTGAACGTCATCCTGGCCCTATCCACCCAGCTCGTCGAATCGCATTCCTTAGAGCAGCGAGAACAGTCGAGTGAGACATACTTCCAGAGGGCCCAGGAGCTATTGCCGATGAGCCCCTGGGAACCTGGATCTCTCGAGTTGGTGCAGTGTCTGCTGGTAACGAGCCAGTATCTTCAGAGTACATATAATCCGCATCAGACATGGATGGTTATTGGCTCTGCCATCAGGATGGCCCAGGGATTGGGACTTCACCTGCCCGAGACCTCAGCGAATCGTTCGGACCCTGGCGAGCGTGAGTTGTTGCGCAGGATATGGTATGGATGTGTTCTGATGGATCGGTGAGTGAACTTGACTGTATCCTGTGTCCCAGTCAGCTAACCCAGCCAGCATGGTATCTGTGACCCATGGTCGCCCTGCCATGATCACCCAGCGTCCCGCAAAGAACGTGCCACATCCAGCGGAAACTTCAAACGCCCAGAATGGAATGCAAGGTCTGGAATATTACAGCTTCTTTGTGAGATCAGTGCGACTTTACGAGATCATTCACAAGACCATGATCGCGTTCTATGACGGCTCACAGGGTAATCGGCCGAAGGACAAGGAGTCGCAATTTGACCTTGAAGGTTTAGAAGGCGAGGACGAAGACCTCGATAGAGTGGTTCAACTAGATCGCTGTATCAGTAGATGGCAGTCAAAGCTACCAGATCATCTCAGCTGGGAGTTGTTGGAGTCAAATAAGGATGAAATAGCACGGCGACAAGCCGTAATACTTCGTATGAGGTACGCGTCTTCTACCCTCACAGCTGTCTATGGCTGTTAACTGATGAACAGATTCCTCCATGCTCGTATCCTGCTGCTACGGCCAGTCCTTTCCAGATTCTGTCTCACACAATCTCCCCAGGACAAAAAGCCCATGGACGACAATCTTCAAGCTCGTGTCGTTCAACAAGGCGCAATGTTCTGCGTCACGACAGCTCAGAATATGATCAAAACTCTGGTGAAGCACCAGACACTCGATGGCACCGTTGGTCTGCTTCCGGCCTGGTGGTACCGAGTCTACTACATCTACTCCGCTGCTACAGTCCTGATCGCCGCCAAACTTCGACCAGATGTCTTCTCGGCCGTGGAAATCGGCAGATCTTGGGGCCAAGCTATTTCAGTACTCAAGGCTCACGAGCAGTTCGGCCAGTCTCCTCGCCGGTGCGTTGCAGCGCTGCATATTCTTTCTTCAAAGATCTTGCAAGCAACGCCTCGTGGTTCGCCGGGACGTGAAACGGCGAACGCCAACACGCCCGGTGAAGGGAATAACTCAGGCCTCCCTCAACAACCGATGCAGAACATGGAGGTTCCTGATCTTGTTCAGCAACTCGCGGAAGAGTTTCAAACCCCAATACCAGACTTTAATCCTCAAGAGCTTGCGGCTTTCAACTTGGATGTGAACGACATGTCATGGCTGAACGATGTGCAAGGAGTTTGGGAGCTTTTGAACGAATAGCACAATGAAAAAGTTGCTTCTATGTCTATTTACCCAAATACCATGTTTTAATATACCAATTACTCAAAGACCATCTTATTCTTGACACTTCCCAACTCGGTGATGCTAACCTCCACAACATCACCGTCATTAAGATACTTAGGCTCCTTCATTCCCATAGCGACGCCACACGGTGTTCCTGTGAGAACAACGGTTCCAGCCTCAAGCGTTGTTCCCTGGCTGATGAAGCTGACAATTTCCTCAACACCGAAAAGAAGATCATTCGTACCCTCGTTTTGTCTCTCCTCGCCGTTGACAGTTGTTGTCAAGTGCAATTTGGAAGCGTTACCAACGACAGCAGGAGAGACGAGAAGAGGCCCAATGGGGGCGAATTTGTCGAAACCCTTGCTGAAGCACCATTGGGGAACACCTCCTGCCTTCTTGGGGTCTCGTTGCCATGCTCGAGCAGAGACGTCGTTGGAGACGACGTAGCCTGCTACGTATGAGAGAGCATCTTCCTTGGTGATGTTCTTGCCAGACTTGCCAATCACGATACCCTACATTTTGATGTTAGCCAGTTTTCCAGCAAAAAGATAGACGGAATACTTACCAGCTCTCCCTCGTAGTCTATTGTGCCATCTTGGGCAATCTTAGGAATGGGGACATCCTCACTGAAGCCAGCAATGGAGGTAGAGGGCTTGATGAACAATGAGGGATAAGGCGGCGGTGTTCGGCCACCTTCCTTGACTAATCACTCAAGTTAGTATAGTTCCAGTCGGTGTGTGCTTCGTGACTTACTGTGCTTGATGTAATTAAGGCCAATGCATCGGATGATAGGCACATCAGCCGGTCGCAGCAGCTCCTTTACAGCCTTGACGTGTACCTTGTCACCCTTGGTGAGTTGCGCCACAGGACTCTGACCCTTGTACTCAACAGCCCATAGTTCATTCTTGGCTAACTTGTCAGAAAAGTCCTTGTCATTCTCAATGACAGGGTCTCCAAAGGTCTCATTTCCGTTGTCATCCACAAAGCGGATGAGGCGGTTCCAAGCTGTTGAGGACATTTTGCGAGAGAAGGAAGACGTGAAATTTCTGTGATACAAAGGTGCTGCGATACTGGCTATTCTCATTGTTGCATTATCTTCAAGGTTGTATACTACCTGTTATAGTTGTTTCTGAAAGGCATGATGGTTGTTGGAGAGTGTTGGTGGTGAGATCCACTGTTGTGGCCACTCATAGCACGGTCCGGTCGGAAAGTCGGAGCCCGGACCCCACCGGAGTCAACCCGGAAGACGGATATTGACTTCGGCTGTTGTGGATGATTGATTAAACGCGGTTCAATGTGACCGTTGTAGCAATTCTGTTGCTTATCGGCGCTACTTCCCCAGCTTTCTCTTGTCTGGGGATCTTACGATTGTTATCCACCCCGAGACCACCCATCAATCCGTTATTTATTTGCAGAACACTCCAACGACACTTGCGAATCAATAAACAAGTCAAAAATAATATCATAATCATCTTTACTCTTGGAGAGACCACAAAAACAATGGGGAATTATACTAGCACAGTGGCTTCGCGCGCTTCCGATGGCGACTCACCAGAGATGAAGCAGTATCTCAGCGAACTACCATCCAAGAACTTGGAGCCTCTTTGGTCACAGATGAACATGATGGTGCCGCCGACACCAAACCCCACAGCGAAGCCTCACATGTGGACATACAGAGAGGCCTTGCCTCATTTGGAGACAGCCGCCAAGTTGGTGCCAGAAGAGAAAGCTGAGCGGCGAGTCTTAATGCTAGTGAACCCTAGCATGCGTGAGTATATCATATCAGCCATGTTACTGAACTCATTTGACTGACTTTTCTAGAATCACCATACACAACAGATACTATTTATGGAGGCCTTCAAATCGTCAATCCTGGCGAAACAGCGCCAGCACATAGACATCTTGCCTTCGCAGCTCGCTTCATCATCGATGGTGAAGGTTTCACAGCGGTTGAGGGCAAGAAGATGCCTCTCGTCAGAGGCGATGTTGTCATCACGCCGATTTGGCACTGGCATGACCATGGCAACGAGAGTGATAAGCCAGTTGTCTGGTTAGATATGTTGAACCTACCTCTATTCCGCTTTGCCCCTGTTCATTTTGCTGAGGGCTACTCTGATCCACGCTATCCCAGCGAGTGAGTTTCTTTCTACCCTGCATGATTAAGATGCTCTTGCTAACGCTGCCAGACATTGCGACCCTTGCGAGTTCCGTTTCCCATGGGCTCCCGTTGGGGAGGAACTCAACGCTGACAAGAGCGACTACTCTATCTATTACTACAAGCTCTCAAATGGAAAGCCTTTATCAACATTCCTCGGCGTTCAGGCCGAGAGACTGAGCCCTGGTGCCACGGTAGAGTCACAAGAGAGCCAGTCCTATCTTTATCACTGCTATGAAGGAAAGGGTCGCACTGAGCTTGTGACGCCGACCGGGGAGAGGATGACGTTCACATGGGAGGCACGCGATACCTTTGCTGTACCTTCATGGTGCAAGGTTAAGCATATTAATGAGTCTACCACGGAGCAGGCATACCTGGTGGCTTGTCACGATGGCCCTTTCCTTGAATGTTTGGGTATTCAACGAAGAAAGTAGTAAATCAAATGACCGACATGTCGCATAATGTTATTTTCTTTTGGGACATTCATCATCGGCTAGCTTACGTTTAGTCCATCCTTTATCTTTCTAGGGTCTACTTTGGTCCGAGTTCTGTCCAGATCTATTTGAATCATGGCATGAGATTGCTGCACGATAAACAAGACTTTACGGAGTAGACGATAAACACTGAGGTCATAATGATATGAGACATGTGTATATAGAATGGGAGGTTGATTGAGGTGAAGTTGCCACAGAATCTATTTGACATGCTAGATAGGTACATGAATGAAGGTCTACATCACAAGCGCCCGGAATCTGAGACTAAGGTGACAACTAGACTTGGCTGCCATCACTTGCCAGGCCCCTGGGCACTGACACGCTGTCGCTCAATGGTAATGAAGAAGATAGTGGTGTCAGCCTCGCCGCCACCAGAGTTCTCTACAACAAAACCACCGCTCACTGCTTCCGGATCCCAGTTGTCCGCGTCAAGATCGGCCTCGGAAACAGTCTCAAGAGCCTCAGTGTAGTGATGATCCTGGGGTGGCTTTCCAACAAGATCCGTGAGAAACTTCTTGTACTCGTTGTACAGATTTTCTTCAACCAGCGCCCCAGTCTCATAGGTTATGGCAGAGTAAAGATGGGCATCAGCACCTCCAACCTTGTCGTTGTGCTCGCTGTAGAAATTTGTAATCTTCTCCTTGGCTGTGTCCAAGCCATTCTGATCAAGATTGTAATGGGCGACAATGGCACCTTGCTTGGTCGCAAGGATGACACCGAAGCAGCCAGCGAAGGATGAGCTTCCAACAACGTGATTGCCAGCAGCAGTGAAGTCTACAAACTGGGTATCATCTTGGTTCACGTATGTTCCAGCTTTCTTGCTGTCGTCGAGCTTGCTCTCGTAGGCTTCTAGCTCAGGAGTTTTGACTCTGGCGTAGATATGGTAATCCTCGCGAACAGCAAGCCTTGGGGCATTAGCATCATTGAAAGGTGTCTATAGGTAAAGGACTCACTGGTTGGTGTAAGGTGCAGCGATGCAGAGCTGAGAAGCAGCAAGAAGGAAGAACAGTGAGGCCAACAGCTTGGCCCAACCGCTCTGGAAATTCTTGGAGCCCAACATGATGATGAGCGGGATAGTTCTAAACGAGTGACGATTTAAACGAGTGGATAAAACGAGAGGGTTGAAGAAAGACTGTATTGTTTGATGCAATGAGATGTCCAACTTCAAGAGTCTATGTCCTACATATATGCTGAATAGAGAAGGGATATCAGTGTAAGATAACCAGAGTAATGCAACACGGGAGTTTCCGAGCATCAGCCGTCAAGGCTTGAATCAGGACGAAATTACAGTACACGAGCCCCATAGAAAGGATCGTGAAAAAGCGGGTTCGTTGTTCATTCTTGGCCTGACCTGCCTGTGCGCGATGGGACTTGGGGGCGGGATAAAGTTGAGATCGTCAGCCAAGACATGAAAACTCCGAAAAACTTGGCCTTTCCGTCTTACCCGTTAGACATTAGCAGCTTGTCGTCGGATAATAATAGACGGGGAGTTCTGCAAGGCGATGCAGAGTGATTGACGAGGATCCTATGCTCGATCCTAAAACTGGATCAATGTTCCATTTGCTTATTATATATTACGGATGTTTACAGAGGAAACGATCTTTTCTTGGCTCAGGGTATCACTCGGCGCTTATGGATGTTCATCCTAATCTGGTGTCCTTACAGATTCTCGAATATTCGCGATGCCAGCTTGGCCGGGAGCTTTGCCATGAAAGGGATGGTTAGATTGTGATCCATAGATAAGCGTGAAGGATTCGCTTGATGTGACAGTCAGACACCATTACAAGGCTGAGAATGTCACGGCCCCCGAAGGATCGAGCGTTGTAACATGTTTGGCCCAGTAGGGCGCTCAGCTATGGAGATCTTTCACGAATGGAGCATATGTTGGTCCAAGGGCCCTATTTTCAATGTGCTACTACCCACTTGCTCGGTTCGACTATTGTTTTATAGGCCAGTCATACGAACGGGGGCCGAACGGCTGCAACGGCAATTGATGGGATGACGCGTAACGATATCTTTAAGATTAAGCATGTTTATTGACTATTGTTTTGCTTTGGTGGAAGTCGAGAATGACCAGACCTGAGACTGAGAAGATGGCCTTTTGGTGGAAGCCTGAGTCAATCGAGTGATTCCTGTTAAGTTTCTGCTTCACCACGGAAGATTTAATCGACACCCGAGCCTTGATATATCGCGGACTCTTTATTAATTGGGTGCGCCGTCTTGCATTGAAGGATCTAAGGCTGAAGAAGTGATAGACGACTTGTCTGGTGCCGGGTCCAAACTGTGACAGCGAAAGACGTAAATGGAAATGCCCGAAACAGAGCGAAGTCCGAAAAAACGATTCATGTCAAGCAGAAAAAAGAGATTGAAACTGGAGATTCATCAACCATGCCCATCCTTCAGTGGTTTTTACAATGCTGTTCGACGTCATCAATGCAACCTTACAAGTTCAGCTCCGCATCAAAAAGGAAGCGATCCGCAGGGGTAAGCGAGGATCCAAGAAACACTTATCAGACGGAAAAAGGAACCCGACGGGATGTGGCTTGGAACGGCACGGGCCGATATCATAACATGGCGATGAACCTACAATGTAACTAGGATTCGATCCTTCTGAACCGTTTCAGTTACATGTCCACTCTGCGGGACTAGCAAGATTAGGCTGGCCATAGCGCCTTGCCTCCAATGGACAAGCTACAAGCCTCCAAGCCTTGGGCAAGATGTGAGCCTGATTTAGTATCGGGATTATATACCTGTCTGTTGTGTCTGCAGTCTGTCGCCTAGGTCTAGCCCAACATACTCGTACTGAGTTCCTTCATTCGTTGTACACTAACTAAGTCATTCTTTTTCTTTTGAGACCTAGACAATCACTCGTTATGCGTCTGGTCGGTCTTGTTGTGGCTCTCGCCGCTTTGGCGGAGGCTCAACTCCCAGAGACTCCTGGAGCCAATGGTGAATCCACCACCACGACTCTTCACCCTCTTCCCTTTGAAACTACTTCGTCTGAGATTCCTGTATTCGATAAGACGACTTCGGATGTCGCACTTCCGGAGACAAGCACAGATGTCCCGGTTCCTGATACTGCATTTACTTCAACCGATATCTTGCCTGAGCTGTCTGAATCCAAGAGCACCGACATTGCGGTTGGAGGTACTTCTACTGCCAATGGTGAGTCGCCTCTTGACTCGACATCGTCTGGTGAGGTCCCTGTTGGACAGCCCACTACTGGGACGGGACAGCCTACTGGTCCCGAAACTACAGCCCAACAGCCTCCAGCTATCGACACTACAACATCACAGGGGCTTCCCGTAGCAGAGACAACTACTCAGCAACCTCTTGCCCCTGATACTGCCACAACTGATCAGACCCCTGGTGTCGAACCTACTAGTCAACAGCCTCCTGCACCTCAGTCAACTACTGAGCAAGGTCCTTCTGTTGACACAACCACCCAGCAGCCTCCTGTTCTTGACTCCACAACTGAGCAGCTGGCACCTCAGGTTACCACTTCCCAACCTTTTGCCGGAGATGAGACCACCAGTACCCAGGCTCCCGTTGTCGTCACCACTTTCTCAGAACAACCTGTTGATGAGGTGCCATCGACAACTGAGAAGCCTGAGGACCCCAAGCCTACTACTACTCAGCAGCAGGAGGCTGAGCTTACTAGTAAGGACGAGGAATCTGATCTTAAGTCCGAAGACTCAGACAACGAGGACCCCAAGACCAAGGGTGAGACTGACCCTGAGCCAACCACCAAGCAAGACGAGGCTCCAATCACAGTTCCTCCTGCTGCTGTCACTGCTGAGCCTCAAGAGACTATCTCAGGTGTCAGCGATAACACTCTGCACAGTACCAAGGACAGTGATGGCAATGATATTGTTGTCCCTGTTCTCTTTGGCCCGTCATGCCTGATCTTTTGTGAGCATGCTGGCAAAGACAATGGCCCTGGCGGTATCGTCCTTTGGGGTATTGGTAAGTTCGCTGACCTTTTCCGCCCAAAGTTTATACTGATATGTGACTTAGGACCTGCACCAGGAAGCTACGTCCTTCCCCCTCTCCCTGGCATCACTCCGGCTCCATCAGCTGTCGTCATCAATGGAGGTGTCCCTACTCCCGTAGGAACTCAGACACCCGAAGATCCTGACGACCAGGACGATGATGACGACGACAAGAGTACTGCCGAGGAAGAGACCAAGACTGAAGCTAAGACTACTGAAGCCAAGTCCACTGCTGAGTCTTCCGCTGCTTCCACTACTGAGGCTAGCACCACTGAGCTGCCTCAGCTATCGATGGGCGTTGAGACTGTCGTAGTGAACGTTGATGCTACTCCTACCACCGGCGCTACCTCTAGTGAAGCTACGACGGAGGCCACCAGCACTGAAGCATCTACCCAGACTACTGAGCTTCCCCAACTGTCTATGGGCGTGGACACGGTAGTTGTCGACGTTGATGCAACTCCAACAACTGGAGGAACTACTGAGACTTCTGCTGCTACTTCTACTGGGACAACTGAGGCTACTACACAGACGACTGAGCTTCCTCAGCTGAGCATGGGCGTCGATACAGTCGTTGTGGATGTTGATGCTACCCCTACTACAGGAGGCACCACCGAGACCTCGGCTGAGTCTGTCACTACCGAAGAGTCGAGCACTGAGGTTTCTGAGGCCACTAAGACTCAAGATACCACTACCGCGGAGATGACTTCAACAGAGGCCACAACTGCCGAGTCTACGACAGCAGGACCTACATCTACTGAGACCTCTGTGCAGTCTACTACTTTCGCTACTTCCACCACGACTAAGGAGCCTGAACGCGAGTATCCTTGCATCATTCATGCCAATCCCGGCATCGATCCCTACTGCGCCTGTGAGACTACAGTCAGTGGCAAGGGCTTCTATGTCTCCACTGATTTGATCTCGTCGTCTTGCGCCGACTACACGACCTTCCCTTCCTCTATCCCTACTGATGCTTTTGAGCCCAAGGTGACTGAGAAGCCCGATCCTGAGCCTTTCATCAAGACCGACGATGGCACAGTGGTTTCTTACCCCGACCGTACAGTCTTGGTTGGGAACTACCCTGGTGGAAAGTATACTTATACCCAGGGTGTCGGAGACGCTGTTACACTCGAGACTCCTTTGCCCACGCAGACTGATGCGAACAACAAGGGCTCTAGCCAGTGCGGTAGCATCGATGATGCATGTGACCGTGCTTTGAACGATGGTTTTGATGATGAGACGACATACACGGACTATGTCTCGCGCTATGCTAGGATCAAGAGCGGTATGATCATGCTCGCGACATTTGGTCAAGCTGGTTGCACAGCCCAGTTCAAGTGCGATGACTATGGTCTCGGAATGAAGGGCAAGGACATCAAGGATGCGTAAGTGAACCCTTGCATGGTCGATGATGAGTTTATACTAACTATTTCACAGTGTCCAGTACATGAAAGATAATGATGGAGTGAGCAAATGCGGAACAGCGTACCTATCCAACACGTGCCAGATCACACTGAACTATTGTACCAATTGTCACCATGACGGTTAATCAGCTGCTGCAACTATGGCGGCGTTGGAAATGACAGCTTTATTTTAGCAGTTTTTGTATAGATTTGTTGCCGTGGGAGACAATTCACGAAACTGACGCGTTAGAGTGTTGGCTGAGCCCTGAGCGTGTATATCTCTTTTTCATGTTACGCAGTGACTTATGTAAACAGGGATGGACTTTCTTTTTTTCCAGCTCCAGTAAGGTAAGGTAGTATGAGCCCCGTCGTCATTGTGAATGCTAGAAATTCCAACTTTTCGATATCATCAATTGCACAATAATTACCCTCACCGCCTTCATTTTTTGTGCCACAATGCGTTCCGACTATGATGTTACCAACCTCATGTTCGGGGCCGATACGGCTGCCGAACTCGACTTTTATCAGGGCGAGCCTAAGCCCCGCCTTGAACCCCTGCTTTTAGATACTGTCATGCAGGGTCGACCTCCTGTGTCCAACTGCCGGTTGCTTCAAATGCCCAACGAGATCCTGGCTAAGATCGTCAGCTTCGTCGCTGAAGACAAGGACGCCTTGCAACAGCTTGCCCTCGTTGATTCTGACTGCTGCGGGCTTTCTCGTGCTAGCCAATTCTCCGAGTTCAGATTCGACTACAGTCCCAATAAGATCAGGCTTCTGCTACTACTCGCCCAGGGGATGATTGGCCAAGATCGTCCCGGTATCCTAGACTGTATACGAAAATTCACATTCAAACCCGATCCATCCCAGGTTCGCGATATTCACCCTTACATCTGGCGCAGGTTCCAAGAGGATCCCGATGAAGAGTACGGAGGAGCTGCTGAAATCAAGGAACAAGGCGCAAGGCACTTCAAACAGATCCAACATGATGTGGCCCTCAATTTCAAGGCCATGCGCAACCTCGAGACCCTGGTTTGGGATTGCAATTTCCCACTAGATAAAGACACCTGGTCGCTCTTGGCCTGCTCTACAGCCCATAACCTTCTTATCAACGGCACCCTCATCGCTGAGAACTTCTCTCTGGGGCCACCTCTGACCACGCCGTCTTGGCCTTTGCGATCTCTCGTTCTGATGAATGTCAGGTTAGTAGGCTCCTGGGACCAAGAGCATGGTCGACTTGGCGAAGGGGAACCATTGCGATCTAATCCCAGCAATGACTTCTTCAAAAGTCTATTCCAGCTTTGCTCCCCAACTCTCGAATCTTTGACATGGGAGAGTTAGAACCCCGAGGCCTGGAAGCCTCTGTCTCTTGGGACTGATTCAAAGTCCTTTCCCAAACTGCGACAACTCCGAATCAAGCCTGGCCGTGATGCCATAGATGAAGCTAGTTTTGCTTCCCTCCTTTCTGCGCCGCTCAAGTCCCTCGAACCGAGTCACTCCTCTTTTCGTTTATTTGAGCATCAGATTCGTTCCCGTATCGAAGAGCCATATCTGGATCTTGAGGAGCTTGTTATTGAATTAACAGAGAATCCGCAGCTTGCCACAGAATTAATCCTCAAGCATAACAGCTTGAAAAAACTTTGGGTTGCTCAAAATTACTACATGTCGGGTCGTGATAATTCTTTGGATCGAGTCTTGATCCCTGGCCTTGGAAAGGGTCGATTTAATAACCTTCGCTCCTTGTATGTTCAATTTGGAGGTCAAAACAAGGATGCTGGCTACGACAAAGATCATTTTTACATTTTGCCGGAGTCTCTTGCGACTATCTGCGAGCTTACGACCCTAGAGCAATTGGGTCTGCGCTGCGATGAGATGGAATATGAGTCCTATTCATACGAGGACTACACTGGGGTCACTTTTCCCATCTGGCTCATCGACCATGGAAAGCTGCAAGCTCATCTGCAAAGTCTCAAGAATCTTAAGATGCTGGTCATAAGGGGAGATACATATCCCTCGAGGGCTGGCGAAGATTCCAGCCACACTGGATACTACAGACAGGCCTACGCGAACCCAGAAGATTTCCAGACGGCGGAGGATCACCCGGAGCTCGGCCCGTTCGTTCAGGAACGAGGCGAATCAAGGGTGGCTTGGCAGCACGCACATTTGTATCGCATGCTTGAGCATGCAAGGAGTTACCGAGCAATGTTACCAAAGCTCGAATGGATCCTTTGCGGAAAACGTCCGATGAGATTCATCGAGGACGCTCAGGGGGTTGTCCAACCCCATCCCGTTGGTAACGAAATGGATGAGTGCAAAACCTTCATCGGACGAGTTTTTGGTCTAGCTTCTGAGGTTGAAATAGCACATTTGACGAACTAAGGCGGGGTATATATTCGAGATTGACAGCCTGTTGTGCATTGTTGATTCCTTGTGTAGTTGGTAGCAGTCACCCATCGCATGGCCGTTATTTCTGAAATTTCTGCTGCCATGGATTCAATGTACGCACGGGGGCATTTGTCTTTGGTTTCACAAGGTCTCGATTCTTGTATGCAGACGTAACCACATTGTACCTATCCACAAGTAGCACCATATGCCAAAAGACATTTCTCGTCCCAAGCTTTCTATAACTTTTTAATAATGAACATGCACGCCACTGGTTTAGACAGTGGCTAGCTCAGTCTCGACATTTCTTTATTTGCTTATCTACCCATTCTATGGAGATACTTGGGTGAACCAGCCAAGAATCTGAGGTGCAGAAATACGGACGTTTATCGTCATGTCGTCGCCCTTTACGCCGTACCCAGCTCCCTGATTCCCATTCGTATCACTCTTGGAAGCTCGAAATACTAGTAAGCTACCACCCGATGATAGACAATCTTTGATGTCCTGGACCTGACTCTTCTGGAAGGTGGTTTGAGAGGTCAGGGTAATGCACACATCCTGGACAACAAGGAAGCTGGTGGTCCAGGCCGGGAGCTGACAATCAGTGGTGTCGATTGCCGAGCCGGTAGCGAATAGTTTGCGAGCATCCTCAGTGTTACCTGCCGAGATATCTACTGTGGAATCAGTGCTTTTGCCGAGCACCTGAGCGTTGAACCATGGTCTGTCAATAGCAACTTTCGTTGCACTGAACACAATCTCGACATCGGTGTTTTCAGTAGACAAAGTTCTTTCCTGGTCGGCGGCGCCAAAGCTAGTGGAACCAGATTCGCTGTAGGACAAAATATTGGTTGACCATGCCAAATTCGAAGTCGAAGTACAGCTGAGTCTTGACTGGGTCTGCATCGATGCTCGACTGCCAATGGTCAAGATCTCCCAACCAGGAGCTGATGCATTGCCTTGTAAAGCACGCGACGTTTCCTCATAGTTCTGACTGCCAGTTTCTCGAAGCATATCCTGAAACTTCTCAATTTCGACAGTAAGCGACGCAATCTGGTCATTAATGGTATATAGCTCAAGCCTGCTATCGCGACTGGTGGCCTGTGAGACTTCTGTCTGAGCCCGAGTAAGTGCTTCGGAAGCCTTAGCAAGATCAGTTGAGTTCTGGACATGTTTTAGTTGCAATGCAACCAGGGATTTCCACTGTTCATCGCTCAATGGACCTGCTTGGTACTGCTGGAGCAATGCATTGAGTTCCATCTTGTTCCTGTCGCTCAGTCCTTTTATAGCTTCAATACCGTTCTGTGCTTTTGAACAAGCTTGAGCAAAGTAAAGCTTTATGCACTGGGCAACTGGATCAGTATAGCCCTTGGCCATTTCCGCTTCTGTGGCGTCTGCAGCTGCCCTTGCATTATCCACAGCTATTTGCAACGATTTGAGGTCGCCCACCACAGCCACTAGAGTGTCCCTTCTTGCTCCAAGGAAGCTGCATTGTCTGATGGCGTCTTGCAGCTGACTCTGGATGCTGCCAGTATTGTCTTGTTGCGAAGGGTCCCGAAGACTTTTAGCCCAGTCGCTAGGGGCAAGATTGACGGGATAAATGTCTTCTGTGTCATCCATGTTGCGGTTCACGCAAGACCTCAAGTCCTCTCTCGCCTGCTGCAATGCTTCGTTGGCTTGATCGGGGCTGACCTCTTCGTCAGCCGAAATGAGGCCGGAAAGGACCTGGTCGTATGTCTCCGAGAGTTTGCTTCCATTTGGACCGCCCACGATGTTAGAAAGCTCCAACATGCCATCTGTGAGACGGAACTCCGCCTCAGCCACGGAAGATGGCTTGATCATCTGTGCAGAGTCTGAATCACTTCCATCATAATGTAGTTCGCTTCTCTGGAGGGGTTGTGTCGGAACTTGCATCTGGAAGAGAGTCTTGTCTCCGGCATCGAACTTGTGACGCAGTGCATCGTAGATATTGGCCAGTAGAGGATGGGTCGTGGAACTCATCGTTGCAAATCAATGTGAATTGAATGTCTTGTGGTTTTGAGAAAATTGTCCGCGAGGCTTGGGGGAAACAGAGAAGAGTTGGTGAGGGGAGCCAACTGAGCTAGCGAAAGTGGCTGAGACACTTTGATGGTCTAGCCCGGCCTGTGGATAGCCTCTATCACCAGCAGCACGAATCAAGTCAAATACTAACTCGAGATTCGGTGTCATATTACAGCTACGTAGTTTCATCAGCTCCGCCTCGAACTTGGAACTAGGTATTGGGGGCTTGAGCAACCTTTGTTGTTCTCCTCTCGCATATTTGAAGTACCTTGTCACCACATGCTGTATCGAAGCGGTACATGTCAGAACCAAGATAACTACTTTTGCGCAACGCTAACAACAGAAACAGTATTGAAACGCGCAGTGTGGCATGGTTCAGCAAAGTAGGATCACGAACGAATTGCGACATGGCGTAAGCGCGCGGTTTCTGGGCGTGTAACTATTGGGCGATGTTCAGGCCAAGGCCATGTCCATCGGGCCAACACGAGAAGGCCTGTTTGGAGTAAACAGCACACTACATAACATAGATAGTAACCAGCAAGTTCCCATAGTTGCGTATCCAAATTCATTATTTCTTACACTGTCAAAATGGATATCGCTATCGATCTCAATGTGCTGAGTCAACTCAACACGACTGAAACCAAAGCCATACACGACATATGTGACAAGTTGAGCGTTTGTGGGATCAAAGAAAAGGTCAAAGTTCCACAAATAGTTGTCCTGGGCGAAGAGTCATCTGGAAAGTCATCTGTTCTCCGGGCCATTTCTCATCTGCGTTTTCCGACTGGCGAAAATGGCTGCACGCGATTTGCCATTCAAGTTATGTTTCGGCAAGCTCCCGAGACTCGCATTGATATCACGATTATATTCGAAGACAAATCAAATAAAATCAGAACATGGCAGCACTCTGACTTTCAGGAGGATGACCTTGCTCATATCGTAGAGGAGGCCAAGAGTATTATGGAGTTCAACAGAGCCGGGAAGGATTTCTCAAAGGACCTGCTACGTTTGGAAATTGAGGGACCGCTTATGTATCCGTTGAACCTGTTGGATCTACCAGGGTTTCCAAACTCTGATAAGAATCAAGAAAATACTGAAATCCTCCAAGGTCTTCTAGGCAGCCACCTGGATAACAAGGACAACATCTATTTAGTCGTCGTCAACCCCAACAAGACCATTCCTGAACAGGTAGTTCTCAGACATTCCAGGCTGTTTGATCCCCATGGAAAACAGACAATCCCCATTATAACAAAGCCTGATATCATGCAGCCTGGATCCGTCGAGGAGCGAAGGTACATCAGATTGGCCATGAATCGCCAATTCATGAATCGCTTTGACCTCGGATGGCACGTTCTCTGCAACAAACGAGAGGAAGAACTGAGCTTTTTGAGGCGAGATGAAACCGAAGACCAATTCTTCAAAGAAAGCGCATGGTCATGCATACCATCGGTTGATCGCGGCGCTGCGAACCTCAGAAAGAAACTCAGCCTTGCTCTGTGCCATCATATGCGACGTACACTCCCCCTGGTAGTCGATGATATCGATTGGAGCCTTCAGTTCAGGGAATCTGATATGGAAGGATTAGGGCCACCTCGATCTAGCCCAGAAGAAATGAGATCCTTTCTCATTTCTGTGGCAAGTGACTTCCAGCGTGTTATTCAAGATGGAATCCACGGGCGGTATCAAGACAGATTCTTCCTTGTTCAACATGGTGAAATCACGAAGTTAAGGGCACAGATTCGAGATTTGAGTCAAGCATTCGATTATGTGATGAGATTTAGGGGAACGGAATATGGTATTGGACCACCAAATACTAAGAAGCCAGAAGGACACAAACCGCCTAAGCACCTCCTTAAGTTTATTGAGCACTACGACGAAAATGAATTTTTGGAGACAGAATTTGTTACAAAAGAGGAATTCATCAACAAAGTCGTGAAAAGGGTCATCTTTAATCGCGGCGTCGATTTCCCAGGGTCTCACACCCACGAGTTTGTAAGGCGGCTACTCCAACATCAGGTTGGCTCCTGGGGCGTAATCGCTCTTCGCCATACAGAGCTCGTATTCGAGGTTACCAAAGCATTCGTGGATCGATTACTCCAGTTTTTATTTGGACATCGATGTTTCAATGGAGGGGTTGAAGCCATCTTGACAACGTGTGTGGATCCTTTCTTCGACGAGAAGAAAGTGGCTATAGAGGCAAAGATCAATGAGCTCTTCAAGCCTTATGAACAAGCTTTTGCATTTCCCCTAGACCTTGACGGCTACAGAGAATTCTCTCGGAGATCGGGAGATCGTCTAGCCGAGCGAGTCTATAGCCTAGTGACAGCCAAAGCTCCCGTCTCCTCTGACGACCGCCAGAAGGAAAGGGTTACACGCCAGATGATTCGAGAAGCAGTTGCGGCAGAGAAAGATTCAGAAATACGAGAATCCGGGATATACGATGTCATTGATATCATGAGTATCTACTACGAGGTAATTATTCCCCATCCGTGCAGAGAAACTGGTTAACAAGCTTAGTCGTCGCTACGTACCTTTATTGAAAACGTGATCAACCTCGCAATCGAGAGCTGTCTGATTTGCGATCTGCCAAATATCCTCTCACCATCGATGGTTTACAGGATGAGCAACGAGAGGCTTCAAGAGCTGGTTGCAGATTCAGAAGAAACGGTATGCCGTCGGAAGGCTCTAGAAGCAGAGATTGAATTGCTACGTAAAGGTCTTGCTATATGTCGGCGATATCAGCTAAGGCCAGTTACCGGCACATGATTGGGGAGGAGTGTATTTTTAGATAGCCTGAATCACCAAATGTCGCTTCCTTTACTGATCCTACTCATTGCTCAAGCTGTTATGTTCAAGCTGCATGACCTGGTTCTGCCCCACGCCGTCGGCTTTTCTCGGCAAGAATACGGTATACCAAACCCACATCGTCAGAACCAGACGGCATAGACTGGAAACAGTGCTACCTCCGTTTAATCCATGGGGCGCTGGCGCAACTGGTAGCGCGTCAGATTCCAGTTCATTTCGAGATTCCCTTGAAAGTATGCTTGATTCCTGAAGGTTATCCGTTCGAGTCGGGTGTGCCTCATGCTTTTTGTTTTGGTTCATGGAAGCGCTGTACCTTTTGTAGTTGTGCTTGTTCACTTGTAGTTGCGCGATTTTCTTCCAACGCAAACTCACTCATGAAGGGCCGTCCAGTGATGATTGATACGTAGTAAAGTGGCAGTTCTATTTATGTACATACTTCTTCTATATTCCCTGGTATGTCCGCGATCCCTCGTTTGACCACAAAGGCGATGACGGAGTGATCTTGGTCAGTCCCTCCTTAGCCGCAGCGATCTCATCTTCATCCACCAACTTCCCCTCCAACCGCTCATGCATCGCATTGATGAGATATAGATCATCCTTAATCTCGGGCCAGTCAATAGAGTTCAGGACGCACGGCTTCCCTTTACTGGGGCTGATCTTCCGTTCAAAACGACCGCGATAGATACTGTAGTGCGCCATTGCATCCCACGGATCCCAGCGCCAACGGTTCTGTGGTATCGCTAGAATAGGAAACGGATTGGTCGAAGCAGTTTCGTCAAGAAGAAAATGAATCATTTGTTCGAATTGCTGGTCTGTCGGAGGGTATATCGTTCGTGGGCCCTTGCGGCGACATCCATGGAAGTATATTTGTCGACTCTGCCGTTGTATTAATAATGCGTCTCTTGGAACTGGACTTATTCCTTACCTCGGTGCCGTCCTCACCTCTATCAAACACAACGACGCCACCAAATATTCTGCCTTCAGCCCAGTATCCTACACTATCTGCAGCGCCATTCGGATATTGGTCAACTGCAATGTAAGGTCCATGCGTAAAGGCCGTTGGGTCCCGGAATGAATCCCACTTCGTCATATCTCGAGGAGAATCTCTCCAGACATCATATATTTTATGTTTCTCAGCAATTTCATCACGCTGGAAGATCTCAACCGCAAACGTATGACAGCTCACCGCAAGGAGCTCAATAAGCCTTAGATAGAATTCTTTGGACTGAGGTACCGATTTTCTAAAGGCTTCGACCAACTTGGAGCATTTCAGTTACAACATTTCCAGGGATGATCGAACATTTCTTACAGTGGTCTCAAATATCAGCGATGAGATATCAAGGCTTGACCGAAAGTCACAGACTCTTTCCCGAGTGCCCTCTGAAAGTTCTTCGTGCTCAAGTGCAGGGTGCCCGTCTTGCGGGAACTGGAAAGATGAATACGAGGCACTCAATGGCAAACCATCAAACACTTCTGCATATGTTTGCTTTGCTATATCAGCCTCCAGTATACGTCGCAAAGCACGCTCGAATAGACTGAGATGTTCGTTATCTAGGTCTTTCAGCCTGCTACCCCCGCCTTGATTTTGGGATAGCATGGCAGTGGCCAAAAAAAGAAACAACAGTATAAATCAAGTTGGATAAAAAGGGCACCGAAGAGAGCTACTAAGGTCAACGATTCTTTTAGTTGTCATGCAGGGTGAGATGGTGAAGAGGTGACCAATCGATGCTGATTGTCCATGCTGCCAAAGAGTCTAGCGGCTGCACGTGAACATGGCCGATATCCAATAGTGTTTTTCAGATTCTTCCAATGAGATAACATGAAGGGCCAGGGATAGGGCTCGCAATTGGAAGCATTGCTACCTGCGACCTCGTCTCAGTTTCTTAAAAACGTGCGCCCTCACCGTGGGTGTACTTTCATAGACACGAGTGAGGCTCAAAAACCATGTAGGGTTGCCCCAGAATGCGGTATTGCCATTACTAAAACTATCTTGGGCTGCCTGCAGTCTATTCATATGCCATAGAACCCTCCTACGAAATTATCCTAGGATGTCTTGCAGCTGTTTCAATGCAATGGCGATGCTTTTCCAAGCTCATTCTTAGTTGCCATCTACTTCTTCTTCTTGGGCTTCGTCTTGTCCACAATATCCACCCACTTCGCATCAATACCCTTGCTCGCCAAGATATCCTTTGCGAGGATCTTCCTTTGATCGCCTTGAACGACCACCTCCATCGATCCAGGCTTCGCACCAGCAACTTGGCCTACACTCGCAGAACCCGCGCACTTCTTCTGTAACTCTGGTGCAAGGACCTGAGGATCAATGAAGAAAGGCTCCAGGTTGGAAATCTTGGTGACGACCTTTGTACCGGTTCGCTTCTCGATTGTTATCAGGATCCGAGGCGGTAGTCCAGACTTTGGCTTTTGGTCGGGTGAGGGAGCGCCATGTGAGATGATGTGGAAGGGTTGGCAGAGATGGGTATCCTCGATCACTCGCTTTTGGAGAGTACTTCGGGGGATTCTTCCTGCGGCGAGGAAGCTGACATCTTCATCAGATGGCTTGGTACCTAGAATGTCGTTGGCGAGAAATGGGTCGAGTTTGACGCTGGAGTTTCCTTGGCCGCCTAATTCGGGATGTCGGTCGATGTACGACTTGATGGCTGCTGAGATCTCCTGCGAGGTGTAGAAGTCCGTCTTGGAGGGGACAAGGGTCGGTACGAGCTTTGAAGATACACGATAGACCATCTGGATATTGACTTTCTGCCCTGCAGATGAGCCCGACCCTGAGGCACGCCCGGCATCTGAAGTTGAAACATCTCCACCGCTAGTCTTGGGTGTCGGCAGTCGATATGGCCGGAAGCCCAAAACCTGCCGATCATCAAAGTCAATGTCCAGAATGACGGTCTCTCCGCCATTTCTGTCCTTGGACTTGACAATCAATTCTTTATCGAGATGCTTGATGAACTTTTTGGCGTTCTTCCATGACGTCTTCTTGATGTTGTAGTACTTTGGGTTCTGGTATCGGAGATTGGGCTGCACCATATTTGCGATGATGAAAGACGGTTGAAGAGGGAACTGTAAGCCGAAATGTGGCGGGGAGCCAGATTCTTTGGCTTTGTGGACTGCAAACAGGAAGGCTTGATGGAATGTGTTATCGATTTCTTTTGTCGTTGGTTCGTGTTCCTCCTCTACCTCATCACCTTCTCGGGCCTCGTCGATTTCAGAGCCTTGGGCAGCTGGTGCTGTCTCTGTTGGTTGAGTCTCTTCCTCCAGCGACAGTTTGTTAGCTTGAGTAGCCAACCCTGCTGCTAGCCCTGCCCATCCCTCCAAGCTTGAAGGCGGGTCGATTCCGCCACTGCCAAGTTGCTTCCAACTCCAGCACTCATCGCCAACCCAGTGAAGGGCTTTGACAGCGGCGCCCTTCTGGCCTCGCAAATCATCTGGCAGACTTGGCACATCGATTTGGCATGTTCCAACCCAGACAGGCACTGTATCATTCTGCATTCCTGCGACAGCCACAACAGCGCCAGTGCTCGCTCGTGCATCCCAGCTGGTGCCTCTGGCTTTTACGAGCCCAGGAACCATCAAGTCGGCGCCATGCTTCAACTTCTCTTCAACTACAAAGTCAGGCGTATGCAGAAGTGGAATGAGGTTAGGGTTGCGCCACAAAGTGTACACGGTTGGTATCAATCGGGGGTTCTTTCCGGTCTGAAACCAGAGAACTCTCTCATCTTGATCGGGATGTGCACCTATGTACACGGTTCCTTGTTCAGTTGGTGTGATGAAACGAGCTGAAGAAGTCGACTCTGGTAGAAGCGAGTTACGCAGTGCCGTTTGTGATTGTGTCCCTGATGACGCATCGTCGCCGGACTCTGGGATAGAGACTTGATAATCGCGGATGATTTGATCGGCGAGCTTTCGTCGATCTGAGGAGCGCAAAGGCGCTAGGTTTCTGATGTCGGGTTTTCGCTTGAACATGATGACGAGATGTGGCTCGGCCTCGGAAAGTGGTGATAATTGGAGTATTCTTAAGTTCGTGGTTGATCTTTGAGGTAAGATAGTTGAGTATTTTAGTAGAGCGGGGCGGGGCAGAAGATGAGATCGCTGAGTAATCATGAGCTTTCGTCATAACCAATCGCCCCGCCACCAAATGTGAAGCTCTCATGAGTCACCCACTATGATTCACTTCGACTCATGTTACACAGCTCTAGGCAGCGTGTTGCCTGCATTGACTTTTGCAAACCCTTGAATGAGATTGATTCTGAGCCTTGCTGTTTTGACTGCGGCGATTGGGTTTGGCGTTGAATATCACCCTTCATGCCCAGTCGTTGTTTGTTAGACTGCTCCGCTTGTTTGAATCAAGAAGATAATCCTTAGGGACAAATCACAAACTTCAATCATGAAATCTGTCTCCTTTTTGTAGAAATAGATTTGCTGAGTTTCAGTGGTCGCTTCCTAAACGCAACGTGTTCAATATCCGCACTCACTGGCCCGTTGCTCTAGGCAGCTATTTTGGATCTCATATAAGCCTCTTTCATCGTGAGTCATATTTCGACAGACTCAAACCTTTTACTTTCTACAATCATGGCAAACCTAATCACATACGCCCGCGAATTTCTCGCTTCAATTGGTCTCTTGAGACCATCCTCAGGCACGCCAATCACAAGCTTATTCAGTACCCTTCCTGGCCACCATCGCATCCTCCTTAGCGGGCTTGACGATGCTGGCAAATCAACTCTCTTACGCTCTCATCTGGTCACCAATGAAAAAGATATATCCAACGTCGTATGCATTATTGCCCATCAAGTTGAAGTCTATAGATGCGGGAATGTCACTTTCCAAACCATTGATCTCGGTGGTGGCCGGCCTGAGACATACTGGAGAATGGAGAGGTCGTTCATGAAGCACTGCGATGCACTTGTTTGGGTCGACGACTCGGCTGATCACGACCGTCTCATAGAAGCAAGGGAAGAGCTTTTCCAAGCTATACGCCACCAAGGCGGATTGCGCAGCGGCATCCCCGTGTTGATTCTAGCAAACAAGCAAGATAAGAGCGTATGTGGCTTGACCTTATAACTGAACTTTACGCTGAGATGCTCCGCAGAACGCTCGTACAGCAGAGCAGATAAGGGGATTCTATGTCGACGATTCTTCGTCGCCTTTAGTAAATACGCCACATGTAAGTGAATCAGAGGAATGACGCGCCACGAACTAACGATGCTGCAGGCGGTGTTTGGATCCAGCATCAAGACTGGACAAGGGCTGTTCGAGGCTTTTGAATGGCTTAGTCACACTGTTGATAGCAGGATGAAATATGACACCGGCATCAGTGAAAAGGTTCCGCTATACGACGAAGAGGAGGAAGCGACTAGAATCATTATGGAAGGACTACAGCCAAGTTACAAAGAGGAGATTGGCGAGAAACGGGGGTATCAGACCCATTAACTTTAGCTTTCATCATGTTACTTCTCCAATTTCGAAAAAGGACAAGCTATTTGATGGTATTCTGCTTCTATAGTTTAACACGATACTCTACAGTCCGGTCTTCTTTAGGTCTATAACGCTCAGGCTAACTTGGTTGGTGCTGCTAGGAGGCAACCACCCGCCTCCAATAATAGCCAAGAAGTTATCGTTCTCCTTAAACACCATAAGCCCACGAGTATACGCATTAGGCTGAGGGGTAGCAAACTCGACCCAAGAGTTCTCGGCACCGAGGTTCTTGTTGACAAAGATCTGAGACTGGCTTCCAGCACTGACGATAATACTTCCGTTGGCTCCTCCGACCGAACTCCAGACAACGGTAGGAGAACTGACGGGGCGGGTGCCCTTGTCGCTGACCAGGGCGTACTCCTTGGCTGCGAGGATGTTGAGAGGGTTGGAGGTGAGACGGTAGAAGATCCTGCAGCCTTGGGTACCGCAGGTCTCGTAGACAAAGATGTACTGGCCGTTGGGGAGAAGAGTGATTCCTGGCATACCGGGACGGGCGTTGTAGTTGCTATCAGCGACGTCATTAACGAGGGAAGACCAGCTAACAAGATCAGTAGTGGTTTGGTGAGAGAGCTTCTGGCCATGCTTGGGGTCACGCTGATCGGCGTAGTAGCAGACGAGCTTGTCTTGATAGACCCTGTCTCGAGTAAGTACAAATCCTTTGCGAAACTGAGGAGTGGGGTCTCACATCATATGAGGCTCCCATACTGGCGTGAGGCCGTTGTTGGGACGAGCTTCGCCGCCTGACGCAATGCTGGTAGCAAACTTCCAAGTCTTTCCGCCGTCAGTGCTAGCATAGACATCAATCTTGGTCTTGCTCAGATCAGTAGGAATGCTGTTTCCTGTGCAAAGGATAGTTCCCTTAGGATACTTTCCAATTGCTCTTGGAAGCTCATAGAGGTCTGGCTGGTATCTTAATCCCCAATTGTTAACTGTATCCTGGACCTTTCCGATCTGAGTCCACTTTACACCACCATCTGTAGAACGGTAGATGGGGAAGTAGACCAGCGGGGGCTCCGGGGAGTAGTTCTCCCAGGTTGCCAGCAAGGAACCGTCAGAGAGCTGAATGGAGCGGGCGTAGAGAACGCGAGGGTCTGTCCAGCCAGCGTTGGAAGGAGGAGAAAAGATGACATTATTGGAGAATGTTGAAGTAGGAACAGCACGCTTGGCGGGTGTAGGAGGCTCTTGGTTTGCCGTAGGAGCTGCGAGGACTGCAGAGAGACTCAAGAGGCCTCCCCAGAGAAGAGATTGGAAGCGCATGATTGCTGTGAGGTGCAGATGAGGATGCTACTGTCTCTTTTGTCGTTCCTAGCGATCCTCAGTACTTCTTATAGCAATTCACATATTCACAGTCCTGCCTCGGCAGCTCCCTCAGCTTGTCGCCCATAGTCTTGGCGATCAAGTTCGGGATATCTACCGACCATGCAGGCCACGATGTCACGAAGTTTCTCTCCAGCGGCGGCATCTCAATGGTGCGGTAAATCTTGCATGGTGTCATGACCTCCTTCTCTGGGATAATGAGCCGTTGATCCCCCTGGTCGTCGCGGTTTGTGGGGTCCCCGCGTGAACATGTTTTTGTGCGGGGAACAACTTGACGCGCTTTTGCTTGATTGGGTTGACGGAGAGGGTAGCTCCGAAAATGGCTTAGACCTTGGCTTGGGAGAGAGAAATACGGACTTTGGAGTTGATCTTTTGCCTGTTTGTGACGTAACTCCAGGTATATTAAGTTCGCGGAATGATACCGTGGAAATGGTGAAGTTGTCCTATTGGGTTGGCCCCTGGCAGTTCTAATTGTAAGCTTAAAACTCGATGCGCGCCAATCGTCAGTGCCAACATTCAGAGCTTGACTTGAACTTGGTCAACAAAGCGACGATGAGACAATGGATTGGAGCATGAACGTAGCGCAGAGTAAAAGACAAAAGATGTTCCATAGTAAGTTGGAGTATTTATTCGCAGCTAACTATTATACCCAAGGCACGCTGTAAAGATTTCGCGAGGTATGTTGGAATTGAGGGCCTACCCGGCAGTGTGGAGATTAAAATATGCCTATACTTATTCACAACACGGGTCTCACTCGGGTCAGGTTTAACAAAGCAGCCTCGTCTTGCCTTCAGATACTTTGCAATTGCTAATTGGTAAAAATGCAAACAAAAAAAAAGCGGATAACAGTGGGAATAAACCACCTATCTTGGACGAACAGGGAATCGAACCCTGGACCACTCCCAGATTTTTCTTTTGAATCATGCTAAGGGAGTATTATACCACTAAACCATTCGCCCGCAACGACTTATGATTGGTTAGTGGAACTCTGGTGATTGTGCTATATATAGCTGGCCCGAATCTTGAGGATCTCCATTTCAATTTCCAATGTATTACAGAGTACATTACCGACATCCCCAACTGCTGTGCATGAGGAAGTTACACTCTACAATCACTCGTCCTCTACTACCTACAGTCAAAGCAATTTGTATTAGCAACCTCTTAAACCTCATGACTTCATATTCTCCATCATAGAAATTGTTAGGCAAAGATCCTAAGGGGCTACGATTTCTTAGCGCTGCATAGCATGCATCAAGTTTCCCTGAAGGGATCGGCAAAGCCTTCAAGAAACCTCAGGAAGGCCCAATTCGCCAACATCAGAATCACGATGGAGGATTGAGTCCTGGCTCAGACCTAAGCTCGGGTAGGATGGAAGTCGGCATCCGTGTCCATGAGCAAGCCATCTTCCATGCAGCTCGCTGCTGAGGCCAATAGGCACAGATCATTCCCCAGTTGCCCACCTACCGTCCGTGTTTAGCTCATGTAGGCGTCTAGCTAGCTAAGCTTCCCCCATCTTACAGATACTGAAGACATGAATTGCGGTCCTGTTGGGTCAGCATATCTTTTTCTATCTCAGGGAATTGATAAGCGCGGAGTTGCGTGTCTACTGCTTTTGTGTCAACTGATGTGGAGCATGTAGCGTGTGTTAATCGGAATAGTAGTGCCATCGAGGGAAGCCGGCAGGCCGAGCCAATCTGTGAAACAAGAATACTTCAGTGCGCAATCGTCAACCTCTTGATACTACCGCTTTCAGTCTCAGTCGCGGAGATTCCGAAGATTGGCATCAATTGAGCCCCCTGGGTGAGCAGCCATATTGCTCAAGGACTACTGATAACTATGTGTCAAGCAGACAAATTACGATAACAATTGCGTCTTGCTAGAGTAGCACAAGTTTGCGAGATCACGAGAGTTAGCTCGTCATGGTCTCAAGCACGAAACGTGTCGGCCACGTGGAAATTGGAACTAACAAATAGCTAGCCAGGCTATCCGGCCAGAGACTGTCAGGGGTTCATGAGTCAGTGCCAATGAGCAGTCTCATGAAGGTCCTAGCAACTGCCGATTTGTGATTTGTTTGCCTAGCTTGCATAATCAATGCAAATTATGAGTTGGTGGCGGCGTTACGGTTTCGTGTTCGCTGCCGCCTCATTGGCTGTGTTTGGGCCAGGCTGGGGAATACGCGGATGGCATCTACCCGGGACTCATGATCATGCAATTCATGCGATTAAAGAGATAACAGCCTGAGCCGCATAATGCATGGGTTCCGGTGATGAGGCGTGATAAGATAGACTGTCGGCAGTCGGGAATTTCAGGAGCCGCAATTGCCCTCTCGGGAGAGATAACAAGATAGAGTGTAACTATCGCGACATTCCAAAAGGAAAATGCCATCCCACGAGCCCAACGAAAGCTTCCACGGACTCTCGGGTTCCCACGTGGATGAATTCTCCTGAACAACTTTACCAGGGTATTTTCAGCCCTGAGCACAGACAAGCGGAACCTAAACCCACTGCATCTCATCTCCTGCCCATTGATCATTTGTGATAGTGACATTGTAGCGCAAAATGGTGCATCGGGGTTGCGGCCGTTGTCCCGCCGTTCTAAGCTATTGAACGGATATCTGGGGCATCCGCGGAAGATCGACATGCATTTGATTCAGAAGACCAAAGATCATGAGCTCTAGTGCGAGCAAAAGTGCAAAATGACCCGGACTGTTGGTTTCCGGAACTAGTCCCAGGATCCATTGTCTGTGGACATTTTTGTTGAAGCTCAGAAGCATAAGCGAGACGAAATACAGAAAGGGAACGGTCGGCGATGATGTGTTTAGATGAAACGGGCAATGCAACCACCACGTCAAAAGCCAAGTCAAGGGTCTTTCTAGAAACAGTCGATTTCTTCGGCATCAACAAGCTTTCTTCCAATTCATGCGTGCATCATGGAGAATCGGTCGAAGGGAGATCTCGGAATTCCCGCGAGCCATTCTCCCAGATTGACGAATCACCTCGACCCCCGTTGGCTCTTCAACCCAAGTGGAACCACTCTTGGGCGCCACGGAATCGTAATTTGCGTTATCTTGTTTAGCGCCTCCTTGAGCCTCAAAACCAAATGGTTCACTGAGTCGTTGGGTGAGGGTAGCGCATCATTTCACGACCGGGTCGGTTGGCGCCACAGTAGATCTGGTCCGTTGATGTTCGGATCATGTCCATGTCCATATTTCCATTGATTGGGGCTGGGGCTTGATCATGTCACGCAGCGGAACCGCAGGCGCAATTTGCTTCAAGGTCAGCGTCAGCCAGCGTCAGCCCAAGTGGGTGAGCGGAGCCGGCGGTGTCGCTTCAATGTTGCATGTCGATCATCGGTGAAGATCACCAACAACAATCCCATACAATAAAATTGACAAGGGCGTTTCAGCTGGCGGGCAAAAAGACACAAAGCAAAAAAGCAAGGCCGAATTGCCGGGTGGTTTTGTCCCATATTTAACCTGAATGTAAGGGTAACATTTCCCGTGTCTTGAGAATTTTCCTAGATTGATGGAGCTGTTTTAGGCTCCAAGATGTGTATGATTGGTGGAAAAGACGCTCCCAATCCTCTAGACAGATGATGCTAGACTGGGCTTGTCCTAGAAGCAAACCTTGTTCCTTCGGTGAAAGGGGTCATGGCCACAAAGGTCGGGTTGGTCCCTCGGTGACAATGCAGAATCGACCTTGCAGTAAAGTAAAGTAAACAAAACCATAACATGCGAGGCTGGACTGTTTTGAGCTGAGTTATCAGGGCACACCAGGGAGGAGAGGAGAGGAGTGCTTGGCGTGGTGGTCACTGCTCCACGGACTAAAGGAAACGCCTGCAAGATGCTGCATGCTAGCAACACAACTTCGTATGCACGTGGATTAATCAACAGTCTAATCTCCATCTAGATCTAGTCAGTCGCGTGGTCGGGCGGCTCGCCATGTGGTTCTCCGCTTCCCACGAGGAAAAGACTCTGCACCCGCTTGCTCAAAGAGGAATCGTTCGGCGGCCGCACGAGTAATGTAGGTCCCCTTTCCAATCCTTTATCATCTCCGGCTCCGCCATCGCAACGCATCGTCGCCCGGACCTGCTATCGTTCGCTCAGTTGTGCTGCTTCATTCTTTCTTTGCTTCTTTAGATCTGAAGTGATGCTTGACCTAGGAGGCTCTACTACTCTGCAGAGGCGAGCTTCAACGCAGGTACCCAACATGTCAAAGGGAACAATTACACAGTCGTCGTCGCGATTGCTATGCGCGTCAACAGATGACCGACCGCAATCAAAGGTCGGTACTTGGCTCCGGACATAACACCGGCTATAACAACAACATTTGCTTTTTTTGTTCAACACCACTAACAGCTTCAAACAGGACCTTCAGGACCTATTCTCCGCCCTCCTCGCCAGTCTTCTCCCTCTCATCCCTCATCGCGTCCGCTTCATCAAGATCGAACACACATTCCTCGCCGAAGATGCTATCCACAACCTCGGCAATCTCAAGCTTACCCAGTCAAATCGTATGCCTGATCCTAGCAACCCATCGGGCACCGTCGTCTCCACCTCCACAACAACCTTCTCCATGAACAAGAACACAGCCCGAAATCTGTGTCAGCAATTCGTCGATGCCCGATATATCGAGTCTGCCGATGGAAAGCCCGACCAAGTGTTTCAACAAAGAGGTGGAGTATGGAGACCAACGTCCAAGGGTATCATGATCTTTGACTGGTTCTGTCAATCGAATGGCCTTTACCAAGATCAGCTTAGCGAGCTGCACTGTCTCATCACAGGGCCTTTGTTACACCTGGAACGAGATGTCAAGACCGACAAGTGCCATGTCGATCGAGCCACCACTGAGGTTGTCTTCTGTCGGTTGATCGGTGTTGACGGACGAGGCAAGAAGGGGCCTTATTCGGAGGGTGCAGCAGGTATCCGACTCCAGCCAGAACGCAAGGTGAATGGCAAAACATACCATGATACTTGCACTGGCCAAGTCATCGCTGAGTGGCTACGAGATAACACCTCATGCGTCGATCTTCGAGAAGCCGTCAACATAGCAACCCACTTCGTGCACTACAACCTCATCGAGTCAGTGACAACAGACATGGCCTACATGAATCAATTCGCCGCCTACAAACTCTTCCAACCAACTCCCATCGCCATCTACCAACTCTCCCAACGCGGTCAAGACCTTGTCGAGACTAGCTCATCGAGTCGCTGCTCATCACAAGGCAAGACAGACACATCATCAGCAAAAGGCGGCGTCAACGAGAGCAACCGCCACAAGCTTGAGAAGATCCTCCTCGACCCTACACTGCGATTGTTGTTCCGTGAGAACCTTCGAGAGACTTACTGCGAAGAGAGTCTCGCATTCTATGAGCAGGCTGATGAGATCATTCGGGACTCCAAGGCCATGCTTGAGACTATGCTGAAGGATAAGAAGGGCGACGATGCAGCAAACGAGCTTCTGTCTCAAGCGCATGTTGTTTTCAACACCTTCCTCGCACCTGGGTCACCGCGAGAGGTCAACGTTAACCATAAGATCCGATCAAGTCTTGCTCAACGGATGACCAAGGCCCAGGCTCTTGATGCTACGGTAGCAGATACCTTGCAAGAGGTGACATCACTATTGGAGACGGCCCAAGATGCCGTCTTCAAGCTCATGGCCACTGTAAGTCATTCCTCATACCCTCTGCAGCATCGTGCTAATGATATCCAGGACTCTGTGCCCAAGTTCCTCAACAACCCAGCAGCCGAAAGCCGACTTGTTCAGGCCGGCGTGCGATGATACCCTAATTTCCTTGGAGATGTTCGATGTAATACAGCGAGCGAGCATAGCTACACCAACCACATTACCATTATTCTAATGCTTTTATTTCCTTTGTCGCATAGCAATTGTACGATGGTCGGAGATGATTCCCCCCATAGATTAAGATAGACGGCGATTTTAGGTAGAGCTGGCTGCATGTCATACTACAGGGATTTTTTGAGGGCTGTGTAACATGCCATGACGCATACTACATCAATTAAGATACGGCTGTGAGCATCAATACAAGATTCTGAGCCCCTCCATTTTCAATCCTCTTCGTGACATCGTCTGAATCTTCTTCGAAATGGAGTCATCGCAAAGTCACTTGTCGCCACATTCAAGAGGTCATGACAGACCTGGGAGCTTGAATGTGTCTTCGGATCAGATTGAGCTCCTGTTACCATGAGAATCTTCTAGCAACAGCAAGCCTGGGATCCCAGATCTCACTGCGGGGGCGGCTAAGAAAAACAGCAAGTTCAGGTCATCGATGACAGACGGAAATTTCGCCCAAAGATGGAGCACATACACTCTACACCCGTGGAATATGTGTCTCTTGATCGTTCTTGGTACCGTGTTAGCATGTGGCCATCATCTCTTCTATCTAAGCCTTGATGGACAAGAAGCCACCAGCCAACCTCTCATGTTGCGATACGGTACAATGGTTGCTTTTTGCGCTAAAGCAAGCCTAGGAACTGCTGTCGCTATGGCTTTTCAGCAGCGAGCATGGCTAATCGCCCGCCACAAGATGGCGCGTCTCGAAACAGTGGATGACGTCTTCATAGCCAACAGCGACATGTTTTTCCTCCTGACATGGTCCTCCATCGAGAACTCTAAGGTTGGAACCCTGCTAGCTCTGCATTGTTGGATTACACCATTGGTGGTAGTTCTCACGGCTGAGACCCTGGCTGTCGTGGCCGGAGTCACGGAGGAGCTAGTGTCGTGTCCATCTGTCCGAACGCTAAACTTTGACAATAAGGCCAACTTTGATTGGCGAGGGCCTTCGACGATATGTTGGGGGAGCTGTCAACAAGGAAGACAACGTAACAACGGCGTATATTCTCCTCACATCCTTGGGGTCCAAGATAAACCCTCTTCCCATCACAGATCTGCGCCAAGGTATCCACAAGCTCTACGAAGATATTGTTATGTCCCTTCTCTCCGAGCCATCCTTTGTTGCTGTGGTGTGGGCGTCGAACGGGAAGCCATCAGGGACTGGGAAGGGGGACGCTTCGACGAGGTATCCATGCCGTCTGCAAAGACAGACTACACTGTTTGTGTATAAGCAGGTTCAGCTGTCATCTGTTTACGCGGCGAGCATCTTATTAGCAGTCGTTGGAGTATTGGTAGTTTTACAAGCATATCGAGAAGAAGGCGTGATGCTTGATATGAAGCCTTCCTCGATTATCAGCGCTTCAAAGAATGGGGCGCTAGGTGCAGAAAGAGGTGATGCTAGGACGGGATATGGTCTCGTACAAGAAGGGGCTGAGACAAACCTCCAAGCTCCTGGAATGGGAGGAAATATGTCACAATAATAGAGGCTATAGGCATCGAGAAGGACACCTTACGTGTGATACTCCATGACACATGACTCTGATGACAGGAAGCATGATAGATTATTTTTCTACTGTAAATGTTCCCCTGAAGAGCTCATTCTGCGTTGACTTTCCCGCCTTTGACCAAGAATGCCACCATAGCGCCCTCGCCCATCCGAAACTCAGGCGCTCCAATGACTTCTAGTATAGAAGATATGGTGAATGAGTGAGTTGTCAAAGCAATACAGGATCCAGAATCATGTCTCCAAACATCCTCAAGTAGTTCTTGTGTCCGGGCAACATGTGCTTCATTCGACTCTGATCGGTCAGCATGCCATAATATATCTTCCTCGGCGAAGCCTGATTCCAACTCATAGTCGGGATAAGAGGCTTGAATCCACTGTCTCGTCCTCCGCTTATCGCATGTATGATTTGTAAGTCTTTCTCGAAGATTCTCTTTCACTACAGGTCTAAAATCAGTCCCTTGTTCCGTGATGAGGTCTCTGAATATGAGACTTGTTGTCCAGAGGCCTCGAGCAAGTGGGCTGGTGTAGATAGTATCGGGGACGGGAAAGCCCGCATTCTGGATGCCCTCAGTATACAGCTTCCCGAGTTCTTGAGCCTGTTGGATTCCCTTTTCAACAAGTTCGGCATCAAGCCAAGTTCTGTTTGCGTCCCCGGGTAGCTTTGACCAATGATTCTAAGGAGTATCAGCTTGCTATAGTCATGTTCGATACGTTGGGAGAGGATTACCTTCCATTCTTCTGACCCAACCTCCTCCATCACATCGTTATGAACACCGTGGCCATGTCGCGCAACCAGCAAGATTTTATGTGAGATATCTGAATCGCCCTGGTGATTTGATCCTTCGACATGTTCAGTAAGCCTCGCCCATTCTCGACCATCAAGCAAACCAAGATTTGGCTGAGTGGTGAGCTTCCAACCAGGACAGGATTGAGAAATCACTGGATAGTCAACAAACCAACCAGGTTCGAAGGTGAACTTATAGGAGCATTTGGGATCTGACATTGAAATAGAGGAGAGAAGTGGTGATAGCAAAGAACCTGGATGCATTTAAGGGGGACTGTCGGTAGGTATATCAGAGGTCACCCTGGCAAGACAGACAGATAATTACAGCAAAAGGAGACTGAATGAAGCAGCATGGAAAGCCCAGACCACAAATGACTTTGTGACGCAGTGAGACGGAGGCCCCCTTCGCTCAGCAACCAATGATACACCGCCAACAAATCCTGCGTCATGGAGTCTAGACGTGCGCCTTTTGAAAAATATGACAAATATCACTGGCAAAACAGAGAGGGGACAGCTCAGCCGCAATTACTAGGGCGAAATCATAAGAGCTAGGAAATGGCCAAATCTTTTATCACATGCCTTCTTCTGGCCTCCATTCGATTCTTTAGTCCACAGCATCGTTTTAAGCAACATATTTCTATTTGTTCTTGCCAACCAGGGTCCCATGGCTCTGGACTATTCGGAGTTCCCAGTCAAGGCTGGTGAATTGCGTCTAGTGTCGCTCAAGAATTGGGATTCAGATATTGCCAAAGCAAGGTGGAAGCTGAGAGTAGTCAGCTTGGATCAATCGCCGCCATACCACGCCCTTTCGTACAGATGGGGAGCGCCAATTGACGAGGGGCATTTTAAATCATATACAAATGAGCTTGTCGCGTCAATAAAAATTGGCGATGGGGAGCTTAAAGTTGCTAGAAACCTGATGGACTTCCTGATCCAAGTGAAGGAAGACAACAAGCTGAGAGACGAGGAGTTCTGGATCGACGCGATATGCATAAACCAGGGTGATCGCAGCGAGAGGAGTTACCAAGTCAGTAACATGATGGCTGAGATCTACAGAAGAGCAGATTCTGTCATTGCGTGGCTTGGGAACTCAGATGCGTATACAGAGCGAGCGTTTGAGCACATTGCCAAGGTAGCTGACCGGAACAACCTCCAATCTTTGGGCATACCAACTGGACAAACAGGTTCTGAGAATTCTGAAGGAGACAAGGCCGGTTGGGAGGCTATTGGAAAGATATTCGATCGTACGTACTGGAACAGATCATGGATCATTCAGGAACTCGTGCTCCCAGAGCACGTCACTCTCCGCTGCGGAGTGTATTCAACCGATTTGGATGTTTTCGTGAAAGCTTCCCACAATATATCGACGAGCCATTTGAAGCAGTTCTACGACAATCGATCCATCGAGAGCACGCGATCTGCCGCCACAAGCATGAAAGCGTCGCGCAACTACGGGGTCCCGGCGATTCTCGAAGCAACCAAATCCTCCATGGCTACAGAACACTGGACCAACGTGCTGCTATACACGCTGATACGATCTCGCCACTGCGAGGCTACGGACCTCGGGGACAAAGCATATGCTTTGCTGGGACTTATCCAAGGTCCTCTGGGCATCAAAAAATTACCGACGTTGCTGTGCCCTCCTACGGAAGGAAGTGACTGTAGCCCTGGAAAGACATACCTCGATGTCGCTACCCAGCTTCTCGAGGACTGTGAGGATCTGCTGGTGCTTTCATGCGTAGAGGGCTTTCGCAATGAAAAGTTGAACGGCGCAGATCTTCCTTCCTGGGTTCCCGACTGGAGTGTTAAATATCCTCTTGGCCTCAGAGTCACGGGATATAAAAGATATCAAGCAGATTCATTGTTCTTCCCACCGGGCACCAATTTGTCAAGAGAAGAGAAGCTCGCCCTCTGGCCTACTGTATTCGACAAGAATGAGCTTACAATAACTATCCGTGGATTCCAAGTCGACAAGGTCTCTTTCGTTGCAGAGTCAAAGCACGATATATTGAACTGCAAACCCTTTCCGAGAATCTTGGATATGCTACTGAGGCTGCCTGAGAAGTATGAACTCACTGGCGAAGGACGAATGGAGGCTTTCTGGCGAACGGTGACTAAGAATACCTATGGAGAGGCCAGACTTCCTCCGCCAAAAGGTTCATCAATGGGGCCTAGTTTCACAAAATGGATAAAGGAGAGAATGCAGTCTGTGGTGTTATCTTCGCAAGACGAAGAGTATTGGACGGATCTCAAGGTAGCTTTCGATAAGTTCTGGCCCCACGATGCAGAATGGCTTTCCGCCACCGACGGACGCGAATCTGTCTCATCGATGGAGTTTGGCTCGCAATTTGCCTATGGAGAGTATCTCCGACCGTTCGTAACAGAGAAACGATACATCGGACTTGGCTCACAGAATTTACAGGAGGGAGATACAGTCTGGGTGGTGCCACGATCACGGGTGCCTTTAATATTCAGGCATTTGGGTGACTTTGGTCCGCAGGCGGATCAGCATTGCCAGTTGATAGGAGGGGCATATCTTCATGGGTTCATGGATGGTAGTTGGCGGGGCAAGAAAGCAACCAGAGATGACACGCAAGCTATCATAATTCACTGATCAGTCACCCTGACGCTATTTAGTGTATTTAACGTACATAATTATGCATACTATGTACTCCGTAATCGAACCACAATTTATTTACGTACATATGGTACATCCATTCTCCGAAACATCCGACACAAACCCCAAAACTCCTCACACGAACTAACTTGTAGTTCAGTCCATAACACCCTCGTCTTCGGCGGCCCAGATAGATTACAGAGTCATCAGACTCTAAGTGATGTAAGTACTAAGGATTCAGTACGGACAACGGAGTATATGACAGGACTTGGTATAGGGCCGCGGTAGTCGCCTGATCGCCGATGGACTGGGGCAACTGAGAGCAGGGGTATACACCAGGAGGCTAAACCATGCTGCCTGCACCTGGTCGTTGCGAGAGAGTGAACCTCTGAAAGCCGACACAATAAAATGAAAAGGCGTTTTCTATTCTATTCTCCTCGCAATCTGCAATCACGGCTTTCACCTCATTTCTCCTTTGTTCGTGGAGAGGTTTTCACGATCCTACATTTACGCGAATGTTAGTGGTTTCAGGATCAAGATTTCCCCACCGTGAGAAATAAAGGATTCTATTCGAGCTGTAGCGCGGTTTCAGGGCCGTATAGTTAAATGACCACCTCATCGAGGCCAGGATTGATTGGAGCGGCTTGAAGCTTTCTGTTTAGACTTTTGGCCTGATACTCCTGACCAGGCGCTTAGTGTGGATTAAGACAGAACACGAAATAGATAAAAGTGTTTCTGATATGCTTACTATCGGTTATTGGCACATATACGCTCATTCTTTCTTTCGTTCTCTCATTTACCAAGAGCCACGCTCGTTAACAATTTACATTCATTATGACACTCATTTACACCATTTTATTTTCTTTTCTTTTCCCTCTTTCCTACGCTTTCACTCACCCCGGTCTGCTAGTCACCGACACCGATATTACTCGTATCAAGACCAAGCTCGTCGAGAAGAAAGAACCTTGGACCGCGTCGTGGAATAAGCTGACAAGCATTCCATTTTCCAGCGCTGACTACAAGAACAATGCAGTCAAAGAAGTGAATAGAGGCCAGAATGGGGAGGTCCTATGGCACGATGCAGCTGCTGCGTTCAACCTTGCTCTACGCTGGAAAGTCAGTGGCGAGGAACAATACGCAGAAACCGCGTCAGAGATCCTTGTTGCTTGGGCAGATACTCTGGAGATCCTCAGCGGGGGTGACGATGCCTACCTAACCGCGGGATTGCAAGGTTATGAGCTTGCTAACGCCGCAGAGCTCCTCCGCGACTACCAACCATTTGCAAAGAACGGTCTATCCAAAGTTATCGACATGTTCAACAAAATATTCTTGCCAATGAATCTCGATTTTCTCAACCACGTCCTTGGGTCAGAGCATAATGTCAAGCACTTCTTTGCCAACTGGGAACAGTGCAACATTGCTTCTGCTATGGCTATCGCAGTCCTCACCGACAACCAAACCACCTGGGACTTTGCCGTTGACTACTTCAAGCACGGTGAAGGCAATGGTGCTATCAATAATGGTATCTCAAACATCGTTGAAGAACCTGGTACGGGCAAGGCAATTGGCCAAGGGCAAGAATCCGGTCGAGACCAGGGTCATTCCGCGATGAACTTCCAGGTGCTAGGCGCCATTGGACAGCAGGCATGGAACCAGGGCGAGGATCTCTTTGCCTACAACAACAGCCGCATTCTACTAGGGTTCGTGATCCCGTTACTATTTTAACTCGCTGTGACAAGGTCTGCTGAACTAACTGGTGTATGCAGAGCCGAGTACTTTGCTCGATACAATCTTGGAAATGATGTGCCTTTCGAGCCCTACACAAACGGCATAGTCTCCTTCGATGTCATCAGCGAAGCCTCTCGAGGTGCAGTTCGACCAGCTTGGGAGCTGCTCTATAGTCACTATGTCAACATCAAAGGCCTTGACGCTCCTTGGACAAAAGCATACCTGAACAACTCCTTGGAGTTTTTCGGCGGCTTTGAGGGCGGGGCTGGATCTTGGGGAGAAGGTTCTGGTCACTATGATGGACTTGGCTGGGGCTCTCTTCTCCATCATCTGGACGAATCTGACATCCAAGCTGCCAAGTCCTCCGCTGCTGGCACCAAACCAACTGCAACGACGTCAGAGAGTCGGCCATCGTCAACAACTCTAGCGACAGTCCATACTGCCTCTGGATCAAAGACCGCAACAGCTGAGGAGGGCGCCGAGACCGCTATATTAACGCCATCTGCCGTAAACACCCATCATTCTTCTATGACAGCTACCGCAGCAATTCCTCAAATTACGGAACAGTCAGGAAAGGGATGTCGTCCAAGGAGGCCGAAGAGCCGCAAGCATAAGGGCCGTAAGCATCACTCCATTGTGAACTAGGAAGTTGAATGGGAAGAACTCTCATCAAATAGCTGAGACCCCATCGGACAAATGTCAAGAATAAGCCGGGGAGAGGTTTTGATGGGATTTCATTTCTTGTGTATATTGGAATTATCGTAGCTGGTCTACCAGGGCAAAACAAGTGATGTGAAGCTCAAGCTGGGTCCTTGTTGCTGAAGATGATATAGCCTGCAGTAAAGAAGTTGTGAGGCAGCTCACATGTCGCTTCACAAATTCCACTTCATATTTGCCAACACCACGCGATACCCGTCAGCGTCCTCAAAAGTCTTTCCGCACTGATCCCAATACGGATTAAAGCTCGTGACAGAAACAATACCCGCTTTCTCCATCCGCGCAACTGCATCATCGAAGTTCTCTTTCTCAGGCAGGTAGAAAATCATGAGATTGTCCTGCGTAGGTGATCTACCAGCGTCATGCCCACGCTTCGCGGTGAACTCAAGATGATAGCCTGCGCCCTCGTGACCGAGCATCAGACCATCGAAGCCATCATGGTCACGAAACTCGCCAATTTTCTTGAATCCTAGACCGTCAACGTAGAAGGGCAGAAGGGCATCGATGTTATTTGTTGGGCGGGCCACGCGAAGGTGAGCGGATGCGATGGGAGCTGACATTTTGTTGGTAGCGAATTTGAATGAAGACAGCTAAACCTCGGTTCAGGGTCAGGCTTGGGCTTTCTTATACTCCAATCGGGGCCCACCTGACGATTCCCGGATTGCCGATGACTCACCTTTAGTCCAACATTTTTTGGGCCAAGGAACAAGGAACGAAAGGCATTTGCCGAGCCTACAGAATTATATTTCACTCTGAAAATGACGCAACTGGCTGCTTAAAAATAATAAAAGCCTAGTAGCGCTTCTCTATATAGTCCTTGCATTGTTCAAGCCTTTCCAATGAATAACTGGTATAGACACTCAAGGCAAGGTAAAATATTAAGAGGAGCTATGGATACCGCTCTTATGATCTTGAGATCTCAATGAAACTTGCAATGGCACATCTGTATCATCATTTGCTGCAAAGCGAATAATAACTTCTTACGATCTGACAGTGAATTTGTCTGCCGTAGATCCTGTCTCTTTCATCGTCGTAGGGCGGCCCTGCCAGGTGAGGATAGCACATTGTTCTGCATTGACGCCACTGATTCACAGGTCTGAGTCGTCCTCACAATCTGAGGTCGAACTCATGATCAAATTCAAGCACATATCACTGATTCACCAACTTGCTCTTGGTACATAAAGCCGGATTTCTTTCTTGGAAGCTTTTCATCACCCATTGTTCCTTGAAGCATAGTACTATAAGTGCAAACGAGCAATCTTAACCCTTCTCACTTATACTACGTCTTATTGATTGAACATTACCATCAAAAGGAAACAGACATACCCCTCGCTCTCACGAAGCGTAAATGCCGCCCCAACAAGGTTGCCCGATATGCCACGGTGCAGGCGTATACACGCGCCGGCATTACTGGCAGCAAAGTATTCAATGTCCACAGATTTGGTCGCATTGCCCCGCTGGTGGCCACACAGCGAGATGCTTTGCATACCAGCAGACGTACGGACGGCGACAGTGCCCTTGTTGTATATGCTATGGGGCCGGAACAATTATGACGTCCTTTCACCGAGATTACCAGTATCGATGCACGTGTATGGGTCATCACTAAGTCAGACCTTTTTTTCATGTTACAATGTTGGCGGCCACAGTATTTTACAGACGGCAGAGAGTCGGTGACATTGTCTCAAACATATGGGGACTTCCATTACGATCCATATTTATTTCCTATTCAGCGTGGAATTTACTATTTCGTACCATCGCGCACAGCAGCGACAGCAAACGGGTTCGCCGTGAAGGTTCCATTCGGGTCAGCCTTGGCCCTAGCCTTGCCCAGTCTCTTATACTTGTCCGCATCCTCATAGTATGCTTGCCAAATCTCAGGCTTACTCATATCCCAGTCTCCCCAGGAACCCCAGAGCACACGGCGATCCTGCTTGCTGAAGGGGCTCTTGGGTCCAATCATGATAGTATCGTTGGTCTTCTGCCAGTTGAGAGCATACTCCCTAAATTTGGCACCAGGGTCGTGGAAACAGTCGAGTGTTTGGACGACTGTGGAGTCTCGCCAACTGTAGGACGTTCCGTTATCCTTGTTAAGCAAGAAGCGCGAGTTTTTACCGCCGAAGCATTGGATCTGCACTGAGAGCTTGCAGTGATCATATACTTCTCCTTCTTTGTCGCTCTTGTCGTTATCAAGCTTCTGATGAGGATTGTAGATCAAGTCCAGACGCTTGACTACAGCATCGACCCAACCGTCCTTCTGGAGAGTCTGTGACTTTGTAGCGTAGGTGCGCTTGACATAGGGAAGCTCAAACTCTCGACGCTTAGGGAAGATCCATTTTCCAGTCATGGTGTCCATACCCTCATCAAATTCATTGATCAAAAGAGTGTGGTTGCTCCAGTCGTTTTGAAGATCTCTGAACTGCTTGAACCAGTTGTCCACGGTGGAGTCGTACTTGTCTGTCTTGTTGGTGGGACACCACTGGGCATAGAGGACAATAATAGCAGGGAAGCTACCGTTAAGCAGATCAAGAACATCTTTGGCTAAAGCTGTCTTGATCTTCTGCTGAATCTTCTTCCAGATGGTGTCATCTCGGAGTGAAGGGAACAGCATGGTAACGGGGAAGTCTGTGCTGAGAACACTGCAGCAGAGATCGTAGCCTCGTGGGGCAGTACCCTCGTCAGACATCTTGGCGATGAAGCCGAGTAGACGGCTAAGTACCTTGGGCTCATAGATCCACAGACCCTTCAAACCGTGAGGTCCCTAAGACTGTTAGCGTAATTTCACAGAAAGCAGCAGCTTAGCCTGTCATACCTTGAAGCCATTGGGACCAGCGACAGTTCCCATGTAGCTGGAAGCGCGATAAACCTCAACAGTGTAATGAGTAATAATGCCGAAGTTGCCCGGGCTGCCACCGAGGATGGCGTAGAAGAGCTCAGAGTCACTCTGCTTGGTGACATTCTGAATGGAGCCATCGTGGTCAATCAGACGAATCTTGATAATGTGATCGCCGAAAAGACCAAAACTGCGACCGAGTTGACCGTAGCCACCAGTCTGGCCATGACCACCAGTGCAGACGCTGAGGGGAATTAGCTTCGTTAGTTCGCAGTAGCCGGTAAAGTAGACTCACTAGGCACATTGTCCGTGCGGCACGAATAGGTTGACCGAACGAAGGTAGTCGTTAAAGTCTTGCAGTCTGTTACTCACACCAGCCAGCACCAGAGCTCTGTCATCGGGAACTCCGTCTTCTTCCAGGACCATCATGTCCTTGTAAGTGTTGGTGAGATCAATCTGGATGTTCTTGCCACCGGTAGAAGAGGCGCCAGAGTACTGATGGCCGCCCGACCTGACAGCGACGCTGACCTTGTTGTCCCTCGCCCATTGAACAGCCTTGATGACATCTTCATCTTCCTTGGGCTGCACAATGAGAGCGGGGTTCATGTCATGCTCTGTCTGGTAAGAGGTAGTAGCATATTGCTGGTTGAAGAACTTGTAATCTTTTTGGCCAAATTGAGAAGAAGTGTCACGGGAGTATTGCATCCCTTGAAAATCTTTGATCTTGAACATGATGAATGTGATGAGTGCCGAGTTTGTGGTGATTGGCAGAAGAATTGTGGCTTTAGGCGGCCCTTATATTATTCTTGCCCACCAAGATCCAAGAGTGGCGATGCTGGCCGCTGAGAAAAATAGCCAGGGCTGATCACACTGGCTTTCGACTTATTGAGCACATGTGCGGACAGTTCGCACTAGAGATGAGCGGTCTATCATTCCTCACAAGCTGAGACATGCGTAGTGGCTGCAATGGTTGGGGATGCGGCTGAACTTGGTACCAGGGATCATGTTTGAATAAGCAGCCAATGGAGCTATTGAACTGATGCTACAAGTAAATCCTCTAACCAGGTTTTTGTCTTTCACTAGAGTGATACTGTGAGACATCGGCACTTGTAGCGTGAGGATCATGTGAATTCTGACTGTAATTTCACGTACACGACGTAGGTACACGTAAGACTTACTGTACTGCACATGCGTGTAAGATTGGTTGGTGGTACAACACCTTTGTCAGCCAATCAGCAATAGTCTTTGATAGCAAAACCGTATTCAGCCAGCCACCTTTTAGGCACGTTTCAACCTACCACGGGGCCCGACTTCCGACATTTTACGGATAGCTCTGCGCCAGTGCGGGGGAAAGAGACACTTCGAGACTGTTTGCGGAGGTCATGGCTTGCATGAGACATAAGCTCAGTCGCACTATTTACGCCAAGGTTGTGACAGGCGGGACGGAGATCGCGAGAATATTACGCGCGTCCAGTACCGTTTGCAGCACGGTTGTCAGCAAGCACTGCAGGAGGTTGGATGAGGGGAGGGGAAACAGAAACATGGCGTTGATATGGCGATTGAGTGGCTAAAAGAAGGGTGAGACATTAACGGTAAATGGCGAATTCTGAGACTATCCCTTGGAAATGCAATTAAAGTTCGAGGGATTCCTCCTTGGAGAATAACGTTCAACTACTCTGCAATAAGCGGCCTCTAAAAACGACGGTTCACTGAATGAAGTAATAAGCTATGCACACTAAACGGTGCTTGCTCACGCACGGCAGAACTGTGCCGCCCCAGGTGGCTTACGCAAGGGAGAACAAACGGTCTGAAAATCCCCGTATTTTAATGATGGCTGATCAATAGTTCGAGCCACAGAGTTCAGCTTTTCTCAAAGTGTGCATTTGTTGAGCTTTAGGGCTGCCGAACGTACCGGTCTAGACCATGCGCATTCCATTCAGGGTACTCCGTAGTGAGATTGGGTTTGCAGCTAAAATGTTTTAGTGCCCATTGGTAGGCTTACAGAAGGGTTTAGAAGGCTAGGTACGGCCCGGTACTTGGGAATGAAGAACGAGGAATGCGACGTCCGTCAAGAGACGGATGAGTAGGTTTGCGATTATCCCTTGTGATGGCGTTGCCGTGTTTGCTACTTGGGCGAACGATGATTGAGAGCCAATCATACTAAAGTTCTTTTGGATTATAATGCATGTCTTATTACTGGTCAGCAAGGAGTAAGCTCCAGACCCTTTCAACCTCAGCCGCTCGCCGATGGAGGGGAGTCCCTCTCTTAGGGCTGATAATGACCCAAGCTCATACTACGTAACGTAGAGAGGATATATATAATCAAGGTCATCTAAAATGCCCTTCGGAAGTCAGCAAATCTGTCAACACCATTTTCTTGCAACACCTCCAAGACCAACACAATGATGCTCCCTACTGCTCCTGTAGTCCCCATGGATTTGGGTGACGACTTCAAGTTCGGTCCTACCGTTCTTGACCCCATTCAGCCAGAGGACCAAGAGAATCTGGTCCCCATCAATGGCTTCCCCAGTGTTGACCCCGCTGGTGGCGATGTTGCCATGTCACAGCTCGATGTTCTGGCACACTTCTTTGGAACCTACAGCGGATTCGGCTTCAACACCATTTTCCGTCCCAATGGGTGAGTTAAACTATCCAGAACCAGAAATTTAGAAAGCTAATTTAGAAAAGAACAACAACTCCTACACCTCTCCCCATTCTACCTCCATCCGAGGATCCCAATGACAACATCCTCCAGCTCAACCTTACCTCAGAGTCCCTAGCCTTTGCTAAAGGACGTCTGGATGATGTTCCTAATCGTGGTCTTGACACTCAGGCTGATATCATGCTCAACGGTGTGCCATACACCCAGACAATTGCTGATATCACCGAGATGGTGACGCCTCCCAAGAAGCAGCCCGTCATTCACTTTGAGCCAGGTCTGTGGATGCACGTTCCCGCCAGTGAGCAGATGCCTGTTCTTGCCGCGTCTCTGTCCCGCATGGCTTCTATTCCTCACGGAACTTCCATCAATGCCCAGTCTTTCATGGCGACTATTACTGCCAAGGGCGCACCTGTTTTCTCGCCAGTTGACATCACCCCTATCCTTATTGCCAACGGTCAGAAGATTCCGTTCAGAAGTCAAACTCTTACCAATAAGAACACTCACCGTCTCCCCCAGGATCTTTCAAGCTTTGACAAGGCCGGCACTATCACGCAGGCTATCTTGACTGATCCCAACACTGTTCTCCGCAACGCCAACATCGGAAAGAACATCATTGATAACACAACCTTTGAGATATCCTCGGAGGCTCAGAACCCCAACCTCGGCGGTGGCACCAGCAACATTGGTTTCCTCATCGGTGCCGATGCTGGTGTCACCTCTGCTTCAGTCGCAGCCCGAAGCGGCAACGCGAATGCAGTCAGAGTCACGGTCCAGTACTGGCTCTCCAGAGTTCGAACCCAGATCAACATTCCTGCTTGCCACAGCACAGACAAGAAGACTGTTTCTCCTGCCTCTCACGGTCCACGTGATGCCGTCCCCAGGTTCCTGGTCGACATGGACGTCCCTACTCCCAAGACAGTCAACATTGAGTACATTCAGATTCAGTACTCCCAGAACGTCGCCCTTGACTTCAATGGTCTGTCATGGCCTCACGTGACAGTTGGAACTTTGGCGCCAACCATCCGTCACAAGCTGTCTCAAGTTCTTGTATCTCACTAGATAGTGTCATAGCGTTATGACCCAGGTAGCTTAGAATGTCTATGAAGGATGGGTAACGTTGCTGTGGGCTCCCTACGGCTTTTAGGCCAACCGAATAGCGAGTTTAAACTCGAGCTCTAATACAACATCCTATGTCTTGACAAGTTACCTTCATCTTGGCCTGATGGCATGAGTAAATCCATAAATTTGCATTTCTCCCAGTGGTGACAAAAGCAAAGCATTATCACAGTGCTTGGGTAGTGCGTACCTACTCCATCACCGAGAGTACAATATGACATGTCAATTGATGTCTCTTGGCCTATCCGTTCAAAAACACATGCACCAGAATGAGGCCAGACACATCCACGCCCTAGGCTCAAGCAAGAGGGGTAAACGTCCTGCCCAGGCCCCACCGAAGCTATACATGACTGAGACTTCCAAGTCCAAGTCACATTCCCGTCAGTGATCATCATTCACCGGTTCCGGTAGTGTCGTTGATCGTTTCTTATGGCTTGTGCCACCCCCGCCTTTTCCGTTTGTCCCGTTGCTGCAACGCGGGCCAGCCGTCACATTCCTAAGCCCGGACGGGGTCTTCAGGCAAAGAAAAGAGTCAGACTTGAACTCTATGGGGTACATTGCAACGAAATGCGGAGATGTGGCTTGGGACTTAGGTTTCGTTGATACTGAAATTTTGCGACCGCTCAAAAGTTATTGGAGGACTACGCCCTCGTGGTCGTCTCGTGCAGTTGTCAGCGTTGCAGTATTGCTTTTCTGCGTCAAGCTGAACACGGCTCACCATGTGGTGGTTGCGCCCCGTATGTGAACCTGTGTCAATGAAATCTCCCCATTCGTAGACACATCGGTAGACACCATCGTGTGGACGGCTGAGATTCTAGAAATGGAGGCGGATGATGGATTCAGTTTGAAATGAGGTTTATCTGGTAATGCTCTCGCACTGGTTACGTTATATATCTCACATCCCTCAGCTCTTCATAGTTCTTTTGCAAGTGCTTGGTACATATTTACCCAAACGATACCCAGAGCCCATATCTTATAGCCTCAATCATCATCATGTCTGTTCTTGATCTAAACTCAGACTTGTCCATCAGAAATCAATGGGCTCGTCAGCACATTAACAGAGCCATTCGACAGGATTGGAACGCCCTTCTTGATAACAGCGATGATTCCTCCGAGTTAGGTTCCCTTCCTCGTATCCCCAAAACCTCTAAACTCCCATGTGCTCCTGCCCCTCAGATATCCGCTCCTCACGATCATGAAGCTCAAAAGCCTCGGGTCATCAAGATCGGTGTCATCGGTGCTGGAGCAGCTGGCTTGTTCGCGGGTCTGGTCTTGGACTATCTTAATAGCGAACTGAAGAAGGGTTCGATCCCTCTCTCTTTCGACTATGAGATCCACGAGGCGGCAGGACCAGATCGAGTTGGAGGACGCCTATTCACTTACAATTTTGGTGGTCAACGTGATACTCATGACTATTATGATGTTGGCGCGATGCGATTCCCCGACAACCCTGTCATGAAGCGGTAAGTCAGTTCCTTCTGCTACACTTCACTTGATAGCTTATACTGCCCAGCACATTCGAGCTCTTTGGCAGGCTCGGTATGGAAAAGACGGACCTAAAGACGAACCCCAACGCAAAGGATGGTTCTCTTATTCCATACTACATGTCACCTAACGCACCCAACACTAACCCCTGGTGCTACAACGACATCAACGTTTGGGGCGCTTCTTATCAGAGTGTTCAGACAGCTGCTGGTAGTGTTGACCCGTTTCAAGTTAATACCGATGGAAGTATCGACCCTAGGTAAGTTGACTCATTGATGATAATCAGTCCGTTCTAAATATTTCTCAGACTTCTCAAAGTTGGACCAGATGAGGTTGTAAAGGCCAACATCGAGCCACTTCGTCAGGCGCTGAAAGAAGATGCCGAGAAGACTCCTCCTGGTGACAAAGGCTGGAAGATGCTGATGGAATACGATACATACAGCACTCGACAGTTCCTGGGCACGTAAGTACTCTCTGTTGCTGCTCTCTTCTCTCAAAGGCTGATTCATCCAGTGCGAACCCGAAAGTGAAACTACCCAAGGACATCCCTCCACCTCCATATAACTATGAGACCATTGAGTGGCTTGAGACCTTTAATGGGTGAGTTGCTACGACTATGAAACCTATTTGATACTGACAGCTTGCAGAGGGACGGACTGGTATGACCAAGCTCACAGTGAGACTGTCCTTGAGTCCCTTGACTTTGAGTTCAACCCTGAGACCAAGTGGTTCTGCGTGCTCGGCGGCGCCCAACAGCTCGCCAAGAAGATGGAAGAGAGAATTGCTAGCAAACCCAGTTATCACAACCCAGTCGCTGCTATTCGCACCGTTGGTAAGATGGACGTGAGGCTTGATATTGTGAATGGTAAACGATCTGAGTTTCGCCATTACGACGCCGTCGTGGCCACTACTACCCTCGGATGTCTTGGTCGCATAGACACTCGTCAAGCTGGCCTGAGATATCCTGTCAAGCAAGCCATTCGCTCTTTAGGCTATGGTCAGTCCTGCAAGGTGGCCATCAAGTTTAGCCACGCATGGTGGATCCACGATCTCAAGGACTTCAACATTCGTGAGGCAGGTCTAGGCCACTCCGACCTCGCCCTGCGAACTTGCGTCTATCCTTCTTACAACATCTATGACGCCAAGACCAAGACAGCTGTCCTTCTGTGTTCTTACACCTGGCAGCAGGACTCTGATCGTCTTGGATGTCTCATGTCGACAAGCAAAGACCACGAGGAGAAGGTCGCCGAGGAGCAAGCCCTCAAAGAACTTCTGCTGCGAGATCTGGCTATCTTGCATACAAACAAGCAGACCAGTGAAAAGGATCTATATAATCTCATCAAAAAGAGCTATGTTGATCACCATGCCTATAGCTGGACTGAGGATCCCAACACTGCTGGAGCTTTTGCGTTCTTCAGACCCCAGCAATTCAGCTCCATGTGGAACAGAGTAATCCAGCCATCGGGTGATGTCATCATTGCCGGTGAAGCCTCAAGCCCTCACCATGCTTGGGTCGTTGGTGCCCTTGAGAGTGTCGTCCATGGACTTCACTCCTGGATGGGTACCAATATGACTCTGGTTCCCGAGCTGAAGCATGCCAGAGACATTCTGGGGAAGGATGAACGTGGAAACCCCTTCGTCGGCCTCCCTCCTTATATGGATATTAATATTTCCAATTGGCACGCTGTCATGGGTGTCGTCAATCGAGACAAGCATCTAGAGACGACAGAAGGGGCTGATAACAGCAACTTGCTGTCTACTGTGCTTTCGCACTTCGACGTCGAGGTTCTGAAGAAGGACCTTCCTGCTCGATAAATGGCTTGAGCCGACTCTTGATTGTTCTTTTGAGTTTATAAATGTATTCAAATTGAGTCATGAGATCAGTATGCAGATTGAAAGAATAAATGCCTTCCCAATACGGTTTTTGTTAGCGATGTGTCATACAATCATAGGTTTTTTGTGAATTCAATTTTTAAAAGGAAGCGAAATCAGAACAAAGTACCTCAGGCGTCGGTTTGTTACTTACGCAAATGCGTCTGGTACGGTATGTTTTTGAGGCTCGTAGCGGTCAAACCACCCATCAATGCCAAGCCTCAAGCCCAGGCAACTCTCGCTGTGGCCCACGCACTCTCCCAAGAACATGCTAAGATAGGTAGGGCGCGATAAGACAAGATATGATAAGATAAGAAAGGAAATGACGTACTTCATACTCCTTATCGCAAAGATAAAATATTGCTACCCTAGAGATGCATGTTAGTCAACACTGGCCAAACGTTCACTAATAGAAACCATCAGGGAACGGATATATCACGTAGTTCATGATGAAACGTTCTCAGTAATGCCTACAACTCTATTCCATGTAACTCAAACATAGTAGGTGTGCTGCTCGGCTTGCCTCATGTCTACCCTAATTGTTTATGCAGATTATTGTTACTCTCACTCTGAAAGACTGAAAGTATTTAAGGCAGCAAACTAAAAATAGCACAGCCTATCAACGCGTTAAAGACGCGACGTGAACGCGACAAGAGACAGCCCAAGAAGCACGTGTCATGATTGCACTCCTCCCTGACTGCTCCCTGCATCGTCATCGTAGTGCTTCAAGACTCATGTCTTGCACTGTGCCGTGGGCAATCCAACATCAACAAAGCAAAGCCCTTCAAAGATTGCGCCTTTCCTGGCGCGTCAGATTGCCTTTGATGTTGCTTGGCTGGAGACAGAAGCAAGCAAGCAAGCAAGCAAGCAAGCGCACACAAAGTCTGATCTCGGCATAAGCTTGCATTGCTCCAGGAGTGAAGCGTTAGACTTGTTCAGGGCATAAGTTATGCAGCTTGCACTAGTATGTATAACTCTGGACACGATTATGCAATCTTCACAAACCGACGCAGTGCACAGTCTGTCATCCAATAAGAGCCACGCCCGGTTAGCTCAATCGGTAGAGCGTGAGACTCTTACGAGTACGCGATCTCAAGGTTGCGGGTTCGACCCCCGCATCGGGCTGTTCCTATATATATTCGATTGCGAGCGTTTGCGAGGCTTTCTTTTTTTATTAATATTTCAAGTGTTTTGTTTGTATTTACGTGACTTGGTAAAAACTTATATATGTTGCCTTTTTGCGTTATCCCTTTGTCTTTATGTTGAAGGACTTGGCCTGCTTGCCTGTTGCTTAAAAGGATACTGCCTGACACTTTGCTTGGCTGCAACAATGCGATTCACAAATTTTGCATTCATAGCTAGGAAGTTCCATACGTTTGCCATACATCTAGTAAGATTGTTCACTGAAACAGGCTCAGTAACTGAAGACAAAAAACAAAACATCATGGGATATCAATTTGTGCATAAAGTGACGTTCGTGTTGAACACGATAATAGATATATATTGGGTGTGAGAGCCTTGTTCCCATCATTATCTGTGAATCTCCTGTATCCGGAACTCATTCCTCCTCCACCTAGCGTATCGCAACTTCATCATAATGGCGACTCTCAATGCTCTCAAGAAAGCCCTGAAAAAGCTCGGCGATGAAGCGCCACGAAAACCATTGAACGACCGAGAGTACGACATTTCTCTCAACCTCTTTGCCGAGGCCTCCGACGAGCAGACATACCAGAGAAATTTCCTAATTCCTCAACTGTCTGAACTGATAGCCTCGCTTTCAACACGAGATGAGTTATCAGTCTTGGAGATTGGCCCAGGCCCGGAGAGTGTTCTAGGGCACCTGCCGGGCAGTCTGAGGAAGAGGATTACGAAGTACGTCTCACTAGAGCCCTCTTTCCAATACGCTCAAAGTCTTAAAAGATGGGTATCGACTCAGGAGAAGGAGAGACCGTTTCCCTCTTCAAAACAGACGCTCGTTCGCCCAGCTTCCTTCACAACGCAGAGCTGCCCGGGCGAAAAGTACGACGTCATTCTCTTCTGCCATGGCTTATATGGATTGAAACATAAGGAAGATATCATCAGACATACTATCGAGATGCTACCAGAAGATCCGCTCGATGGTATGGTCATTATCTTTCACCGCCCTGGTTCCCTCAATTTTCACAACCTGGTCTGTCACCGTTCGCTATCTTTCCCCAATCGCACTGTAGCTATCAAAGACGACGATGAAGCCATCGACAGTTTCACTCGCTTCATCGCCGGATACCGTTTGACGACCGGAGTATTATATGAGACCCGTCAGGCTCAGTGGCGGGCCATCTGCCGTCAACTGGCGCGCCGTGACGACGATCGCCCAGGTCATCTTATATTTAGCTCTCCAGAAATCATGATAGCAATGACCCGACATGCCCACAAGCTACCTGAGTTGACTGCTCTTGTGCCATTGGTACATAGGCCCTACCAAGTCAAGAATCGACAGGCGTCATCCAACAGCCCTGCTGCTATCGTCAGACCATTGGACATCAGCCAAGTTCAATCATGTGTTCGATGGGCACTGGCCAACAAAACGAGCTTGGCGATCCTGGGTGGTGGCTACAGTGATCATTGCCTGTGGCCTAATGTAGTTTCCGTCGACATGGGTGCCTTTGACAAAGTCAACGTCGTCAATCCACCCCAAGATATAGACACGGAATGTTGGGTTGTCGCCGAAGCTGGATGTAAGACGGGCGACATCATTCGCGAGACCATGTCAGTGGGCGTGACAGTGCCTTTGGGCTCTCGACCGAGTGTTGGTGCTGGGCTTTGGCTCCAAGGTGGAATTGGACATCTGGCTAGGTACTATGGCCTCGCCTGTGACGCTATCGCCGGTGCTGTCATGGTTGATGTGATAAGTGGTCAAATTCTTTGCATCGGTTACGTTCCAGAAGAACATCGACCGCCGAATGCCGTCCGCCACCAACTTGATAAAGAACTATTATGGGCCTTGAAGGGAGCCGGAACGAACTTCGGTATTGTCATCAGCGTTACTTTCAAGTCTTACACATCTCAGAAGTTCTCAGTATGTAATTATGGTTTACCAATCGGCCATAACGCTGAAGAGACACTGAGAAACTTGAGTCGCGATGTGTCCAGCAGGTATCCTGACCGTATTTCCTCAGACTTTTACCTGTACTGTGAAGGTGGAAAGATCTGTTGTGGAACGACCAATTTCTTATGTTCCTTGGAGGGTGTCTCACAGGACGTCTCTACGGGACCGCCTCCGAAGATAGTTGATGCTATTGAGCTCTTCGACACCGAGGCATATGTATCCAAGATGCATCAAGGACACGGGGGCAGCAAGACCTCTGCCTTCAAACGGTGTGTATTTCTGAAGGACATAGCCAACACCGATACCATGAAAGTCTTGATATCTGCCACACGGGACGGCCCTACGCCCTACTGTTATTTAAACTTTGTACATGGAGGTAAAACCGTGAGGCATGCTGCCCCCGAAGATACTGCTTTTGGTTGTAGAGACTGGGATTTTGCGTGCGTGGTTACTGGTATCTGGCCTAGAGAATATGATAGAAAACCCATTGCTGACGCTGTTATTCGCTGGGTTTACCGGGTTGTCAACGAGCTCTTGCCGATGAGCAAAGGGGTGTACGGTGCAGATCTTGGACCTGACCCTCGAGATAGTATCTTGGCTACCAAAGCTTTTGGTCCCAATCGCCGACGGCTGGTCAAGCTCAAGAAAGCATTTGACCCAAAGAACATCCTTGCGTACACTTGCCCTCTGACACTCATCGGTCTGCCACAGAAGCTCGTCATTCTGGTCACCGGCGAGCACGGTGCTGGAAAGGACTTCTGTGCCGATATCTGGTCTACCGTCTTCAAAGTTCACGGATACAGTAGCCGGGTGGTCAGTATCAGCGAGAAGACCAAGAGGAGATACGCAACAGCAACCGGCGCTGACCCTGAACGTCTGATTAATGATCGACAATACAAAGAACAGCACCGGAAGGCTATCTATGATTTCTTCAAAAACAAACTGAAGGCAGATTCGTCTGCGGGAGATAACCAATTTCTTGAAGTGCTGGAAGAAGATGCTTCGGATGTGCTGTTCATCACTGGTATGACAGAAAAGGCTCCTGTTGCAACGTTATCGCACCTTGTTCAAGATGCCAGGCTGATCGACGTTCGGGTACAGGCGAGCGAGGCTACGCGAAGCTTGAGGAGATGGGGAGACAGAAACAACTTCAACACAACACATTGCGAAGAGTACATGTGTGCGGATGGTACCTACTTACCAAACTTCACCTTTGACAACGAAGCGAATGGAGATGATACTGTCATCTCATTTGCCATTCGACGTCTTGTTCCGTTCATGAGCCAAGAGCTTTAGAACCTGGCGGGCATGGTGCCAGCAGTACCGAACCTTCCACGTAAGGGCATCAACTATCGCTACGTGCTGAATATAGCCCAACAGAAGGGAGGATTGGCGCTGTGCACTTCGCTCGTGAAGAGTCATTTCTCAAGGAAGTGGGATAAGGTGGATGCTATAGTTACTAGCGAAGCAAGTGGGTATGTCTTTGCCCTGCCTCTGGCAACGGAACTAGGAGTTCCTCTGGTTCCCATCGCAAAAGGGAATAAACTCCCCCCACCTAAGGTGTCTGTTCAGAGACGTTCGTCGCACATGTCATCTCAAATACTCGGCGCGGCGGACAAGGGTAGATTTGAGATGGACGCCAACGCAGTTCGCAAAGGCGACAGAGTGGTTGTGGTTGACGATGTTCTCGCAACTGGGGAAACACTCGTGGCGGTGATCGAGTTGCTGGTCAAGGCTGGCCTACGACTAGAGGATATTAGCGTCATGGTTGTTGCGGAATTTCCTTTTCATCGTGGACGACAGAGATTATGGGAGAGTGCGTTTGGAAGAGTGGCGATCCAGAGCCTCCTGGTGTTTGATGGGGAGTAGGAGGGAGAGCCCGAGGTATCTAGATTGACAGGTAGATGAGTAGAGAGATATTAGCACCAATGCTTGGTCAACGCAGGAGACCGCATTGAATAGAAACCAATTTGATTTAGACTGAATTCCGTCTGTTCCTTCCCAGACAAGTGGTGGTTCTGGAACTAATACAGTCCGACCAGTCGCAGTGTTTCATGGCTCTCACTGGGTCATGACCCAGAGAGATAGACAAGGCCATGTCTCAGTGAGCTGAGTAGCCGCAAATTGACTAACATAAGTCAGCATCTCTGTAATAGTGAAGGAAGAGAGCTTCGGCCGAATTTAGATGTAAGTCGAGAGGTTGTACTGGGACATTGATGCTGGCATCTACGGAAATCGGACCATGCCATTTTGGTGTAAGTCTTTGAGAACCTGGTGCAGTTGAACAAATATGGTCACAGAACCTATCCTAGAAACCCATGAATGAGTGTAGGTCACCATAGAGATGTGTAAAGCAACCAGAAAGTGTTCACCTCAGCTGTTGGAGATTCGTGGCTCGTTGAAGGATCTCGGCTTCCAACGCATTCGGACGGCTTCCGTAGCTCAGTTGGTTAGAGCGTCGTACTAATACTTCATTCCGAGTATCCGGTAATGCGAAGGTCTCAGGTTCAAGCCCTGGCGGGAGCAATCCCATCGCCTTCCGAATATTATTTTTGCCATTTCTGTAGCTATCGTGATATGCTTTTGCTGGCGGATTAGGTGTAGCGTTGGTGTTGAGGCTTCGGCGGCCGAAACGTTTCGCCTGTCCCTGCCAGCACTTCAGGCGCTGGAAAAATAGGTGACTGTGATAAGATAAGATAATGGGGCTTGATAGCTATCATTTGATTCGCTGCATAGCAAACCTGGGTGAGGACAACCTCGAAGAATCGCTACAGTTTGGACCAGTTTAGACCATATGTTCTGAACTTGGGGACGAGAATTGATAAACGTATGATGGCAATCAACTCGTGGGGGTGTTTTAAGTTGCGATATAATGATCAATTGAGTATATAGTTACACCGAAAACGCAAACAACAGTCTATAGCTCAAACACTTCCTCCTGTACAAAGAAGAGTCCTTCTCTATCAGAAACACCACATGCAGCCGCTCTCCCTTGCTCGATAATTTGCCTTGGCCCGCATAAGTTCACGGCAGCATCCATGCCAAGATTCTTAGACTTGAGTTGCCTGAACCACTGCTTTAGATCTGGTCGCCCCGAATGAACAGACCAAGGTAGCGGAGAGCTCATGGCCTGCATTTCGTGAGACGGGTCGCTCATTTGAGCCTCACGGGGCCTTCCCCCAGTCACAAATATCGTTATTTCGAGAGTTGTTGATGAATCTGGCTTTGCACATGCCTTGACAAGTTCAGTAAGTTCATCTGCGAACCACTGGATATGCTGAGCATCTCTGACAACCCAAAGAAGATGAATATGAGACGTGGAATGACTGTCTACATCGATACCGGTTTGTCTGATGATGTGAGAAGCTATGCTGATACTTGGCGTAATTCCAATGCCACCGGCGACGAGGACGGTCACTGGCAGCAAGCCCCAAGATACTGACCCAACCCCATAAGGGCCATCAAGACGCATCTTGAGCGGGTGAGCCATCATGCTGTTAGAGTCCAAGGAAATGCACCCGTGCAGATTCAAATCGCCGCGGCAGTCGGCATACTGTACAGCCTTAGTGAAGCCCCCAAGACCTCGAACGGCAATTGTAGCAGTCTTCTCAGGATCGTTCGGTGCACTGGCGACAGTGAATGGATGCCAGTTCACAAAGGACACCTTTGGGATTTGAAGCCAGACAACCTGTCCGGGAGTACGAGTCCTCAGACCCTTGACCTTGAACTTTGTAACGTTGCCTTCGAATGCCTCAATACTCTGCACTTGAATCGTGCGAAAATTGTACGCAAATCGGATCGCTCGATCTATGCCCCAGAGCAATAGCCCCGGAAGCATGAATTCCGGCCCATGCGAGGCATGGATCAAAGCCCCGACGACGAAAACAAAGAACAGAGCGTGTGTGTAGTAGAAGACTTCGAAGAAGCGGCGTCGCACAATCGGTAGGGCCGTAAGAAATAGCATGGCTAGAGCGATCCAGGCCATCAAGCCTACCTGAATTCGATGGTTTCCAAAGCTGGTGGTGACCTGTTTTGTCTCGATGTAATGCTGGATGTTAAACGATACATGGGCTGTGGCATGAGAGACTGTTGCAAGGCCGATCCAGCGATGGTACTGAAGGAGGACTGGGCTGGGAATACGTAGGAGGGTCGCGAATAGATTGTTTCGGGATGCCATCAGCAGTGCGAGACCCGCATTGGCAATTGCTAGCCAGCCGTACAGGGTGTAGTCAGCCGTGAACTCGTTGGATTGTATGCTGAAGACCAGATTAAGTGTGAGAAAAGTTGTGAAACGAGTCGCATCGGTGATGTGCCATTCTAGATACGGGATAGGAAGCTGGAAGCTGTGTAGTTTGTGAAGCCAGACAGTAATGCTCCAGTGCAACACATTTCGATCTTGTCGTCGATCTGGGGAATTAGTGAAGCCCAAGCATGGAAAAATGGAAGCCTCACACTTGTTGTATCTTTGGAAGGCATAGATACTGAAAGGAATGAGTGATTCTAAGAATATCAAGCCAACAACGCTGCCAAAGTAAACTCTGGCAGCAGTATAGCGATCGATAATCACGGGATCAGTCATTTTCGGATGTTTAGAATGATTAAAAGGCGTAAGTAAAAGTGATTGGCGGATGGTTCAACAATACACATGAACATAGAGGAATGCAGGAACTAAATACTTGACAGACAAGCCCATATTGTCAATAGCTTATTAGCATGGCAATGCAAAGGAGCCATCGCAACTGATGATTGATCAAACTTACCGTCCGAAACCCGTGGCTGACTGGATTCCAAAGAATAAATGCTAGAGGTGGGGCTGAGAAATTAACCTTTCAATACGGTAAATAAGAAACATTGTTGATTGATCAAACGCTCTGATGCTATCCCTGGGGTGGCGTCGAGGCTATGCTTGGAGGTGCGGGCGCTGGCTGCGTTGACCACCATCGCTAATCAGAATTTCCTTTTTAGGCAATGCGGATGGAAACAAGCTTAATTTTACGGTAAAATTAAGCAAAGCCCTGCTGTGAAACATTTAGCCTCAAACGCCGAGGCGCATAATCGTTTCTGGGATTTATTTGTTCTATCATCTGAATTGCCTGTTATAGAATCGAGGTGAAGCAATACGGCAGTATAAGAAGATTGAGCCCGTACGGTGAAGCCAGCTTCATCAGCAATCAAACTCGCATTACAATCTACTTCCATCTACTGCAACTTTTCTGCAAAGTCAACATTTACCTCAAACCTCAATTTTATACGCCTCGTCTTTCCACAATGGCTTTCAAGCTCGTTACTCTTCTCTTTGCCTCCGCTGCCATGGCCGCAAAGATGGGCGACTCTGGCGCCCTATCCTCACTGGACGCTGGACTTGGCGGTACAGTCGAGGTTGTCAGCAACACTGAACTTAAGATCACCGACTACGAACTCAAAGACGCATCCGCACCTGCTCTCTACTGGTGGGGATCCAAGACTGAAGACCTCTCATCCGGCTTCCGTATCAACAAAGAGCGCATCAGCGATACCTCGTCCAAGACGGATATCACGGTTGAGCTCGATGCTGGCTACACTGCGAAAGACTTCTCTCACGTTGGCCTCTGGTGCGAGAAGTTTGACGCCAACTTTGGCCAGGCAAAATTGACATCTGACGGAGACTCTATGAACTCGACCGATGAGACGGATACAAAGAAGGATGACACGAAGAAGGACGAAATGAACGGCGCGTCGGGCTGTCCCACTGTTCAACCTGCCATGGTTGTGGCCATCTTGAGTCTGTTCGCTTTCTCTGCTTACTTTGCTTGATGACTGACTTGTTGGGAGTTGTGAGTTGGCGATGGCCACGGGTACATACCAGATAGCATGTAACTATTTTCACTTGAGAATTAAACCTTATTGTCTTCAATCATGCAATGGTCCCTCTATTTGCCCAAGACTTACGCCATGACCCTTTCTCGATCTTTAATTGTGATGGTGACACTCGTCGGCAGAAGCGCTAGGGCCTTCTAGCCCCCTAGTGGGTCAAGGCCCTACAGGTACGGGTACTGGTGCGCTGTAGATCACAGTCAACAGCTAGCCAGCCATGTAGATTAGTCGCGACAGAAGCCCCGGCTGCGTCCCGCTGTGCTTAAGCCAATTTGTGTTTCAACTAGAAGGCAGCTATTGGTGTCAAACTCGTCGCGATCCGCAGGATGTTTCCCAAATGCGTGTCCTTCTGGCGCTGAGGATCTCCTGTACAGTTGAGCAGCTTACTCAATTAGGCAATCCTGATTATGACACTCGAAACCAGCAAGCAGAACAAGCCTCACTGCAGTGTCAGCGCTAAGCTTTTCAGCCCTGCGGGAGCCAAGTCAACAGCTTTACTGCATTCAGTAATTCTGATTATCTGGCGGACAAAGCTTCAATTAAACATTGGCGAAAATGAATTCTTATTCGGTTTGACCCCAGGTTCTGATCGACATTGGGTAACTTCATTCTGTTTATCTCAAAAGAATGATGAAACTGGCGTCGCTCCGCCTCTCGACAGGGCTATGTAAGCTTTGATGCATTTCTTCGAGGAAAAATGATGAGAGCATCAATGTTGTTGGGGTCCAAGCAATGGTGTATATAACTGATTGACTCTGGCATCAGTTTGCTGAATCCATCAAACAACACCACTCTCATACTTCGAGTCAATCCAATTCATCTACAACCTTTCCAGCATCTATCACCAATACGAATAACATGGACGCTACCCACCATACAGCGACATACGACATGACTTCCAACATGACAAGCTTCGAACCAGCACCCAATATGCAAGCTTTTGACGCGGCGTCACATACAGAAAACATGGATGGTCGACACACACCTGACGATGAGAATCAGCCTTGCATCAGGGCCAATGCTGGGTCTGGAGGACATAACCTGTCACCCACTGATCCTGATAGCCCTATGAGCTGGTCAATTCTCAAGAAGGTCTACGTATCGGCTTGTGCATTCTTGTTTGTGTTTGTCATGTAAGTTACCCATGTCGTAAAACGACGAATGATACTGACTTGAGTAGCATGTACGGAACAACCACTTACACAGCAGCCATCGGCGCCATCCCAGAGGCATTTGGCGTCTCACAGCGGGTGGCTGTTCTCGGTTTCACAATGCCCTTCTTTGGCGTCTTTTTCGCACCAATCTACACTCCACATCTCTCTGAGCGATACGGCCGACGACCCATCTACTTCACCAGCTTCCCGCTTTTCTGCCTATGTGTGATCGTGATCGGTCTTACTACCAAAATTTCGACACTGTTGGCTTTTCGCTTCCTGGCTGGACTCTTTGGCGGTCCTTGCGTTGTCTTGATCGAAGGTACTTTCGCTGATGTCTGGTCTGCGAATAAGACGGTGACATATTATTCCTTCTTGACCCTTGCCTCTTATCTTGGGGCTGCCGCCGGTATGTTTTGAGTTGTCTCTTGAGTGTGAACAGAAAACTGACATTTGTGATTTTAGGCCCTATTATCGGCGGTTTTGTCTTCGCAGCCAAAGGGCCCGCCTGGCTCTCATGGGTTACCCTCATATTCGCCACCGCAGCCCTTGCATTTGGATCCTTCATGCCTGAAACATACGGTCGAGAGATTCTACGAACCCGCATTCGCTACAACAAGAGCGGTATTAGGCTGCCATGCGCTCAAAGCGGTGTGACACTTTCTGAGATGACCCATATCACCGTTCTCACACCAGTCAAAATGCTCTTCACAGAGCCTCTCGTCATCGTGATCTCTCTCTATCTTGGCCTCAACTTTGCAGTTGTATTCCAGTGGTTCATTTCTGTACCTGCTGCTTTGGGCGCCACGTATGGCTTCGGAGTTAGACAATCTGGTCTGGCATTCGTCTCCGCCGTTGTTGGAGTGATACTCGCACTTCTTACCTCCTCCTTGATCGAGGCTCTACTCTCCAGTCGAGCTAAGCGAAACATGGAAGACATTGAGAAGCGCCTTATTCCAGCCATGTTCGGGGCGTTCTTGGTAGCTGGTTCTTTGTTCTGGGTTGCGTTTACTGCGACCCCCAGCATTCATTACCTTGCTCCAATTTCTGGTACAGCAGTATATGTCTGGGGAAACGCGATGGTTCTCATCTCCTTCATTTCCTATCTGTTTGATGCATATCCGCCAGCCGGAACTCTATCTGCACTTACCACTGCGGCATGCTTTCGATTGGCCTGCGCAGGCATTGTACCAGTCTTCATCCTCGACATGCTTACCAACCTGGGTGGATCGTGGACTTTTAGCCTCTTTGGCATTATCTCTGGTGTCATGACTTCTTTTCCCTTTGTTCTTTACTGGTTTGGACCCCATTGGCGTAGCAAGAGTAGATACGGCACTCGCTGGACCGCAATCCCCGAAGTGCACACGATGTAATAGATGCAACTGATTTCGGGCTTGAAATGGTGGGATTTGGTTCTGCATAGGCTGTTTACGATGTCGTGTTTCTCTTACATCAAGCGCTTGACTTGGAGATAGACTTAAATATTAGAAGAGACTCTGTTACTGGGTGCTTAAGTTCCGGCGATCTGCTCGCTATGTGACTCTCGAATCTCGGCATTACTTGCGACTGCTAATTTCTATCTCTCATCTCTCGTCCCTTGCAGATCTCGGCAAGAAAGGATTTATCCAATCTGAAGGATTCTAAATGTCACCTTCCTTGAAGAACCCGGCCTTCTCGCCTAGACTGCCGAAATAGCCGTGGTGGGGACATCAATGGCAACATAGTGTTTGAAGCTATACGATTCTGAGGGTAGAGCAATCCTTCGCCCACCGAGCCACCTCTTTGGCATATAACCGAAAGCTTAAATCATTGGAAAATACAGGTGAGTCTATTTGAAATGCCGAGTTGGGCAATGGGCCCATCGTGACAGCTCCTGCAGGAACGCAGGCATCGGCTTTATTGACCTCCGTCATTTCCGACATTTTCTATGTAACATCATTCGGCTCATTCTGGTAGCAAGTCGCAAGATACCAGATGGAAGAATTTGAAGATCATATCGTAAATAAATACATGATGTACTCCGTGTAAATGCACCAAGTCGCTTTGTACAAACACTTCACAGCTAGACTACCACTTGAACTTGAACTTACACATTCATGATGAAAGGGCTAGTCAAGTTCCTGGCCATCTCTGGCACTCTGGCTACAGCCAGTGCCAAAGCAGTATTTGCTCATTATATGGTAAGCCTATTTTTTGTTCATCTACCTATCGTCTTATGCCACTAACACCGGCTCGCCGTATTAGGTCGGAACTGTGACCCAGGAGCACGCGCAGAAAGATATCGACAACGCTAAGTCCATGGGCATAGACGGATTCGCATTGAACATTGGTGACGCTACTCGCGACTATGTCTCTCAGGCTCTCAGCTACCTCTTTCCGTATGCCGAGTCCGTTGGCTTCAAGCTGTATGTCTCCATGGATGTCTACGCTTCTGGCGATGCCTGCTACCATGGTGGCAAGTCTGTATGTGAAACGACCTTTCTGGCTCACCGCTGATGTTGGCTAACAGTCTCAGTGCCATGGCCCATCCGACTACCAGTGGATATGGGACTCCTACAAAGGAAGTTCAGCCTACTACCAAGTCAAAGGCCGTCCTCTCATCAGCACGTTCTCTTCTGGTGGTTTCCACAACGACACCTGGATCGACTGGAAGAAAGAACTCGCAAACGACATGTTCTTCATGCCCGATTTCGACGAAACTGACGGGTACTATGATTCAGCTAACGGATGGTGGTCGTACTGGGGCCCCATTGTCGACGGCATCTTTAGTTGGGAGTCTGCCTGGCCCGAACGCAAAGGCTTCGGCGGTAAGTATGCGGGTGACGTTTCGATCGATGTTCCCGTTCTTGCCGGTGCTCACAAACACGACAAACTGTACATGATGGGTCTCAGTCCACTGCAATACAAGAATGCTTACGGAGCGCACGTTTATCGACAAGGAGACCTGAACCTACCGAAGCGTATGGTCAACATCCTCAACATGGATCCGCAACCTGACTATGTTCAGTTTCAGACATGGAATGATGGACCCGAAGCGCACTACATCGGAAACCTCTGGACCGAACAGAATAATGACACCCAGCCATACTTCTATGCTAACCAGGAGACTTGGGATCATACAGGCTGGCAGTCTCTGGTCTCATCTTTCGTCAACGCTTACAAGACTAGTCAATCAGCCTCCCAGATGACACCAATGAACGGCGATGTTCTCGTTGGTGCTGCGTGGTATCGAACCGAGCTTTCGGATGTGGAATGTCCATATGAGGGTAACGATGCCTACTACAACAAACCAGACGGATGGGATGATGATGTCAACTATCTCTACTATGCTATCATCCTCAATCCCTCCTACGGACCTGGGTACAAGGTAACCGTTTCTGGAACTACTGAGCACACAGCGCCTCTGAACCCTGGCATGAACTACGGCTATGGCGCTGGAGAGGTTCAAACTGGCGCTCAACGTATCACCGTCAAGGACCCCAGTGGCAATGTCATCTACACAGCGACCGGCGGAATGTGCGTTAGCGATGGCTGTCCCAACTATATCTACAACGGTAACTACCAGGTTCTCCCATTAAAGAAGGGTAACGCCGATCCAGTGTGCAATCAATGGCCTGGAATGGATCACAGCGCTTGTGGCTACGGCACTTGTCATGCCAGTGGCGACGGCGGCAACAGTGCGGCGGGTGACGACTTTATGCATGTTACTTGTACTAAATCTGGAGTTACCGATGCTTCCAAAGATGCAAAGTTTCGCTGGGACTCTGTGTATGCAGACCAAGCTTGGAACTGGGGTGTTGATCAGTGGAATGCTAATCCGTTCCCTGGCGGCTTGAACTTTACAGAGCAGGTTCGAAGTCTCCATCGCGACCCAACTAGAATACTTGACTAACGCTCTTGGATAGTTTAGCAACCTGTTCCACGGACCAGAGGGTATCGACTGTGGTACCATTGAGAACGACAACCCCTGCGGCTCTAATGTGGTGCAATGCAACGACGTCACGTATCCAGGGGCCTACTTTGCCATCAACTCCATGGAGTCTATCTACCGCGTACGTACTCTATTGGTTATCGCCATGCTAAAAAACTAAGCCGATAACTCTACAGGTTCACTTCAACTTTTGGGACGCACTCGACCGAGCTCAGAACGACATTAATGCTCAAGTTGCAGAGCTCTCCAGCACCTTTGCCCCCATCAAGTCAAGCGATTTCTCAGTCAAGCTTCTTCTCGACATCATTGGTCTTGGCTTTTCCCTCGCGGTATCCCCGATGTGGAATTCAGGTTAGTGCTGGTCTATTACACGAGTGGTATTATGATGGGTTAACCAGATGTAGCTCTCAAGGGCATGCCTTACTTCAAAGCCAACCCCAACACATTAGCCACTGTCAAGGATTGGGTGAATCCAATGGTGACAAACAGCATTACTATTGCCAAAGACACCTTGAAAGAGTAAGTGACTCCATCTACTACCAGCGTTTTGGGGACACATTGACTGAATCCTTGCAGTGACAGCGACCTTAGTGCCGAGAACTCCATCTCGACTAGGCTCAATGGTAAGTATTTCATGCGATTCTAGTCTTCATGCTATACGAATGACTCACTCTTTGACAGCGATTGTTACAATCTGGCAAGCTGAGATTGTCTCCATGAACGAGCAGCTTTTCAACGGTTCCAAGCAAAATACTGATCTACTCTTCACCGCTATCACCGACGGCCAGATGCTCGAGACCAAGCATCAAGATCTAGGCATCGATGCTATTCAAGCCCTTGTCTCAAAGGCGCTCTTTGCGGAACTGGTCCCACTCGCTTGGCAGCTGTCATCTTCCGAACTTGGCCCAGTGTAAGTTGTCACTCTGCGGTATTATGGCTTCTCACTAACCGTGCTTCCAGTGTCATTGATTCCGAACAGGGCTGTGGAGACAAGCCCGATGTGAAACACATGAGCTCCAAGAATTACGACTCATCAGGGGTCTGCGTAGGTTCTAAGATGTACTACTTGATTGGATGCACAGGGGAAGCTCGAACCTGCGACGAGTCCCATGGAAGCTTTAATCCTGGTTGCACGGACAATTTCTTCAGTCGTCTGCCAGGACTCGATGATCTCACCGGATCAGAAACAGCGTTTGGTGGTTTAACCAAGGAAGATATCGTGAACGGGTAAGCAGAACCCATATCCGAAACCTCTGGGTTTATGTTGAATAACTCACTGATAATTGTTAACAGAGCCGTAAACAGCTTTATTGGTAACGGAAACGCGAACGGATGGTCTATGCTTGATCCTTCCAACACAGTTGACGGTATGGATCTAGTCTCGGAGTACAACGTCACAGCACCAGGAGTTGTTATGTTGCCAGTTTGCGCCGCATCCGAGGCCTTTTCGAATTGGTTCTCTTTCACTAATGGAAAACCTAAGTCAGCCAACTACCCATGCAATTGAGCTCGGCAAAGGGTACGGCGATAACCCAAATTCACAAATTCGCCATGAGACGTATTACGTTTTTCTCGCTTCACGTAAAGAGGACTTGAATATAACACATTTCGTTCATAAATACCGTATGAGGCTTTAGCGGCTCAGCTTCATTTCAGCTCAGTCATATCAAGGCTAGGCTACTGAATACATCGTTTTGTTGTGTGTTATATACTTAGAAGCAGTAGTTGACCCCTTGCCAGAAGTGACTATGTATTAATGATCATCGATAAACGGTCAGTATATGAGGCAGAATTCATGCTTGCCATCTCGAAGTATCATACATCTTATTAACAGGTGAACTAGGACAATATTCTTCTTAAGCATGTAAAAGAAAGTACCCTTAAAATGGCGAGTTTTATGATAGCGTCTCTAGCAAAAAGCATGAAACAGTACAGCCAAGTCTGACAGTATAACAATAAACCATGAGATTGAACTAAAGCCTCAGCGATTATACGCTACATCAAAGAATACCACCAATACGTAAACCTGTTATCTTCGCCAGAATCAATGCACCTCGCCTATGTAACCAAGGTAGTTCAGATGTGTTGCCAAAATGTTGTCACCTCCCTATCGCTTGATGGATCAAAAAAGCGAGGAATGGAATCCTCATCATTTGCACTGAAACTATACTCCCGTCCTTCGTTTTGGGTATCCTCAATACCCGCTTCTCTTCGATACTGGCAAAGTTGTAAATGGCGCAGTTGCTTTCTCTCCTCGAATTCAGGCGCAGGAGTTGATTGCTTTCCAAGCTCCTCGATTGTCGGGAAGTGGCCAAGGCCCATCTGGAAGAGTCGAGTATCATCCAGAAAAACCCACGCTCGTTGTCTAAATATGTTGCGTTGCATAACCCATGACGAAAGGGGGTATGAGACGGAATCCGATGTGTGAGTCGGAGACAATCTCTGCACTAAGAGAGAGCTCAGCGAGCCATCTCGATCATTGATCGACCTTCTGCAGCTTCTGCTAAGGAAGGCGAAGCGATGGTTGCGAGGCCGACGATATCGCGATCTTGGCCAATGGGAAAATATGGTATAAAACCAGCTTCGTATATCTTCGGGCTGTGTCGTGTTTGCAAACAGTACGAGAGCTCTAAGTAGATCAAAACCGTGGTCTGATACATCATGAGCATATCCTAGCATTATAGAAACACTTTGTGATGGAAGCATCATATCATCGAAGGCTCGTATTGGGTTGAAATAAAGGTTATCTGGGTATAACAAGGTTACCGGATTGGCGGGCTTGTCTTGTAAAGCACTGGAGGTATGTCTGCTTGAGCAACGTGTAGATATTGTAAAAAGAGCCCCATGCACAGCATCGACATACTGAAGAACGGAATGAAGTGCTTCGTGCTCACAGTCAGTAAGCGCCTCATATTCTTTCTTAGAAATAGCACTTTGTTCGTTGTTGTCTATTACCAATGCGGCTTTAGGTCCCTGAATCTTGAAGATGATATCGTATTTGATAAATGCCCACATAAGAAAATGGCATTCTGGTAAGTTGAGCTCATCTAAAGTGACATGTCTTGGACTAAAGCTGTGTTCCTTGTAGTAGAGCCCTTTGTTTGGGTCGGCGATCTGAGGAAGACAGAGGTAGGCTTGAGGTGGGTTTGGGGAAGCGGCTTTGCTGATGTAATCCTCCACAAACATACTCATAGACGAGAAAAGGTTATAAAGCTTGGCAATGGTAGCCTGATCCTTTTGCTCAAAAGGATCAGGTAATGACTTTGAGTCCCACTGCCTGATGATGTATTTCATGACGTGGTTGTCAGGTCGATTGTCGGCGAGATCCAGATAAAGCAGGCCCAAGGCGTCCTGTAGGAGCCCTTCACGCCGAACTCCATTCAGTAAGTTGATGACATAATTCCGTCTTATAGTTGCTTTGGATGCCTTGTACTGAGAGAACATGATTGGGGATGCTTGTACGAGTCGAAAAATTGTCGATGTTGACAAGAACTGAGAGAAGATTCGGATCCTAAGCTCAGGGGGGAGTTTAGAAAAGCTGTCCATTTTCGGTAGTGCTTGTTGGCAGGCAGGGACGGTTCCTCTAATGGCGGTTATTCTAACAGGTTGAGCCAAATAATTGTGATGTGAGAGAATTAGAGGTCTTTTTATAGAGTATGGAATTATGCTTTATAGGGTTGGACTTCATGTTACTGTGCGAACTTTAGTTTTACCAATCACGGAACCCTAATGATTTGAACCCAAGTAACAAGTCGAGTCGTGCGAGTAAACTCTGGATCACAACCAGGATTGGTCTTTATAGTCAAATCTTATTCTCTTGTTGAGTTTCAACGAATGGAAATAGCAGTAAGGTTTAGGGCAGTAGCCATAGAGTCGATCACAGGGTCCAACCTGACGTGAAATTCACGAGGTAAGATTTGGTCATAAAACTTTATCGGAATAAGAACCAAATACATGCGAGTTACGTGGGCAATCGAAGCTCCGATATGAATCTTATTTAGTTACATAATGTACTGCTACCGGTGTTTCGCGTTGCCTTACAGTTTGATAACAACAGGTCGTTATCCTTGATGAGCCTATGAGATTGATTTTGCTACGATTTGACAGACTCGTCGAAGCCAATACAAGTCTCTAGGGTCCTGTAATACGTCAGGCTTTCCCCGTAAAGGTAGCATCATGGTACAGAGCCTAAGGTCGTGGAGAACGACTATCGCTTTGGTTGAGACTGCTTGTCCTTGAGAAGCTAGTATGAGTATCTCAATCAGTGTCCCATTCATTCTTATCTCACTCGGTGTCATTTTTCATCCTCTGTGGCAATGGTTCAGACTCTGGCTTTTCCCTCCGCGGTGTAGAAGCAGGCGGTGGAGAGGGTGGCGCTATTGGCCACCTCAAATCGACATCTGGAGTGAAAGCTTGGTAGCCATGACTTGGGGAAAGCTTCCGATAGTCTTTTGACTATCTGGAAGGATCCGTATTGGTCCGAGTAGGCGATGAGGGGCTCTTTCTTCCTGGCTTCTTACCAATCCTTAAGACGTTTCTTGTGAGCCTGTTCGTTCTTGGCATCTAGTGATGAACTATGTCTGCGACGCTGTGAGGGTTTGCCACTTTCTCTGACTTCTAGAAGAAGCGGTTCTAGTTTGGACCGTTCATCGCAGTTTTTCCAGTATAATAGTTGTGAGGCCGCCAAATACATCTTTCCGGGATAGATCTTTGCCATGTTGACTCGTTTGAGTAAGAAAAACAAACGCGTAGGTTTGATGAACGTGAGGATCTAATATAATTACCTATCTGATTGTACATAGAAACTGTGATAAGGTTGTGGGAGGTTAAAATCGGCTTCGGCCCCCAGCGCACAAAGGTAAAGAACACCAATAAACACATACGGCTGTACATAGAAACATTCGCCAACTCTAAACTTATACATGGAAGTGGTACCGGCTTCTGATCTTTACCGTCCCGCGAACGCGATATCTCTCAGCAACATTGGCCATCTCAATCCTTTCGCTTCTCGATCTTGGGTAGGCCAAGCCAGATTACGAACAGCACAGCCAGAATAGCGAGAATAATTGGCTGAAGAACCTGTACTCCCTTGGCTTGCGCAATCGCACCAACCGCAAAGGGCAGCACAGCCGCGCCGCTTCCACCAAACGCAGCAGCGAAACCAATTGCGCTGACGTGGAGATGTCGCGGAAGAAGCATTGTAAGGGCCACAATGACACAGGGAAACATGGGTCCCAAGAAGAAGCCCTGCAGCGAAACTGCTACGGCTGAGACGTGAAATTGTGGGACGAGCCAGAAGATGAGCTGCAGGCCCATGGTAATTGGAATGAAGATCATGAGTGACAATTTGACACCGATCTTGGGAATCACCATGCCCAAGACCAGACGTCCGATGGTAATGCCTAGCCAAAAGCCGACGGCTGTCATTCCGGCATCGAAAGGGTCAGCATTACGAACACGCAACATGAATTGCACGACCCAGCCGCCGAGAGCCACTTCGGTACCAACGTATCCGAGAAGGAAGAAGGCACAAAGCCAGACAACGCGAGCATGAGGCTTGACGAAGAGAGCGGCTCGCGTGCCTTCGTTGCGAGTGCCCTCAGTATGAACGGCCTCGCGATACTTCTGAGCTGTCTTGGGCCAGAAGGAGTAGGTGAGAGTTGCGGTCTCAAGAACAGCCATGCCCAGCTAAAATAGTAATCAGTAACCTTGTATGAGAAGATTAATGTTAAGAACTTACAAGCACATAGTAAAAGTCATACCAGCCAAGGTTCGCCTGGGTGATCATGCTAGTCGCAATAAGAGGGCTCACAGTTCCTCCAAGCCCATAGCTCGCATGCATAAAACCCAGCAACTCATTAGACCTCGCCAAATTGCCGATGTACGAGTTCCAAGCAGCAAGTCCGATTCCATTACCCAGACCTGCAAGGACATATGCCAAGACGAGAACAGGATAAGGCGGATGCTGCGCTAAGATAAGATATGTCAAGACGTGGCATCCTCCGCACATGAAGGCGATCCATCGCTGACCGATGTTCATGTGAAGATAATTGTTGACGGCAGCCGAAACGATGAATCCGACGAATGGTGAGAGGAAGATGAGTGAGACAACGAGGTAAGAGAGCTCGTAGTACGTCTCGAGATAAGGGATCAAAGCTCCGTATGCTGCATCGTTGGCGCCCGAGACAAAAAGACTCCAATAGACAGCGCCGACTCGAAAGGCATTGCCCATGGGTTCATTCCACTTCTCTACCACGAGAGTGGCCCTCGGAGGTGCAGCCTCATCGCCTGAGCCAGAGAAATTGTCGTGCTCATCCTCGTGGTCATTGCGCGATCCAAGCCGACGCCCCGTTGTTGATAAAACCGGGTTTGGCTGCTTCGGTGTTGCACCAGTCTCATGAGTGAGGCTGAGAGTCTCGAGCTCAAGAGCTTGAGTGGGATAGGACCTGGAGGTAGCCATTGTTAATTGAACTGAATTGAATTGACACCTCAGCTTCTTGAGGTTGTGCAATTGAAAGGATCAATTGAAGAGCCGAGAATTGGCTCGGAGGGCGCATAGAAAAACTCTTCTTGACTCATCGGCGAGAAATGGCGGGGAATGCGCTAACTCAACTCATCTCGCCGGGGTGCTTATCGGAGCCAAGATGTGGCGGACTCGGGATCTACAGCACTGAGGACTTCTGAAGGCAGCAAAAAGCGCTCTATTCAATTGACAAGGTCGTGCGACTGCATTCTATCCAAGTCTATATAAACGCCGTAATAACTGCATTTGATACTCCAAGCTACAGATTTAGCCTTCATCATACAGTCCTGTTCGCCACTGGATACGGAAACTCCAGTGGGAATTTTGGCGCCACAACCACTGAATGTCCACCATCAAACACCGCCGGGATCTCATGTCCTGGGCTCATCAAATTGAGCAACCACATAACTAGTAAAATGCAAATAAGCCTGATTTTGGGGGATGAGAGGTCAGAGGAGCCTGGAATCTTCTCTAGCCAAGCCCAGAAAGATGGGCTGCCCAACTTCTCATATTCTGTGCCTTGATGCATAATCACCTTGACGATGTATCGTGTTGAACCAGCGACCGCGTGACTGATCCATAGGAAAATTGGCAGGATGATCACCAAAGTCCTCCATCGGTCTCCCATGAGCGATCCATCGCCAAATAGGCCATCGACAATGAGAACACCCTCGGTATCGGCTGCGAGAAGAATGTGAAACTGGAGGATGTAGGTCTCCAAAGAACAACGGCCTAACCAAGCCATAGCTTTGGAGTGATAGTAGCGAACAGGGCCCGAGACATTGCGCATGGCGACGAAACCCAAGACTGGTACAAGAGATACATACGGATGCCATTTCGAGTATGCATCTATGAGAAGACCTGAGGTCGCATAGAAATAATGTATCGTGGCGAAGAAGCCAGCCAGAGCAAGTGTTACACGAAGCCCTAGATGAATAGGCATCTTCAAGTGCCGGTTGGCAACGGCTGTCAGCATACCAACATAGACGATCAACATGTCGAGTGTAACACGGCGATACCATTCCTCATAATTCCACTGGATCTTGAAGACAGTGTTGAGAATACCAAAGACCCAACGCGTAAGAGGCGTCCCCATGAAAATCGTCGATACAATGAGACAAGACATGCAGATCTTGGCCAATATGACTTGCAAGTCGCTATTGTACCTTGGTTTAATAGCCATTGTCGCGTAAACGACAAGGAACCAGAATGACACGAGCGGGGGGAAGTAGTAGAACATGTAGTCTGTATCCATGAAGTACGCGAGGCAACAGCTGAGTATATTGAGGCGTAGTAACGTTCCTGCGACACGGTTGAATGAGAAGTCGTTCTTATCCAGGAAGTAGACTGTATGTCCGTAGCCTGTTTGGAAGAAATATGCCGCAACGCAGACACGGATGAGGACGTAGATTGAACCATCATGGGCACCGGTCCAGTGATAGATAAGGATGAAGGACTGCATCCATCCTTTCCACTCATCGGTCTGATCCCGTGAGAGGAATGGCTGGTCTAACTGTTGCATGTCTACTGAGAGGTCTTCTGAAATAGGCGACTTGATGCGACGAATAGTGACCAACATGATTGCGATGCAAAGAATGCAAAGCGCGACAAAGTCTTTCATTTGCCAAAGCTTGCTACCCTTTGCCATCATCTGCGTTCGGTCAGCGTAGTAACACATCAAAAGTGCTAGTACGAGACATCCGGCTTGCATGTTGAGGAGCTTGAACCGAGGCTGGTCGGCATTCCGGTCGGCACACATATCCAGGAACTCGCAAATGATACAAGCAGTAAGGTACACAATGCCGAATGCTACCACGGAAAGCTGCACCATTGGCTTGACGCCATAATCGGTACAGCACGTCCGTGAATAGGGATATGGTTTCATCCGGTCCAATTTGGCATTGCATCTCATATTGAGAAGAATATTGACTCGAAGCTCTGCGACTTGAAACTTGACGTGAAAGCCGGTGCGAAGGGGATCACGCCAGACCTTGTCTTGACCTTCGACAAGGTTGGCAATAGACCAGACGAACGGAATATTGAAGTCATCTTCCTTCTCCAAAAGCCAGTCTTGCATCTCGATGACTTCTTCCGCACGACGACCTCTGTCGAGAACCATTTTGGTATCATTGCCCAGGTATCGCGGCCCAGCCGGCGGTGCGTAGAAGATTTGGTTTCCGATACCATCTCGTGGATCCATCGGGGCGCTGAACCAATCTTTATGTGGTGTATTATCGCCGATGAACTTGTCAACTTTTGACAGATGATCCTGATATGCCGAGATACGGTCGTCCCAGGGATCAAGGGCGGTAGAGCCAATACCTCCATAGTGAGGATGGGTATACCATGCGCCTGCAGCTATATAGATAAATGCCGGGCCTTTTTGGTCTTCAATGGATGGAGGGCTTGTCTTTTCCTCTGCGTAAGTTTCGAGATGGCTGACAAATTGCTCTCGACCTGGAACACCATGCGATGAGAGATAGACGTTTGCGACACGTTCAATTCTCTGGCCGTGATATGTCATGTTGTAGGACGTCGTCTTGCTGAACAACCTGGCTGTTTCATCCTTTCTGTACTGCTTATTATCGAGCTATGGTATTATCAGTCAAATCACTCTAATTTAATGTCCCTTGCGATGGCTTACTAGACTGCCCATGGCAAGACCAACGTTCTTAGATGTCGAGTCACCAACGAGAACAATTGGACGACCCTCAGTGCATCTGCGGATATCTTCTGAATCGTAGTGATTGAGGATACATCCATCAGGCTGCCATTGCTTGAACGGATCCCGGTTCCCTTGCTCATCGCGAATCGGGTCAATCCATCGACCTGTTTTCTGGACCGCGCGACAGCGATAAGGATCATCTCCAGGGAAAAGAGACTTGAACGCCACCAAGGCTAAGAAAATAGTTGCAAAAACGACGGGTATCAATCTGCTCCATGATTTATTCATCTTGTCGTACGGCTTACAACAAAATGGTTTTGTTGGTTGCTCATGAGCAGATCCATCAACCACGTTTTAAAGATTGAAGTTCAAGAGGCCGCGTTGCGCCAAGTAAAAAGGGGATTCAGGCGAATTCCTGCAAAAGCATTTATTGCTCTAACCTCGTTGTGGCATCGTGCGTGGATCGGAGATAATCGCTCATTAAATTGGCCCGCCCAAATATTGAAGATACAGAGTGTTTAATGGTCAACATCGGAGGTTCTCCCCTGGAGCTAGCAGTAATAGCGTTAGCTTACCGCTAGCTAAGGGCTGCTCTCACTTTCTAAGGAGGTTACCCCTGTCTTGGCGCAACAGAAGACTCAGGCTAGAAAATTGCATCTCGTGGTCTTGAGTGTCACTGTTTTCCTCGCTGCTAAACTTTAAAACTTTAATTCGGGGATATAATCTGGCTGGTATGTAATAAAGCTGAAGCCAAGAGAAACTATTACTTGGCAGTGAATATTCTAAGCTCCCTGCTTCCAATACGTTGATGACCGTGCTGAAGGCCCAGCCAATGGTCACTTGAACCACCTACACTAAAGGTCAAATGGATCAGTGCTACGTGCATTCTTGGCTTTAAAGATGACATCTGCAGGATGATTTCGAGGCAATCCGACTCTCGTTTTCTGACTCAAGATGCGGGTATGACCTGCGGCCGTTAGGTATTTGGAGCATCCGGCATGAGCTAATTTGCATAGCAAGGCATGCTGGTGTTATCATGTGCCAGACACTAAACAGCCCGTGATAGCGCGTTCAATGAAATGTTTACCGTTGTCAAGAAGGAATGTCTACACGGGGGTTTGAACCCGCGCCAAGGTTAGTGGTCTGATCTTCAATTGTTCGCCGAAAGCTGATATCTTCAGTGACAGACACTCTTTTGCTAAATGGCGCACGAGTGAGACATTACAGTTAGATAGACCACCCTATGATCATATGTCAGAAATGTCATTACTTATGACGTCGCGTCAAAACAGGGAGATCAGTCCAAGGGAATCTAATGTTATTGCTGATCTGATATGTTTGGAGAATTTTAAAAAGCCTCATACAAACTTTATTACTTAGTTCTACAGACTAGAGAATGTCCAGAGAAGGGAGGCGTTTGGTAGCGTGAGGAGCTTATTTGGAATCGCCCGGGGAAGGCGACATTTGAGACATCAACAACGTAAGCCCTGTTTCACAAGAGTCCGTATCAGTTATTTTGCTCCTGATTAAGGTTGAGATGTCTCAGACGGAATTCCTTGCCAGACGTAAATGGCGTCAAGACATGGTATTCGTCACATGGCTCCCCAGAAACCCATGCTCAACAAGAAATTGAAGTTCAGTGGCTAGATGCACATTTGCGCAATACGCAGCATGGAGACCAATCTGAGTCAGAAACACTGGGCAAATCTCGGTCGTGGCAGACGACGCCCATGGCCACCAGTACTCTCAAAGCCTTTTCCCCGAGTTTGGCAATGGCAAAATTGACGGGTTTTGAGAAGCTTTGAGTAAGGAATGTGTTGCTAGATGAGTCCACTAACAATCTCAGCGGCGAAAAACTAACAACATTCATGGAAGGGGCTGTACCTGTACAATATGCGATGGTGGTTCCAATTGCGACTGTCCGCGTTGCTGAACCCATAAAAGTGAAAGCGACACATGTTATCGCACTGCCTGTCTCAGTGGCGACAGACGAGCCAATCTCGCCGCTGAGAAGGCGTGAGTGATTTGGGTGATCTCGCACTGACTTGGACCAGCAGCAAACTGCCTAACATTAGCAAAGGATATTCAAAGTCCTACTGCTTATTTTGACGCATATGTTGATATTCCAATTCATCCGATAAGCTTAATAAACTCTGTGAGACATCTAGACCTGGTCATCAGCCGTTGAGCGCATCATGTTCTGCTTTTCCTGGATCTGGGGCCTGGAAATGGTCGCATCAGTGGGCCACTAACCCTTCTGCCCCTGTAGTCTAGGTCACTTGGTCGCTAAGATGTTTATCTTTCATGAGTTCTACAAAGCACTACTAAATCAGATAGTCGTTTCACCATACATAAAAAGTCAATGCTATCGATCACTAATTCACAAAACTGATTGATACTTATTCTCGCCTTGGGGATCTAATTCAAGCATGTCCTGCCCTTGGTAAGCGGCTTGATTACCTCCCTCTAGAAAGACAAACAAACGCTAGCGAGGCTTTCACGTGTTGAGATGTGTGTTTGCATCCCCGACGACGACTAGGAAAACTCACCATGTTAATTGATACTGCATTATCTTCCGCTTTATCCACTCTTAGCTATAAGGTAAACTTCGCATCCTTAGCCAGCCTTATTGTCTTTTAATAATAGATGGCAGCTCCCGTTCCCCCCCGATGCTAGAAAACTTGACTACCCTAAAACAAGACTGTCCAAACTCCGTCTCCCTGAACATCGGGAAACACACAATTGTAGTCAAAGAGGGCTATAACGATATTACAAATCACAGGGGGCTCATCGTTATAAACCGAGTTATCGTTATCCTTTGCACAGATAAGAGAGGCGCCTTACTTTTGTTAAACTGATAAGCTAGGGTCAGGGCGTGAGCCTCCCAGGGGGACTGAAGGAAAATATTGCTATGACAAAGAAGTTACTTTTAGGCACTAATATATGTACAAACAGGAAAAAGGTACTTAAGGGGGGCGAGAAATGGGGTATTGTGATATCAAGATCGTTACCCGTCTGTTTTACTGTATGACGTGCGGTCCTAGCCTACATGAGCTTTCTGACTCGCTTGAAACAGTAATAAAATAATTACGCGACTCAGAAAGTGAAACAAGTCGTACCAATCGAAAAAGGGTTGTGCGTCTCACAGGAATGTGATATTGCCTACCTGACTCAAAATCGACGAATTTCCAACCAGTATTCCCGTTCTACATCCAAGCACCTCGGCAAGCACTCTTCTCTCATCGGTGAACGGACCTGAACTTCTCTCGACGTCATGTAGTATCGGTGCATGTTGTTCCGGTTTTCCGTGCCATGATGCCGGCGAGCCATGCCATTTCAAGATCTTGCGTTACATTTCCCCCGCAGATTTCATCAACGCTTCCCCAGATTTCGAAAAGCTTGACCAAATACAGTAACCTTGACGCCGGTCGGTGAAAGCTCGTGAGTTTTAGCCTGTTAGTTTTAACGGCTTGAAGCATGGCAGATGTAAAAGGGCCGGTGATTGACCGACCGGGGTCCACTTCTGGCTGCCGAAGACAGTATATGGAGTCGTGTAGTTTGCGATGAAGTTGAACGAATATGTGGATGATCCGACAGGTATTCAACATGGAGTCGCTATATCGTATGATCCTGTTGGCCGCACTGCTGCCTTTGTCTGTTGCCGTAAGCACCACGGTTGATCTTGGGTACAGCAGATACAAAGGCCACGCCCTTGACAACGGTGTCTCGGAATGGCTTGGTATTCGATATGCCGCCATTCCGACCTGGGACTACAGGTTCAAGCTCCCCCAGGATCCTATCACCATGAGAGCTGTCCAGAATGCCACCAAGGTAGGTCACGTTACTCCTCCGTCGGCCCAAGGACCCCTGTTAACACTCTGCAGCGGGGAAGAGCATGCATCGGAACAGATTCTGACCCCAACACCATTGGCGATACTGTGGCCGAAGACTGCCTCTTCCTGAACGTCTGGGCACCAACAAAAGCCTCAGTGGAGGACAGCCTTCCAGTATATATTTATATCCAAGGCGGCGGCTTCAATGGCAACTCGAATGCCAACGCAAACGGCACTGCTCTGGTCGTTGCAGGCGACTTGGACATGATCGTCGTTTCCATCAACTATCGCGTTGGTGTATACGGCTTTCTCAACGACGGCGAACAGATTACACCAAACATCGGTCTCCACGATCAGCGAAAGGCGTTCCAATGGGTCCAGAAGCACATTTCCAAGTTCGGCGGGAACCCTGACCATGTTGTCATTGGTGGCGAGTCTGCTGGTGCTGCGAGTGTCAGTCTGCACCTCACCGCTTATGGAGGCAAGGATGAAGGTCTGTTCCACGGTGCTATTGCCCAATCTATCTCGTTCGGGTCTCTCCTCACCGAGAAGGAATCTGTGTATCAGTTCAATACTCTGGCTGTGCGTTTAGGCTGCCTTGGTACGAAGAAGAAAATCCTTGACTGCCTTCTTATGAAGACGCCCCGGGAGATTCAGAGGGCAAACAAGAACCTTCCAAACCTAGGCAGCACCACGCCACCTCTTTTCATGTGGACTCCGAGCATCGATGGCAAGCTCGTGCCTAATGTAACCTATCGGGTTTATGAGGAGGGGAAGTTCGTAAAAGTCCCTCTGATGGCTGGCGATGACACTAATGGAGGTACTGTATTCACGCCTGTGAATACGTCTTCTTTGGTGCAAAGCAATGAATTTATGAAGGCAAACTTTCCCTTCATAACTACCGAGCAGCTGGCGCAAATCAACAAACTCTATCCCAATACAAACGAGTCTTGCCCTAACCCTGGGTGCTGGTGGCGTCAGGTCAGCGACGTCTATGGCGATATGAGATACATGTGCTCATCATTATATATCTCGAATGCACTGCCACTCCGCGGCGTTCCCAACTCTTGGAACTATTGGTATGACGTCCAGGACCCCGCTCAGATGGCTGCAGGCTACGGTGTTCCCCATGTCGTCGAGAATCAAGCCGTGTTCGGACCTGGACCGGGCTCGCCAGCCAGCTACCTCAATGGTGGGAAGAATGTCCCTGTCGTACCCGTGATCCAAGCCTATTGGACAAGCTTCATTCGGACCTTGGATCCGAATAAGCATCGCGATAAGAGTGCTGCCAGGTGGGACACATGGACTGAAAAGGGCCGGAGGCGGCTGAAGTTTGAGACAGGCGGGAAAACGATGATGGTGAAGACTAGCCCAGATTTACAAAGGAAATGCGCTTACTGGGCCGATATCGGTCCAAGTATTCGGCAGTAAAGAAGATAGGGTTACAAGGCGCAATTGTGTGCCTGAATGCTGCCGCGAAGGTTAAGCTTTAGGCGGATAACATATGACAGGAACACGATATTTGTCCTTAATAATATAAAGTTCTCCTCAAAAGCCTTCCACTTAGCTCTCTGTTCTGATTTAAGCCATCAGCCGCATGTCTCAACTGCAGATCTCACATGTGGCTCACAACTTAGGAAGCATACCACAATGTTCAACCAAATGCTACAGCACACCGCTGATGTCGTGATGACCCGTCCTGCCGAGAAACCACCCACGTTCTATGTGGTGATACAAGCCACAGGTCTCAACTGTAAGCTACACAGCGAATCCAAAACTCAGACATTATGCAGAAATCACCGAGGGGAGGAATGGTGACTCCGATGTCGAACTTTGTGAAGCTTTCAAAACACGACAGCGACCAAGAGCTATTATTTGCCTTGGCGGAAGCCTACGACGCCTATTGACACGCCTGGATTACGCTGGGGATATTGTTGTCCAGGTATAGGAGATCTGGTGTTTTTGTGGTGTTGAGCTAACTTTCTTGACCGACGGATTGGAGCATTTTATATACCTCCAAGGCTGGCCAAAGAAGCCTTTGGCTGAGAGCTTAAATCAACAGCCAGAAGTTACCTACGTAGCTCAGGTAAGAATTTGCAAAATTATGATCTGGCCTCGATGCACAATATAAAGTGATCATATCAGTCTGCCATGCTCACTTCCTATTCTCTCACCATGCTCATATCATGAGCAAGCACTCATTCCATTAATCCCTTTACTCTACGAAATGCCAATATGGCTTCCATGCAGGACCTGCCTAACGAGCTCATCCTGATGGCGGTAGCTGAAGTGCCGCTATCCACCTTCGCCGCTCTACGACAGACCTGCAAACGGTTCAACGAAGTCACGATTGGGACGTTTGGGAAGAGATTCTTTCAGACACGCAATATCATGCTCCATGAGAAAAGTGTGCAGAATCTCGTTTCCATCGCGCACCATCCTGTCTTCGCTTCCTGTGTTCGAAAGGTTGGCTTCGCACCCAGCTTCGTGAGAGGTAACTGGCTCGGAGTTGAGGAAGAATGCGAAGCCCGCTTGAATTTTGGAGGTAAGCACGACATTGAACTCCAGGAACAAGATTTAAGAAGTGCTAACATAACGATAGTGAAGGAGATTAGGTTCGAGAACATGAAGGATATACCCCAGCGGTTACCGTCATTATCCTTCATATTTGCCTTAGACCAGGCCTTTAAGAGACTCCCGAATTGCAATACAATCTCGCTCACCAATACCCAACGACCTTGGGGCTTAAGTAAACTCAAGAGACACGAGCTTTACGAACTCCAGGACTATCTTGAGTTGCGAACTACGAAAAGTAGTTGGTTTCTCCGATATTTGGTGGGGTATATATTTACCTTGAGCGTCAAATTTGGCATAGAGAATGTCGAGATTTTTGCCGATAAAGTTTGCCACAAACCCTTGCGGGGGTTTCATTACCGGTGTTGCAGACCTATCGACATATACGATGTCTGCCTGGCAGGGCCTGCTGCCATCTCAAGCCTGAAGTCCTTGAAAATGACTGTATACGCAGGGCGTCGGGCTTGGCCAAACGGCGCGGTTAACCACTTGCTTTCGTGCTTCCCCCAGCTATCGAAATTAACACTGGACTTTGATATGGCTATTGACGAGGTACTCTACCTCTCGACATTCAAAATACCAAGGCTCAAAGAGCTCACACTCGGCTGCAGATATTGTCGTCCGAGCGAATTAGTAGGCGTCATAAGGCGACACGAAGACACCCTGGAGCGTCTGGCTTTCCACGACATCTTTATATCGGATCTGACAGGGTGGCTCTTGTTGATGGACGTTTTATGTCAAATGTCGAAGATACATGTACACCTTGATTGGCTCAGGCCAGCCCCAAGGATTTGGTGTGACAGGCATACGAATGGTGGATATCACGAGACAGAGTTCCATCCACTGCACAGGGAACTGTATAAGATCAGTGATCTGGAGAATGATAATGATAAAAGAAGGATGCGAGACTTGTTCCATCAACTTTACCATATGGCGGCCAATGGCTAGAAAAGTATAGTTATTCTGCTAGGCAATCTACTCTTCACTATACCCCAATATCTAAGCCTCTGATAGCTCGTGATAACTTGATTGGCACTTTTGTTTGTCCGGTGATGAACTGAGCTCAAGTCCGCACGAACGGACCGTGCGTGGTCGACGTCTGTTTCTTTCAATATGCTTCAGGAACCAGAATAAGAAGGTAATATTGACAGGGAACTCAGATTGTACTAGTCCCCAGCGTTTCCAGGCAGCGGCATATTCTCCCTTCGTTCCGTTTCAGCATGTGACAATTCCCGAAGCAGGATTCACACAGCAACTACAAACGCACCAAACAACGCCAGCATGCTACGAACTGCCTTTTACATAATTAAGCAGCATACTTCACATGTAGGACCGACGAAGAGCATTCAGAGTTACATTCCTCGGCGTGCGAAATCCGTGTATCGGCCGATCGCCCGCTTTGGGCCTTAATTGCGATCTTTTAGAGATCTACATAGGTCATAGCGCCCCATGGGGAAAGCTGTGCCGTTCTCGACTGGCCGAGAAACGAGGGGAATCCTGGCATTGAGGTTACAACGGCATGCGAAATCGTGGGGAAGTGCAGTTTATCAGGGATCTCTTGGACAGGGAATAGGGCTCACATGGCCTCTGATTCATTGAAGGAAATTGAGAATGCCGAGCTCAGGAGAACATGCGTGATTGAGACAGGAAGTCCATGTTGATATGTGATTCACTATAAGAGAATTCGTCTATAAATACTGAGCCGTTGTCCTCAAAACAGATAACGAACCATCTCATAACAAACACTCTACAACTCAGTCTTCAGCTATCAATCAGAAACCACTCTTCAACATGCAGTTCTCTACCTCTTTCCTCGTCGCTGCTCTCTTCGGCACTGCCTTTGCCATGCCCCAGGCCAACCCTACTGATTGCCCTGAGACCTCTGCTATCCCTACCTGCGGTGTAAGTGAATCACGAAAAGCCACGGTCTTTCAAGTGTTAACGGTGTTTTCAAAGGCTCCTTGCATCACCTCCGCCGCCTCCGCTGTTGGCTGCAGCGACATTGCTTGCCAGTGCGCCAGCTCCAGCGCCATTCAGGCTTCGGCCATCAACTGTGTCGTTGACAACTGCGGTTTCCTCGAGGCTCTTCAGGTTCAGGCTTCTGCTTCCGCTGTCTGCACTGCTTGTGCTTAGATACAGTCGTGAGGATGGTGTTTCTCAAGTTGTCTTGCCAACTCGCTGCGGAACTAGTCCCCTTCCAAGTATGTAGTGTCCAATGAGTTAGAAGTAACAAAGAAAACGTTTCATATATATGTGCCCTGATCAATGGTAGATATGACAAGAATATGTCCTGAGGTTACCAACCATGGATGTAACCTTCCAAAGCGAAACTAGTGACAAGTCTCAGTAACCCTAAGACTAAACGAATGTTGCCATGGAGGGGGCGTCCTAGATCGGCTGCTACTGGTCACTCATAGTACAGACGTCAGATTAGCAGATATTTCTTAGAATATGGTAAATGCCTCTGGCACTAAGTTGTCTGTGCTAATACAAGCTTTTAGCCATAGGTTAAACTATAAATTACACTGCTGCCTCATAGCTGAGACAATCTATTATTTTATCTCAGTAGCCATTGAAATATAAATATAAATAGTATAAACCTCAAAAGATAACTCATTCCGCCGTATTCGCGGGTTCAAAATGCTCTGATGCACCCGCAAAAGCGACCCAACTCGGCATCACACAATGCATCGCGCACATATGAACACGATCGATAAAGGACCATGTTTAACTATCATCATTGCTAGGCCTCTGTGACAGTTGCACAATAGCTTTCCTTGGCGTTTAGTAATTGAGCCTTAAAATCAGGTTTTACCTCTTGCTATGTTATTAACTCTTCTGTGTATTATAACGTGCAATCAGGCCTGGAATGATGAGCCCGGCAAATGTTGGGTTTATCGAGCATATAGAAAGACGCTGAAAGTTCGAATACGATAGTAACATTGGGATTGTAAATTAAACTAAGTCAACCCTCCGTCAAGGCGCTTGTGGGAACAATGGCAATCAATGAAGTCCAGAAAAACTATAATATTGTGGATTTTAATAATATTATATGTAGTCAAAGGACGTTGATCAACACGTGGATGACTTGACAGGACCGACGGATCCGAATATGAAGGGTGGCACGTAGCAGTAAAGGTGGATTCCCCAAGGTAATAAAGTTCGAGAAGCCTAACATAGATTATCCAGGCCAAATATACGAGATCGCCATGTCAAGCTGCTACTCTGTGATCAGTCCATTTATAGTTGGCTCCAGATACCTCAAAACGGCAGCTAGTGAAGCTGAAAGAAGTTGGCGAGGGGGGCTACCTGGTTCCGCCGTGACCGCATGGGTTGGCCATGAGATACTCAGTAAGAAGTAAAAGAGACCATATTCGTATATCGATTTGCCAACTGTGTCATAGAACATCACCTCTACAAGCGAATAGTAGATTGCAGAAAAGAACAAAATATTCAAACAAAGCTAAGCTTTGTTATAGATACTTGGCTGTCAAAAGCTTGAGGAGGCATAGGTGTCATGGGCGTATTGGACGAATCAAAACAGAAGTTTCTTCATCCAAGAGTCCCGGTCAGATACCAGGTATAGTATAGCGGGACTTCCTTTGTACCGACTTGTCAGTAGAGTAGGAGCTCAGTCAACATAGGTTCCCGGTTAAAACGGCAAGATTCTTTACTGCGGATCGTAGCATTTCTGCATGTTTTCAAGAAGAGTCAATGATAAACACGGGTATTCGGCAATAAATTTCAAATGTCAGACACTGTGCTTGGTTCCCAGATGTCCAGGACAAGTATAAATATGCGGACAATTCTATATCCAAATAACGTCTTCACAGATCTGCCAACATTTCTCGACACCTTCTACTCATCATCGGTTTCGCTATCGTTCTTTGCAACGCATCCACAATCACTAACTACTGGGCCTCACATAACTGTCAAGGCTCTTACCACCGCTGCTACAACCGTCGAGCAGGGCAGTGCTGTGAAGACAACGAGACTTTTCGTTCCGCCAAGTTTGGGGGCCTGCCCAAAGGTCCCAAGACTTGTGTTACCAACGACCAAGACCCTCACGACTACTGCGGAGTGTCGCAGAAGGCAATCCTCACTTTCAAAAGGACGACTTGTTTGACCGGTAACGGATACGCTTGGTCAGGCGGATCTATCTTCTTCGACTGCAACTACATTCGTGAGCAAATGTGCCTGTCCGACCGTGGCCTTGAACATAGTGAAGCTATGCCTGATCGAGATACAAAGTTGCCTGACATCAAGTGTACCTCTTCACACAAACCTGACGTTGTCGGGGCTCATGGATACGAGTTCTTTGTATACGGCACTGATTTGGCGAAGAAGTATGGGAAGGTTGCCTTGAATAATGAGGAAACGGCAGAAATCTTGGCGCTTGTTAAAGGCTCCTCTGAATCGTCACTGGAAGATCTGTTGGCAAAGTTTGGGCATAGTGCTGTGAAGGAGGGGGAAATTCAAGATGAGTAGGAGGCTGATTCAGCAAGAATAGAAGAAGCTACCCTTGATGACACTGAATCGAACTTTTCAAGTGCCTGTACTCTTGTATCAACTGGCCAGGTGTAACAAGCGAAAAGACCTAGAAGCTGTATACCCACAATCGAGACAGTGAGTAGGGACATAGGCTATCAGCATTGCAACACCTGCTTGAAGAAGGGAAGGAAGAAGGCGAACGAAAAGTATTGACAAAGCTGAGTCACAAACATGTATATAGAAGAGCACATGAGTGAAGGAGACAATCAGATGGATATGTGATTCACGTATCATAAATACAAAATTATATAAAGCGGCGGTTTCATCCCATATCTCTTTCCTTCAAATATCGAATTCAGATAATATTAAAACGCCATACTAAAGAATACTTAAACCGCTCGAATACTTGTTAGAAAATGTGTTTTACAAAATATACTAACTTCCGATGCACAACATGCAATCATCTTCTCAGCTGGAGAACAGACCATGGATGCTATGAGCATCCAGGGGAGCCGAGAAGAGGATGCAGGATTAGCATCCAGAGCATAGACAAACGTCGACCAAATAAAAAATGTCGAAAATGCCGGGAAAAGAAAAGACAAGAGGCAGAAAAAGATGGTGTCACAAATACATGAGCAAGTGATGGATTGGTTATGTGCCGGAGATCTGTGATCCAGAGTCAAATTAGGGTACATGGATGATTTCCGAGATTCCCCAACTACTTGGACACCTACGAAGATTAGCCTATTCCTCATTATAGTCTCCCATTAGTTAAGTGTCATCAAAAGGAAAACTATTGACTTTCAAACCATTTGAGTTGCAGTGATGGCCAGTCTCTTTTGCACTGAGTGCGACGGAATCCTTCGGTATTCAAAGAAGAGAGATGTTCTGCCTATCCAGACCAGAAAGAGAAAGGCAGTACAGAACCTGTCGGAACAGATGAATTTGAATCGCCTATGAAAACAGTGTCCACCCTGCCTGGAAAGAAAGAAGAAATATGAACAGAGGAAAACATAACAGGATCGCAACGCATTCGTGGTGTTTGTTCCCTAAACACAGATGTTAGAGTTGACTTGATCGCTGAACACAGCTGTAGCCCTGATATTCAAGGTAAGGAATAGTATATATAGCCCACGTCCTCTCTCTTATCCAAGCATCCATATCTTCATCTCCATCCTCGCCCACACTCTCAACATATCCCATTCCATACACCAAAATGTGCCGAGTCACTTTCACAAAGTACTATTACATTGCGTGCAAGGACCTTTTGTCATGTGATGAACTTTTGTCATGCCAGGGAGTTCTCTACGAGCGTATTGACCAGGCGAAAGATTGTCAGTTTGAGATTCGGGACTTGGATGGATTCTTGCCAGCATCGGAATGTTCTCAGTGTGAGGTGAAGAGAATGATTGAAGAGGACAAGGCAGGCTTGACAGCGCACTGCGAACGAATTTGACGCGGGCCTAGTCTTGCACCGCTATATTAGTCTAGTCATCCGATAGTAGCATATATACGGAATAATTCAGGAGTATTCATGCAATTTATTGATCTGAAATGTGTTCAGACTGTTCGGTTTATTTGTTAATGTTCTCAAACTCAGGTATCGCCCAACATTCCGTCTAATCTGTATTTAAAAGTTGCTTTGCGGTTGGGTGATCGCCAAGGCGGTAAGATAGCATCTATCGGGATAGAATGCTGTGGTGAAGTCGTCAAGGTGGATCTTTGACTCAGAGAGTGTGATCTTGGTCGCCTCCCTTGGCCATCTAGATTGGCCAGTAGACGTGGTTAGGTACACCTGGTGGAAAAGGCTATCCGTCTTCTCGGACAAGGGGTTTGGGCTTTGGTGAACCAAATTTCTCGTATATCAGCGTATCTGAAAGATGGTTGAGAGTAAATGGTAAACGTAGAAGAAAGGTCCCTAGATGGAGGTCGGATTGTAAGGTCAGTATCCATCGGAAGGATGCACCATTTTCCATAGTCTCCGAGTCTGTACGATGATATGATGTCCACTTCTCGTTAGTCTGGATTTGCTATGCCGACTTTGACAGCAACATATTTGCACGCAATTTTCTTGTGGGCAAGCCATATGGCTGAGAAGATGCCATATCCAAATTTATGTACCACGCGATATAAATTGGATGATAGCCACCGAGGCTATATCCATACGGGCTCTAAACGTCCTCTACTGGAAGGTACAAAACTGGAGAGGATGATCCTACTATTGTTCTGGTGTAACGTGGACTTGCGCCTGAAGGAAAGGTCAAATGATGTCGTAAGGACATAATCAGATGAGGAGCTTGTGATACCCAGAGGCTCTGCTTGACGTATCTGTTTTCATGAGAATGCCTACTCCTGTAGTTACAGGCTACAGTAGGCGGCCAAAAGTGGATCCTGTAGTCGTTTTCCGCTCCGCTCCTGGTCACTCACTGTTACGTTAGGTAGCCAACTGAATGATTGATGCCCACAGATCTCTGACCATGAGATCTGGTTCAGAGAGCTGACTATTAATCACAGCGCCAACTTAGTGCGAATGCATTCGAGGTTAACTTTGAGCTATATAAGACTTATTCAAGGAATTACCGTCACTTGGATTCTGCCATTCCCCAAATAATCCAATGTTTGGCGGAGTGGATCCATCGACCGTGGGGCGGGATTCGTTTTATAGCGCTTTTTCGGTGAACGACTCACTGTGAAACTCTAAATTTCACTGGACCGCGCTGGTACCGTTGCGCGCTTCAGCAAACTCAACTGTGAATCGCTCGCATTCACGTCCCCTTATCAATTGTCGCGATGCGACAGTCTCTACGGCGAAAGTCTTGCAGTGCTTGCGCACGCTCCAAACGCCGCTGCAGTCTCAGTGTCCCCAGCTGCAGGCGCTGCGCAGCGAAAGGCGTAGAATGCTCGTATCCGACCGTCACGCCTGTGCCGCCCCCGCTCAGCCCGCTCCTCAGTGATTCAATTGACAATGTCTTGCTTTCTCTTCAGATGCCCTCTGCGACTGAAGCATATGGTATGCAGCTCGACTCTGTAGAACACCATCCTCACACGGCAAACGATTATACGGCGCGCGTAGAATTCTTGGCTCATTTGATGTCGCTGCAGTCGACGGCGCTGGCTGACAAGGGTTTCAATGTCTTCATCCATTCGTCACAGACTCTGGCATCAGATGCGTTGCGTGACGCGTTAGCAGGCAGTGCACTGCATGCCGTCCGAAATACTTCTAACGCGCGCTTCGTTGATTCTGAGATTACAAGGCGCGCCTCCAACATTGTCGCAGTCTTAGATGCAGCGTCAGTAAGTCACGATACCACCGACTTGCGAATGCTGCCCTCAGTCCAAGCACTTCTTGTCTATCAATGCATACGACTATTCTCACCAGGCAGTATCAGCCAACAAACACAAGCCGAACGCGACAACTTTGTTCTTCAAATCTGGGCATCGCGATTGCAATTATCATTATCGTCTTGTGATGATGACCTTATTGAGGCGAGCTGGGAGAGCTGGGTTGAGCAAGAAGCCATTCGTCGCACGCTAATGTGCATAGAGCTTGCACAGGGCACCTACACTTACCTTCGAGGGAACTGGCCCATCGGTCTCCGGTGCAATCACGACCTAAGATTTAACGCGCAGAAGGCGCTTTGGGAAGCCAAGTCAGCTGCGGAATGGCGTTTGGTCTGCGACGATTTCGCGCATCCCTCGATGCCATGCAATATGATTCGCTTACATAAAGACATTCGCCACGCAATGCCTGGTGACTTGGATGATCTAGGGGTTCTATTGCGCGCTGCGGGCCAAGGGCTTGCCGACATGAATACCTGGCTTCGTCACGATAAAGAAGCCTTGCAGCGATGGGGCCAAGTGGGTGTATGACTTATCATCATCATAACAGCAGTACATGGAAGTCCTCGCTCTTGTGTTTGTTAGATCTGCCACTACAAACCATGAACACCAATGCGAAGGAATTGACCGTCCTTGTCAAGCCTATCCCTGATCGATCCACTCTTCAACTCCTCGACATTCCAAGCTGACCACACAAATCGACCATGCAAAAAGGCAGCTTCATCTGACGCGCACCATACAGCAAACGCGCCTGGAAGACTCACTAAAAACCATTAGGCATGTTTGTATTGCAAAGACACATCACAAAACTTACCGTCATCCCAATTCACTATCGTTTCTGCCATCCCCTTTTCCCGAACTTGGTCTGTCAGAATGGCGCCTGGATGGATGCTGGTGATCTGAGTTTGAGAAGGATCCTTCTCGTCTGCAAGTCTCTGGACTAATAAGGTCCCAGATGCCTTGGTCAGGGAGTAAGAAGCCAGGTTTTTAGGGCCGCGGGAGTCATGGATGGCGCCAGATGAGACATTGACTATATAGTACTATGGTCCAGGCTGTCAGTGGTTTGTCAAGCGAGGGGAGGAGGCGAGAAATAGGGGAGAGAGAGAGAGATGGCCTCATACCTTTCCTTTTCCCTGTTCTTGCTTGTGTAGTCGATCGCATAGTTGATGCAGTGCGCGAGTGTTGACCACGAACTGCTCCCACGTCTTTTCCCAGCCATGATCCGACAATGACCCTTCAACATTGAGAGCAGCATTGAGGACCAAGACATCCACATGATCGCCATTTGCACCCAAGTCGTCAAACATCTGATCAATACTGCTAGAATCAGACATTTGACAGACTGCCCCTTCAAATTTGGTGTCGCGGTCGTTGTGATCACGAGCGAGTCTTGCTATAGCCTCGTCAAGCTTTGGGCGAGTTCTGCCAGTGATGATGATCTTATTTGCACCAGCCAGAGCAAAGTTCTCGGCAATGGCGTAGCCGATACCAGCAGAACCACCGGTGATGAGAACTGTCCTCCCATCTTGGGAAAGCGAAGGCTGTGAAGGATCTATAGCATCATACACAGCTGAATGCAATTTATCCGTTAATGGTACGGGAGTGTATACGAAAGCAGGGGATTCGGTGTTACTTGACATGATCGGGAAATGGTTTGAAGATGTATGAAGCAGGCGAGGAGGTATACCAAGTCAACAGATCTGAGATCCAGTGGACGTCCTTTTTATATTTGACTGTTAATTTGCAGATATTTTACTAGGCGGGAATTCTTGTATATCATTTGCGGACTATTCTGGATCATGATTGCGGAAGTCCGATACAACGAGCGGCCTGTTGTGGATCTGATGGCGGAGAGCCACATTTGACCGTCGTGTGAAGAATGGATAAAAGGGGCGTTACCGAGAAACGCCTTCTGATGTCACCCAGGTACGGCAGCTGACGTTAGAGTTTACGAGTCTGCAGTCCGTCGGTGCGAAATGATAAAAGCTTTGGGAAGCTCAATTAATGACGTGTCTAGCAATCGTTCAACACAAAATAACTCGCGTCATCCGGTTTCCTCTTAATAACATATAAGATTATGTTTGTGTCTCTATAGAGGATTTCAGTAGGACTATATTCACTACGGTATTGTGAAGCCCTCCTTTTATCCATTTGAGATTGGTTGGCTCTATGCATTGTGAACTCTGTTTGTTATTCGACCACTAAACATCATTCGGCTATAATTCTACAAAACAATTCCTTTCAATCCTTCATTAAGGTTCCTTTTTGGCTGGAATACACTCCATGAGTCTATCCTTGTCCCTTCGTAAAGCGTCTTCAAGTGAAGTAAAAGTGATACCAAACTTGTCCTGAACCTTTTTGGTTCCCCTTTGGACAAAATCAAAAGGCTTCATGTTGGCAAAATGCTGGAACATGTGGCCATGAACACCGATGCCCAACTCTTCCACCTCTTCAGGGGTGCGCTTCACAACCCCGACTTCCCTGCCGCTGACCTTAACTAGAATATCACGGATCTGCTCAAAATCAAACAGTTCATTTCCAAGGTCAATTTCTTGGCCTCGAAATCTGGTAGGAACCTGAAGGGCTGCAGCAGCGTACTTCCCCACGTCGTGAGCATCAGTGTAAGGGAGTTTGGCCCCATCAGCGAGAAAATCATCAATTTCGCCCTCTGTTGGGAGACGAGGAAAGTTATTGTAGGCATTTGGGATAAAGAAGTCGTAGTGAATAAGTGCAGGCCGGAGAATAGTGTATGATTCGAACTTTCCAGTGCGAACAATATTTTCAACCTCGTATTTAGAAGTATAGTATTCATGGAGATGAGGAATAGCTTTGACATCTTCGTTATCCCATATGTCTTTTTGGTTCGCACAAATCGCGGTAGCGGCGATGAGGGTCTTGACGCCAGCCTTCTCGCAAGCTTCGACAATTGTTTTGGCCTGAAGGACCTCCAGGCCTGGGAAGGAAACGGTGTTGAGAAAAGCGGCCTCGCAGCCCTGAGCGGCTCTGAAGATATCGTCGAGGTTTTTGCTTTCTCCCTGGAAGATAGTGATGTTTGGGTCACTTAGCAGTGCTGGTATCTTTTCGATGTTGCGGACAACAGCGTGGACTTTGTGGCCAGCTTTGAGTAGGTGCTTGATGACCCATTGGCTTTGTTGGCCAGTGGCCTGTGTGACGAGATAGACAGACATCACAGTGTTGGTCAAAGAAATTATGGGAGTGGCAGTCTGACGGGCTCAGTCGCTGCTCTCTAGGTAATCTTCAACGGTATATAAATACAGCCTGTTTAATACTTTGCGGGTGCAGGCCATACTCAAGCAATGGCCTCATTCCATGGTGATTTCTAATATGCTCTAAGGTGACGGATACATGATCCGGCAGTTCTTTGGAGACGGAATCTTCGCAATCATCTTAAAAGTCCGGTCATCATTGAAGCGTAAGGAAGAACCCGATTTTAGCTTCGATAAAAGTTGCTTCCAGTGGGGGACATGATGACGGGGAATGTCGCCTCAACCGATCATTGGTGCTTCTAAACTTAGTGCTGATGACAAATCCTGGGTCTGCTTATCATTTGAGAGACCCCATCACCAGCAACTTTGACCGAGAGATTGAGATCTCACTGCTTTCACCTACCGTACGATATCTGCTATTGGAAACGAAATCAATCGGTGTTTCGGGTTGATTTGTTGAGATGAAACCCCGAAAAAGCTGTTGGACTTGCGCAGGTTAGTGTTGGCACAGCGGCTAACGAATTGGTCATCACTAAGCATCAGCATCAGCTCGCAAGATTCAATGCGACGGAGTCCGACCGTATTGTGACAAATGCAAGCGGTCTCAATTGACCTGTCAAGGCTATGAAGCTCGTTTATCGTGGCCCCGAATCAATGACAGGAAGAGGTCGATGGTATGCACTACGGCAAGGCAAGCGTCTGCATCCCCCCAAAAGACAAGCGAGATACCCAGTCGCCTCTTCTTGATCAATACATCATTTCGCGATGTCGAACTACATAATTATCTATCCTCACAGTATGGCCAGGCTCGTATCCCCTTCCAGCCTTCAAAATCACTGAAGCAGCCCGCGATACATACCAATCAGAATGAGCTGTTGCATTACTGTGAGGGCTACAGCACATTTACGGTGACCATACCTTCTGACTTGCGTTAGTTCATGATCTAGCACACTTATCTTTGGTCACATTCAGCACGCCAACGGCTGGCATACGTGATGCACTCATGAAAATGGCCATGATCAACGACAGTACTTCATCCTCGGCTCTTCTACATGCTATGCTAGCCTATTCTTCCCTTCATCAGCATGGTCTGAACGAAACAGCTCTCAAGCTCAAAGTTCAGGCACTTCATCTGCTTTCCACCTCTGCCAAAGATGGCGAACTGTCCTTGATAAATGCCTCTCAGCATGTGGCTGCTTCCATGCTGCTTGGATCATTTGAGGTACGTGATCCCAGAGACGATTAAGCCCCTGCTGATGTTTAAGACTTTGCGCCCTTCTGAGAGCTCAGGTGAATGGCTGTGGCATATTTGGGGCGCTGTGGACGTCATTCAAGCTACTCAACTCAGCAGTCATTCTTCTGAGAGTGAAACTTACACTCTCATTGACTGGGTCAACTATCATCATACGCTCTCCCGTTTCAGCACGCAGCACTGGCGACACAAAGCACTGGCTCAGAAGATATTTATCAACCCGTCCCAACGCTTTGGTCATGTAGCCATGTCTCAATTATCAATATACAAACCGGTATGCTTACCACGAGAATTTGGAGTCTAGTAGCTAAACAAAATCTCAGAATCACCCCTCTATTGATCCAACATCTTCGATAATGAACCTTCTGTTTGAAGCATGCGATTTTTTAATCGACCCAAAAGATCCCAAAAGTGACAGCCCGGAATATCGCAACTCACTCCAACGGCTCGAAACGCAGGTCGACGATCTCATCGCCAGCCCGATCCCGAATAGTCTAAACCCCGAAAGTGCAGTCGCCTTGGAACTCTATCGCGTAGCAACACGAATATACATAGCGCGCGCTTCACAGAGTCCATGGGAAGCGCCCGCTCTTCTAGACTCGCTGATAGATGCACTGTTTGAGGGGCCAGTGGCATCGTGTACCTGCATCCACTTCTTCCCTCTGCTGATTCTCGCTTGTGAATCAGGGAGAGACGATCAGCGGGTTGCTATTCTTAACTTGATTGACAGAACTCAGCGCGATGCACGGGTCAGAAGTATGAAGGCTGTGACGAATGCCATTCAGGCTATTTGGGTGCAGCAGGATCTTCATGCTGATAGTGAGGTTTTGGTGAATTATATGGATCTTCTCAGTATTGGGCTTAGCTCAAACAGCACTATACCATCTTTTGCGTAATATTTCACTGGTAGATGACAGCATATTGGGTGCGATGCGAGAACATCGAGTTTCGGTATCGGATCAAAAACATGGAATCAGGATTCTTATCTTCCTCTGGAAAACGAATGACCATGTCTCCTCGTGCCCCGGACTTTCTATCAACATCGAGTAATGGCCCGGCCCGAATCCTTTGCTGACTGGCGATCGTTGCAACATGATTTGTTGGTGTTGATATCTGACCGCTGAAGGGATATCCTTTATCAGTTAGACCCGACTCGGGAGTGAGACATGCGCCACCTGCTCAAATGTCTTGTTTGGATGTCAATGTCCCATTGGTTAGCCACCTTCCTAATGCAGACGCCATGGTAACTTGAGATCAGACATTGATTTAGTATTGGGGTTTTCGGGGTGACGAAGTGATCACGAGGGCTTTTTTGGGCGCTTGGAAATCTCCGAGGGGTTTGCGAAGATGATGGCTTCTTGCAAATGCCGGGGATGCATTTCGATTGGTATCCGAATGCCTCTGAGGCACTACGTTACTTCTACCATAGGATAGTCTGTCAATTTCATCTTGCTCGATAGTCCGGGACCTAAGGAAGAAGATGTTTCGAAGTTTAGCCTGATCGCTTGCTTCAAGAGGATGTCACTCGCCGTGCCAGCTCAGGAGCCCGGTGCCCGCATCACGCTCTTGCGAATACTACCTTAGTTTGCAACTACGGTAAAAGACACCAGATTACAGAATAAATTCCGTTTTGGGTTACATCGCCACTACCAGACATAGATCAAGTGACGTGCGACCACTTGCCTTATCTCGATGTTTCTTCTACTGTCGCCAACCTTATCTGAGGAAGCCGGTTTATCAGCCCGATTGTCAAACCAATGCGACGGTGAATCGCAAGCGACTTTATCACCCGACTCGAACTCACGAGTAATTCACTTCCAAAGGTTCGGTTTCTTGATTTCCGGGAGCTTCTTTTGCCATGTGTTGTTGACAGTCGCTGCGATCGTCGTCGTTGCTGAAACAGATCTGCAACGTTGCAACCGGACATGTCTGAGCGCAGTCTGTCCATTAGCCACGGCTATAATCGACTTTTCACTGCAATTAGAGTCATCACAGCGGTGCAAAAGTCACTTGAGTATTCTGCACCTGTTCTTTCTTCCAACGCTGCAACTCAGCATGTCTTTCAAGACCCTGCTGAGTCGTGTTGATGACTTTGGAGAATGACAGGTCCTCTGTTATCTACGGATACTACATTTGACGAGATGTTCTTAAGAATGATTTCAGTCATATATAATGCTCTCCAAGACCGGTACTCAGCAGAAAAAGGATCAATCAAGATTACAACCTCTAATCACAATCTTACGATATTTATAAACACTTCTGCTAGCGCAACTTAACATTCACGATGGTCGCACTCGACGATATGACTTCCGGCATTCCAGCGCTTGTCGTTCCAGCCAACAACGACGACATCTCTGAGGAGGCGACCGGTAGTGTCAACGCTGTTTACTTTGTCAACTGGTTCGTCTTCCTCCTCACGTGCTCCTGGTTCATTCACTCATCACATGCAGGGGTATCTATGGGCGTAACTATCAACCCCAGAACCTTCCCGCATCGCAACTGACTCACGTGCTTTATGCTTTCATGAATGTGAGAGCTGATGGCACTGTGTAAGTATTTACATATCACACTCAATACTTTACAAGGCGCTGACAGATTACAGGTATACCGGCGACTCGTATGCCGATCTTGAGAAGCACTACACTGGTGACTGTAAGCGCAGCTGCCTGTTGATACTGGAGAAGGATGCTGACTCAACATAGCCTGGGAGGAGCCCGGCAATAACGCCTACGGATGTGTCAAGCAGCTCTTCCTCCTCAAGAAGGCCAACCGAAAACTCAAAGTCATGCTGTCCATCGGTGGCTGGACCTGGTCAACCAACTTCCCTGCCGCCTCTGCCTCAGCTGCTACCCGATCCACCTTCGCCAAGAGTTCTGTTACTCTCATGAAGGACTGGGGCTTCGATGGTATCGACATCGACTGGGAATATCCCGCCAACGCTACCGACGCTAGCAACATGATCCTTCTACTCCAGGCCGTGCGCAGCGAGCTCGACTCCTATTCCAAGCAATACGCCAGCGGATATCACTTCCAGCTTTCGATCGCTGCCCCAGCAGGTCCTGATAACTACAACAAGCTCAAGATGAAGGACCTCGGGTCCGTCCTCGACCATGTTAATCTCATGGCTTATGACTACGCCGGCTCGTGGAGCGCCTTCTCCGGCCATCAAGCTAACAAATACGCCAACACCAAGATTCCCAACGCTACGCCGTTCAACACTGACCAGGCCGTCAAGGCTTACGTCAACGGTGGTGTTCCTTCTGCCAAGATGGTCCTCGGCATGCCCATTTATGGTCGAGCATTTGAGAACACCGCTGGTCTCGGACAAACATACTCTGGTGTCGGTTCTGGAAGCTGGGAGAATGGTATCTGGGACTACAAGGTCTTGCCCAAAGCTGGAGCTAGTCTAGTCTATGATCGCGATGCTCAGGCCTCTTACAGCTATGACTCCAACACGAAGGAGCTTATCTCTTTTGACACCCCTGGTATGGTCGAGAACAAGGTCCTTTACATCAAGAACCTTAGCCTTGGTGGCAGTATGTTCTGGGAGGCGTCTGCTGACAAGACTGGTGCTGACTCGTTGATCGGCACCAGCTCCAAGAAGCTTGGAACTCTTGATAGCACTAACAACTGTTTGAGCTACCCCAACTCGCAGTATGCCAACATTGCCAAGGGCCTTTCTTGAGAGGGCGGTGGCAACACGATATGTTCACGAGAACATGAAATGGTGGGGGTTGGCTAGTTAGGGCATGCACTCGCGTTATACTCTCGAATTATCGTAGACATTCGCTTTAGATACCAATAGACACTGCTTGGCATTACGTTCCGATGATGTCTAGTTACAAACTATCACGACTTCACTGAGCACGAAGAAGGAGGTCATCCAATCAAAGTGGTTCGGATAAGGAGCCAAGCGCATGCTAAGATCTTATACAAGGAATCGCTAGGATCGATCAAAGTGAGCATCTCTGAGTAATCAGTCTACCCGCGTCGACAATTTGGGACAGTGCGCTATCCGACTGTGATATTGAAGAGTCACGCGGCCCGCGCACCGGATAATGCACTTGATAAGCGGATATCCTATCCATTTTTGAAGGGCGGGTAGTGTCATAAATACAAGCATCATATAAATACTGACTCCCTTATCTCACGCTACTTCGTATTGGAACGCCACCTCAAGAATGTTTGTTCTATTCACAACTAGGCTAGGTCTCCCATCCCTTTCCTTCCCGAATCGGCCACCATGAGTCGGCCTATGAAAAGCTACTCTCTAGCTCAAGAGATGGTTCCAGAGTTATCAGCACAGTTGAAGACCTTTGCAATCAGACCAGATCGGTAGGCATCCTGGATGGATACAGCCACACTGTAACTTCAAGGGGGTTAGCTATCGCACTATCAAAGGGGCGACCATTTATTGACTTACGTTCCGGCAATGACCATAAAGGATCCAACGAGTACGATGAGGGCATGAGACCAATACTTCGCCTTGTTGGATGAATTGCCCGTTCTATAATGCTTAAAGTCTTGCATCCAGAGGAGAGCTGGGAAGATCAAGCTGAAGGGAGCGAAACAGACGGCTCCAGCAAGACCCAGGAGGTAGTTGAGAATAGGGACAGCCTCGGCAACGATAAAAGCAAGGATTCCAAGAATAAGATTGCTACCAATCCAGGTAGACCAATGGACCATAGTGTTCTCCTGAAGATGGTGTGAGTCGCGGAGGATTCGGACGAAAATGTACTTGGCAGCCACGTGCTGGTAAATGCCGACCCCGATGATAAGACCTGGAAGCGCAATTCCGTATGAGATCTTCTTGAAGAGGGCACCTGCGCTTCCGAAGGCGGGTGTTGCCAGCCAAACACCACACCATCTGTAGATGACAAGGGAGAAAGACAGGTACATAGCCATCACGAGGACACCTGTGACAAGCACGGCCTTTTTGAAGTGCTCAGGGCGCTTCATTTCCGACAGCACAGGAAGATACATAGATGATCCGCTATTGCTGATGAAGATGTTGGCAGAGGCAGTGATGCCGGCTACAAAGGTAGGGTGAGCGATGGCAGTCCAACCCAGCTCGTAGTCACCAGTCTGAGGAGCCATTGCAGGGCGATCTTGCTGGGTAACTGCAACAACGAAGATGAAGACAGCCACGAAGAATGTGAAGAATCCGATCCAAGTAAGCCAGCCAAGGCGGCTGAAGGTTCGTACTGAGGAGAACAAGGTAATTGAGATCGCGCCGATAAGGGTAAAGATAACTGTGCAGGCGCCGTGGTTGGAGATGGCGTTGAAGGCTGTCGAGATGGAAACGATGCCGGCAGCAGAGATGAGGACTTGGGCCACCAGAATTTGGAGACCAACAAGTTCTTTGCCAATGCGGCCCCAGAGACGACCGCACATATCAGCGAGTGCTATTCACATTATTAGAGCTAATGATATAAGCTTCAAGGGATTAGGAACGTACTGTGGCACTCGGGGTGACGGTTTCGGAATTCGCCCAGAATATATGCAGTGTCTATATAAGAGTCGTTAGTCAAGTAGATCTCTTTATCTTCCCAATAGAACAATTGACTTACAGGTGTTCAGAGTGTGCCAGCCAACAAGCGACAGACCGCCTCCAACAGCACCAAGCGTCGCGAACGCACCAGGCACACTCAGTATGCTCATGGCGAACTGGATCTTGAGAAAGATGATGGTGGCTCGCTGCCAGCTGACAGTTCTGAACTGAACGCCATCATCTGTCTGCTGGAAGACTTCATGAGACTCGAGCGTCTCGCCTTTCATGGAGACAACCTCCTCATCGGCTGGTCTGTATGGTGTGACTTTGTCGTCGCTCATTTGCTGCACTTCTTGAGAGGCCATGGTCGCCTTTGTGCACGTTGACAGAGATATCGAAAGGGCAGAGACAGATGAGGAGAAGTGAAGAAGTGACTCAGTCTGTCTTCACAATCTCAATGGGCGATCTTATCCTTATTTCTACAGGATCCGAAGTCGGTTGCTACCCCAGGTTATCTACCCCGACTTTATCTTTACGGTCTAGACTGGGCCTGCATATCGTGGGCTAGACGGTATCAGATTTGGTCTCGTGGGTCGCTTTATCAATTGTAAACCTTGTCGGCCACTGATATTTGGCCGCTTATCAGAACCACCTTTGGCGATATCCCCGTGTAGAGTTGCCCAATTGCAGCGAATACCTTGTCAGCGACAATCGGCTATGAACCACCCAAGATTAGTGATGGAGGGTTCCGCACGTAGAAAGGCAAATTCCGCACTAAAATTGGGGACACGTTTTGAGGCGTCGCGATCTAACCAGACTGCCGGGACGCATTTTCGAAAAGTCGATGCTATTGGTGTCGCTTCTATCATGGTTGCAGAGTTGTATTACTGCTTCATTACTAGCTGTCGGATAGCGAAGAAAGGAGCACCAACTGATACAGGAATGTCGGCTACCGGGTGATACATACTCTCGCTATGGTATCTCTATTGAACTTGATGACAGACGTTTCATGTAACTCCCATGTCGTATTATTTTCCAAGTCTCTTAAGCTCTACGTTACAAGCAACGCTCTTCAACATCTTCTAATGTTCATTCCTGAAATCAGTTTATTTTTTTACGGATCTTTGGTGGTCGTATCATCAGGTACAACTGAAATACAGGGAGCAATGGCGTGTCATGCTGTTATGACTCGGTGAACAGTCCCATGATGCCAAAGCCACTAAGCATGGTGAGCCATCTTCCAGCTAGACGGGTTCGACACTTATCATCAGCCTCGTATACCAGTCTCAACTACCGTATCTTTAAAGCCAATCATTGCATAGCGTGTCGGACACCGGCATTTATACATGTGCGGTATGTGGTGACTAGTAATTATAGGCGTTCCCAATACCTGGTGGCGGGCCGCTCAGCGGAAAACGCACGCTCCAGGCGCCCATACCCGCTATCATTCAGTGGGCACAGCCGCTGAGTGGGACAAAATCTGGGGGAGATAAGCGCTATCATTTAGCTCTATCTCGCCAACTCCACCCTAGTATCTGACTCAATTGATTGCAATCGTTGCTAATGACCCCGTGTCTATGACGGGTATAGTTGAATCAAGATGTGGACATTGAGTGAAATGGCTTCTGTCATGAGATCAGACGATGTGCTCTCCATGATATCTCGGCAATTCGGATATAGACAACTGAATCAGGATGAGACTTGATGGCGCAGGTCGTTGCTTAAGACGATGATAGCTTCAGTCGAATCCATGACCATGACAGCAATTCCATCAACAGTGTATCTCAGCATCTATCTTCTTTAAATCTTATCTCATTATATCCCATCACATTTCATTAGTCATGTACGCAGTCATCAGCAAGCCACCAGCCCCTCTCCCATCCATCAATCTCCAGGTCTTGAGACCCGGTCTATCATTGCTATATCCACTCTCCAGGCGAGGCCACGGCCCCGGCCTCATTATCTTCTCCGCCACTACTGAGGACCCGCTGGCTTTCTATGAAGGTGTCCCCTCCTCATTGGTGAAGTGGGCTGAAGAAGGTTATGCCGTTGTGCAGATTGAAGCTGGTGCATTCGAAGGAAAAGACAGCGGAGTTGTTCTCAAAGAAGCCATCGATGCTTTGAAGCAATGTGAGAAGTGTGACCTGAACGATAAAGTCGGCCTGGTTTGTAAGTTGCCATTGATGCGTGTTCGTCTACTTATTTCTGACATGGTTCCAGCGTATGAGCCAAAGTTATGGAACATTGCTGCTCATGGAATAGACGAAACCCCAGAGATTGTTGCCAGCGTTCTTTATGCCGACGCAGAGTCAGCAGAGACTCTAGCCTCTAGCGAAAAGCCTCTATTGAAGCACATCGCTGGCCAAGACTTCAAGCCCTCAAGTCAATCGCAGTACCCTTACAAGGAGTCTTCAAGTTATGCTTTCGCGACTCCAGGGCATCCTCACTTTCACTATACAACTGAGTCGGTATCTCACACGCGTAATCTTCAGTTCCTGAAGCCCAAACTCAATGGGCCCTTCTTTGACCTCGAGGCTATTTGGGATGAGCATACATGGTACGAGTTTAGTGATCGCTCGGTGCAGCATACGATGAGCACAATGGTCCAAGAACCTTATGTGAATCATGTTCCAACTGTTGGTCTCCTCCTGAACATGCGAAAGGCCGATTGACTAACGATACCTAGTTGACTGGCGGCATCGGCCGAAGCAGTCTCACAAAGTTCTACCGAGATAACTTCATCTTCAACAATTCCCTCGATACTACGCTTGATCTTATTAGTCGCACGATAGGCATTGATCGTGTGATTGACGAGTTCATCTATAAATTCACCCACGATCGCGAGATTGACTGGCTGTAAGATCCTGTATCCTTAGAACTGTCATAGCCTCTCGTGCTAATTGCCTTCCCCATAGCTTACCTGGCATTCCGCCTACCTTCCAAAGAGCAGAGATCCCATTCACGGCCGTTGTTAACATCCGGGGTGATCGCCTGTACCATGAACACATCTCTTGGGATCAAGGTACTGCGCTCCGACAGCTCGGACTAATGCCTGAGTATCTACCCTTTCCTTATGCCGTCCCTGGTCAGACAGGAGGTCCTGGTGCAAAGTACGAGTACCGCGTTCCTGTGATCGGAATTGAGACTGCGGATAAGATGCGGGATAGGAACTCAGTTTCCTCGAATGATATGTTCAGCTACAAAGTTCGTCAAGTTCAAGATGGCCCTGGAAGCTTAAGGAAGGAAGACGATGTCAAGAAGGAGGCAGACGTTGTAGGTGTAGTTGCCTGAGCCCTGTTTAAATCGAAAGACGAATCACATATAAAATTGGATATACCACTTGAAAAGTATCTTCACCGGCGCCCGCCACCCTGTTATATCGATTTCTTTGCATCATAGTATTCCGGATACGTCTGCTTGTAGCCCAGCACAAATCTTCCCCAGTAAGCGGCAGTTGTAAGCAAGATCCGACTGACTACGCGACCGAGAAACTCCCAAGGAATCGGAATTACCAATGGAGTATCGGCGCTGTGAAGAAAGACGAGGAGCTGAAAAATGCTAGGTGCACTACCCGACGCCTTGCAGTCATCCAGGTAACCAAAGAAGTTTCTGAAGAATTGCTGTTCGTTCTCATACGATTCTGGAGTCAAATGAATGTCCACCACGAGATCTCTATCTTCGGTTGCATTTTCAAAACGGTGGAAGTATCCAGCCTTGACCGAGGCTGTAGCTTGGCCATCTGGATCGTCGGACAGGACGGCAAAGGGTTTGGCGTCTAGGCCGCGGTAGAAGTTCCCTTTGCCGGACTGGACGCGGAAGAATTCATCTTGGTAGATATGATAGTGAAAAGGAGGCGCGATGATTGAGACGCCATTTTCTTTGTTGGTTGGAGGGATCCGATGGGTCATGATGTATTTTGAGCCGGGTCCCGAGAAGGTGACGGAAGACTTGCCGCCTTCGTATAGAATTGGGTTGTTCTGGGCATTTTGAGTACGCGCTGGCCCTGACGATCTCAAGAACGAAAGCATGATGCTGGCTAGCGATGTGTTCTGTAGAGACGTTCCGAGTCTACTGAGTATTGCAAGGTGAAACTAGATTGTAATCGCTTCTGGGCACCAAAGAGGAGAGTCAGTCAATGCCGAGTGGGGAAGCTATCGCCAAGACATCCCATAGCCGACCCTAACAACCGCCGTGCAACAGGGCGAATTAGTAGATCATTACCTTAGCATTACAATACCCTGAGCTTCGGTTTGACCTGCGAGTGTCTATACGTCATCGCGGAATTACATACGATTTACGAGCTGTCGATCCAATCTGCAAGGGAGCGAGCCCCTTCGACAGCTGAGTTGAATGATCGGCAACTTACTCAACGCTCACTGACAGCGTCACTAACGGCATCTCAAGTTCCTCACGGTGTGTCCTATACTAGTCTATCCACAAATCTTCAATGAAAGGATTATGGAACGCACGCAATTGTTGCTTCTCGAGTACCTACTCCGTAGCCAGCGGCATTTCATGCCTTTCACTCGCCGTGTCCACTTTATTATCGTGCAACCAATTAGGAGTGTGAGATTAGCACTCTTATCTTATCGATACGCTGGCCCATCATGTTTCGATAACTCAAGTCGAGTAACTTGCAAGGCATGTTTGAGCTGGCCAACGTCATTCCACTTCGCGGTTTTTTGTGGGTGTGTTATAGAAATCTGCTATTTCATCACTTTCAAGATTTTCCCAAGGAAGCCGAGTCATAGTCTTCGCATCCTCCTAACATCTCGTCATAAGCTCAACAGATAAAAATTGACGCAAGAGAACGCCAACACTGTCCGCTGTACTGCAGCAGATGGTTTTGGAATTCATGGGTTCTATAGTCAACATTTTATGAAGAGTTCATGAGATTGGCCTCGGAAGTCAACATTCGATCCAGCGTACGGCCAGCAAATAGAGCCTCGACACCCAAGGCTGGGCAAATTTCTCTGTACTGTTGTCCCATTTAAAGTCTAGCTAGAATACAAATAATATTAAATTTCTATTTGTGGATGTACCAGGTCCTCGCGGGACCCATGAGACTCTCTCGATGTCTCTGGTCTCTCCAACGACTGCATTTCCAAGTCCACCTTCACATATATCTTCTGACTGGAGGTGCCTTCAACAACATCATCAAGTTGCTCCCAATTATCACCAACCTCGCCCCTGTGAGTTCGGCGTGCTGCCGACACTGATTGTGAAGTGATGACGGCTCTACTCGTTCCAGAAAATGGCGTGATGTGAGCTGGGGAGCTACCCGTCGATGAGTCGAAATGGAAGTGAGAGCTGACGAGTTTTCGTAGTGACGGTAAGGATCCAGCGATAATTCCAATTCCCGACTCCAGAGTGGACCATAGGACGATGTTTCCGACGTTATCTAGTCCTGTTAGTACGGTAACCAAAAGGCTCTTTTACTGAGATACTGACATAAGTAATTATCGGGATGCGAGAACGCGCTCAAATAAGGTAGTCGAACAATAGTACAGAGCGAGGCCCTATTGCAATGTTAGACATGAAAACTGAGGATGACATTATAGCTTACAATGCAGCCAGACCAAGGATAATGCTGACAGAGACCTTGGTGGCTTTCCTCATATGGGACTTGTAGAGCATGAAGATGGGTAAAATAGCACAAATCCAATCCGAAATAACTGCACTGATGGACACGACATAGCCCAGACTGATTAAGAATGGCAAGGAACATTTTTCTCGGTCGGTCCAGTTGGCAGAGATGGGCATGCATGCGAAAAAGGTGCCGATGGTGTTATACATCATAGTGATAATAGTAAAGACGAGAGTTGCCCAGACAATGATTCGATGAGTTTTGGTGACGGCGATACGTAGGAGAGTAACGCAGATGGATGACTTGAGAGGTGTTAATGAGAAACTGTAAATTATTTGGCCAATCCACATCCACTGCGTCCTTGTTAACGGAGGTGGTGAGTTGATACTCGAGATCAAGTACCTTTCGACCATCGACTTGCAGGTATGCGTTGAGGTCTTTGTCTTTTGTTCCCACGCCTGCGTAAATGGCACGCATACCAGCAGCAGTGAAAACAACGTGTAGTATCTGACTACTAAGTTAGTGCTGTGTTTTGTTTTGTCTTGTCTCACTGTGACACCGACTCACCCATCCGATAAGCATGAGACCATCATCGATACCAAAGAGACGATACTTCAATCGAACAACACATCGCAGAATAACAATTATCGCAGTGAGGATCAAGAAAAGGATGGAGACGACGAGCAGAACTCGACCGAGACCCTTGGGGTCCACTGACGTCGCGCTCTCATCAAGCATGATGGCGATGCGATGTCGAAACCCACACTCACAAGCGCAGAAAACAAATACGAAATTCCAGGCAGCGCAGGGCTGGCATTTTGAGCAACTGGCCCTCTCCCTCCTTTTTAGCAGCGGCTCCAAATCCGCCGGGTATTACAGAGTTGGCCCATTCCCCGCGTTTTGACTCTCCACCCATCCCATCTTCTTAGTAGCACGGTCTAGTGAACCTTATCGAGGCTCGTGAACCAAGGATATCTCGCGGACAACGCCTAGCCCGGCCAGGGGGTACTGACTCGTGAGCTCGATCGATGGATCTGCACCCAGCGCTTCGAGTGACTGTTTTCAGTTTGAAGCGTCCCCATGGCTTGCTGGGGTCGTGCCATTTAATATTTTTGCTAAAGGCTCTTTTTTTACGTGGTATGCACAGCTGGAATCAGTGCGCAGCCAGTCGAATCCCCGCGTAGATCTGAGAAACCACTAACCTAAGCGAACTTGTGCTTCTTGCTGACGCACAGCTGCCAAGTTGGTGGCTTGAAGCCCTGCTGCAGACAATGACTCGACCCAGGATCCCGGACGCGAGAAACCGCATGATTGTAACGCAAAGCCACAGATATACAGGATATTCTGTGGACATTGTCAGAGCGTACAGTCAGCCGTCGCTGATCTTGTCCGCCAAGCTCGCTCAAAAGTTCATGATGCTATTTTCCACCATAGATAACGCTCAACGTTAGGTACGCATGCTCCATAATCTTCCCGGGAAAACAATGACCTGAACTTCTGAAGGGTCGGAGCTTCATCACAGACTCAGGGGTAACGACAGGGGTTATATGCACGGCAGATTAGTGCGATTGCAAGAGGTCCTCGCTTCAGAAATCGGGCCCTATGGCACTATTCCCGAAAGCCCGATAGCTTCATTTGTTGAAGAAGCCTTCATACCTGTTATGGCACTTGTTAGCGGTGATCATTGGCGATGCTGGGACGAAAAGCCTCCGACAACCGATCGAGACTTAGCACGGACAGACCAATGGTTTTTTAGACCTGGAGTAAGAACTAGGAAGCCATTCCCATGTATCCGGGACGCTACTGATATGACTTGACTTTTGTGGCTTTGTTTGGAACAGACAAGACTTGGCCGTGCTTGGATCGATTGGACCCCTGATTTCATCGCTAGGAATGGTTCCCGGAAATCCTTTGAACGCTATGACAACGCTATTATGTGGCTTTGTCTCTAAGCAGCCTGTTGCATCCCTGTAACGGTTCGTGGCCCTCATGCTTATAATCTGGAACGAACTACTTACTCTTTTCAGCCCGACGAGCAGCAGCCAGTTTGACATTAATGATGACCTAGAAGATGCAGGCACACAGATATCTCATCTTCGTCGCTTTTGGACTATTGCTCCATAGTACTGAGTAAGTTTGAGTAGCATATCCCTCGGCATTGTTGCAACCCGAGCGGGTCATTACTAAGACCTTCTTTAATTAGAAGAGAAATCACTTGGCATTTTTGTAGATTTGCGAGACAACTAAGTATCCAGTGATTGGTTACCAATAATTGTGTGGAAGAGCTTCTGTGTCTATCAACGGATCAAAGCCCGCGAAGTCAAGGCCATCCCTCGGGAGCCATCCCTCGGGTAAGATGTGAAATTTCTTTAATAGCACCGAGGTTGAGGAGAGGGGTTTACGATACCCCTCCGCCAAAGTAATTAGAATGCCTGCATTTTATAAAGATGAAAGTCTAATAAGCGAAGGCCCAACCTGTCAATCGGCCAAAATCGCGGTTCCTTTCCTCCCACCGTGATCCTTGGCGTCGGTCCGACGTTAGCTCAGAACATGGGTATAGACTACAGTACAGTGATTTTGCAGTTGCTCGCATGAATATAAATAGCAATCGATATGTTCTTTGGGGTATCGATTGCAATGTTCGTAATGTGTTTCTTTCTTAATTCTGTGAGCCGTTGTCAGCTGATGCCCAGACCCAATTATTGAGCCTCTACGAATAGTGAAGATAGTTATGGTCGAATTGACGTTTCTCCATCAGGGCTTCACTTGCTATCCTTCGCGTGAGTTCATTTTACTAGAGCTAAAAACAAATTTTCTCAATCTGCAAGCATATTAATATCCTAGTCCCAATGTCCCGGGTCGTGTTAGATTTGGGTACCAAAAACCCTGCAACGACACCTGTGCTGACAGCCAACACCTTACACGCAAGTCCATTTTCGACAACCGAGGGCCTTCCGAGGGTCAACAACCTACCACTCCGAACGCGGCGAAGTGTAATAAAGTGCCTTGACCGATTGCCGATGTATATTTCTTTAATTAAATGCATGCAATACCCCGCAAAATGGAAATTGACGTGTTGATCTAAGCTCATACAGGGTAAGTGGTAGCTCAATGCAACCTTCAATACCGTTGAAGGAAATCGTCGGAAAGGGTGCCGAGGATCAAGTGGAAGCCTTGCTTGCAGTCAACACCACAGCGTAATTTCACGTAAGCTTAGGCATAAGATTGCTTATTCGTCATCCTGTGATGACAGTTGAAGACCTGGGCAAGGGATTGGGCATTTGCATTCGCGACCAGTCGATCTTGTGTGGCCCTTCTGCCCTTTCAGCGTTGCGGAGATAGCAGCCGGAATCCCGTTTTTGCCCCGGGGACGTCGATGAGATTTTAGTTGGGCTTGCTTACTGCTGGTGAGACAACGGGGATTCTGACCAAAGTTGCACCAGAGTCCACCTTCTCTTTAGCGACAGATTCAACCAGCACAATAGTATCTACGAAGCATTTTTCTGTAGCCAAAGAACACGACAGACCTCTCGTGGTTGTGGGGCTGTTTCTTTGTAGACCCTGAATGTTCCCGTCCCGTGCCCCCCGCTTCACTGATGGACCCAAGACGAAGAGACGATGCCCTGTAGAGTGTAGATCACCAACTAGCTAAGATGAGCGGGCGTCTACGACATTGCACCGCCGCTTTCTTTGGAATGAGCTAAGGATCTCATCGCTCCATGCCGTCATAGACTCCTCCACTTCTTAAACTCAAGTTGCTCAACCCTAATAAATCATTCTCGACATGTTCAACTCCACTAGTGCATATATAGAACTACAAAATGGCTGAATCACCGCAAGAAACCGTCACAAAACACCTCTCGGATCCAAGCAAGCCGCTCCGACCCATACTCACATCTCTCAATGGCGACAACAGCTGGTTGATGTCATTCCCGCGGCCTGAGGCAGAGAGGGCTGCTACAGGGAAAGTCTTCTACCATCTCGCTTTTGAACCATGGTTGAATGGAGCCGCGCATGTTGGACATCCATGGTTCGTACACCTTGCTCGTGTTGAAAAGGAAGGCATTTCTACCTTTGGAGACCTGGAGAATCTAGTTCGCGAGATTGAGAAAGCTGCCTCGGCGCATTTACCAGCAAATGCCCAAGCCCAAGAGTCAACAAGACAACTCGATGCTATCCTTCTTGGCTTCTTTTACTCCGATCATCTCCATCCACAAACACTGAAGACGTTTCCTCCCGAGATTCCCGTCATAGTAACAGCACCTGGAGCTGCCATCATCGAACCTTGGAATCACTTTCAGACCATCAAAATCATCAACAACTTCGATTCCTCGGCGACAACTTGGAACTCACCAGACCTTCACCCGGGCGATCCTGTTCCAAGTTGGTTCACACCACTGATGATCCTCGGTAAAAGCGTACTTAACTTTGTCTTTGCTATAATCTGGTCTCATACCGTCAACGGTAAAGAAGTTCACGAAGTGATTATGGACTCTCCTCATGGCGTGCAACTCGACGCAAAACCCCTCGAAGCATTCCTCGCATCAGAGCCCAAGACAAAGAAACTCGCGATGTTGCACGGCCTTAAAGAGAGCCATACTGGTGGCATCCAAACATGCTATGGCGCAAAAGGTGGTCTTGGACTGCATCGAAAAGTTGGAGGTGTAGATCACTGGGTTTCGACGCACTCTTCTGAGCTGAAATATACGGGGATATTCATGAGACTTGTTTGGACTACTGATACACCGAGGACTATTGAGTGGGCTTTGGACGAGGAGAAGAAGGAGCACCCTCATGAGGAGTTTTCTGGGCCACCGAACTTCATCAAGGTTCCGAACGGTGCATCGACGGTTTTGACATGTTCATGAGGTTCGACTTTTTGTTACTTGTAAGACTAGGACCAGATTGTTTGGCTGGACGGCACCATTCGTTTCATTAATGAGTATATGACTACCTGAATACGATATTGTTCGCTGCGGATACAAATGCATGAGATCTGAAACTGGTGTCTCTCACGTTGAGAGATTGAATGTATCGAAAAAATGAGGCTTGTGAAGCCTGTTGGTCTTCTCAGAGACCCGACCGTAGCCCAGGGTTGTTCGTTGTTCTTGGTGGTTGAACAGGGCGGATCGCCCTGGGAAACAGTGGAGCATTCCCTAAAATATAGCGGCCCGTTTCACTTTCTTTTCGACAGCACATTCAATCCCAGGGCGCATTCTGACCTGCAGCTCATTATCAAGGCCTGCCATGAATAGTAAGGCGACGGGATTTGAAAGAAGATAACTGTCGCAGAGATTTAAGTGCTAACTGTTCAGGCACGGATACTTGGTCAATTGGCAGTCGAAGGTACTCGACAGGAATGTGCCCCCAATCTGCAGTGATTGAAGATGGACTGGAGCACACAATCAGTATCCCATAAAGGAGGACCCTGTCATCAGAGGTGTCGATAGCTCAAAGTTTTATAATTAATTCTTGCGTGAGCCTAAGTCTACCGTGTGTGCATTGGCATGATCCTCTATGGTCTGGGGCAATCTGTTGCTCAACTGACACCATACATCACAGACTAACCCTCAATCCTCCACCAGTCCAACATTATAGCAGGTGTCGCAAAAGTCCAGCCAAGTTGCCGATGGGGTTATTGAGTCTGCGCGCCGCGTTGTCGGGGACAGACGATGCAGATGCGCTGGGCGTAGACAGAGCAGTGCTGTCGCTCGTTGTCGCTTCGGTCGCGGAAGCCTTCTCAGGCTTGGTAGCGGATGTTGTTTCTTCGGCCTCAGTCGTAGGCGCAGAAGTCGTCTCAGCGTCGGTGGTAGAGACTTCAGTCGCAGTCGTCACAATAGCAGTTTTGGTCGAACCCGTGGATTGAGCAGCTGTACCCGACGATCCCGTATCTCCCTCATTGTCAGGCACCAAGTCCACACCGAGGTTGAAAACACTGAAGGCATCTTCTCCACCACAGGCGTCTTTGGCGTATCCAGGGCAAGGCGTGTCGCACTTGTCGTCGTCTACCAAGGCAGATTTGGCCGGGTAGATATCGGCACAAATGCACTCTACACCCTTGAGTATCGCGACCGTCTTCTTCTGCGTCTGACAGTATTGGGCACATGAGCCGACGCTGTTGAAGGTGTCGGATCGTCCATCGGCTTGGCTGGGGAGGGCACTGAAGCAGCCCTGTGGGGTGACTTCGCCGAGAACAGGGCTTTCGGTGGGGCGTTGGAGCGCGTCCTTGGCGGCGACCAGCGAAAGAAGAGAGAGCAACGCGACTTTGGTGAACGCCATGGTCAGTCGAGATGGAATTGACTGTCTTGTAATTCTGGGAATGAAGAGTGAAGAGCTGACAAGGCGTTGTTTATATCCGTGAATTCTCCTTGCTCGCTCGGTCGGTCAGTGGGGGAGTTAAATTAGATGCTTGGAGTGCCAATCATGGCGACCCGCTATCGTCGATGAAACGCGAAGGATCGTGCTTGCCCTGCTCAGCCTTGTGCAACAGTGTCATAGGCATCACGATGGTGTCATTGCAGCAGCTGATTCAATGGAAGGAAGCCTTGATAGTATAAAAGAAACACAGCGCACCAGACGCGTTGCTTCTGTTGGCTTGAAACAGCGAATGTTAACACGGCGAAGGAAGATTAAGGGAGATTCCTCGAATCCTTCAATCAAGCTATGACCTCACTCAACCAAGCGAGAATTTCCCGAACAGCCGCTTTTAGTGCCTGGAAAATGTGCGTAGCGGGATCCCGATTCACTGGTGACATGCCAAATAATGACACTGGGGGGACAAAACGGGCATGAGGCTCTGTCACTGTCTACAAGCAAACGCAGTTGCCAAACAACTTCTGGGGCCTTGAATGCTACCCACGTCGTTGCTTATCGGACCAGCTGCCAACTAATAAACCTAGAAGTAATAGCGGCCTGTAAAGCAAGGCTAGGAGCGTAGAATGACAATCGGCTGTTTTCTCATTTGAGTCTTCAAGAACGTGATGCTGGGAAGCTTTAACAGTGAGTTAAGGGAGTGCAGTTTAAAGCTTTGCTCATAGACTAAACAAGAAGCATAATTCTCTATCGGTTAGTTGATTGGCGGGTTTAGCTCAGTTGGGAGAGCGTCAGACTGAAGTCAAACTTCGGGAATTGTAATCTGAAGGTCATGTGTTCGATCCACATAAACCGCAGTCATTAATTTTTGTTTTTGCACACATCAAACAACCTTCCTTATGATTCAATCAGTACCTCTCTACTCTTTTACTTTGTCTCATGCACCTCGCATGCAAATGATGGCATTGTGCCGGGATATCCGTGTGGAGTAACTCTAACTTAAGCATCATGCAGCTTAATACGAGTTATAAAGGAGTCATCAAAGGTCGCGCGTTACACTACAGACGCAGCAACATGCGTGCCACCGATAGGTGCGTTCAGCTGACGTCTAGCACCAAAGTCCTGACATCAACTTATTCGGAGTCTTTTCTCCAAGCGACCTGACACAAGAACACAAATGGGATAATGTGTTGCCCGACATGACGATAATGTAACTCGTAGCTGGAGCTGTGATGGAAAGGGCAAGCCAGATCATTGAGTACATGAATAGAATTGCCAGGATGAAGAGATGGAAAAGCTAAAACGTCGGAGAACAAGCCAATCGATATAGCCGAAGCCAAACCAAAGCTTGACAAGCCACCCGCAGCCCGCCCTGCCGATCGATGCTTACCCCTCTAGAGATGAAGTCATGATGAATAGCTCTTTCTGGCATAAACCCCGGAACTTCAATCGAGTTTAGATCAAGATGAACGTAGAATTTCTTCTCAATGGACATCCCGAGGAAACAAAGTGAGACGGTTGCCCCCAACCCTCTCCCCGAGCTCAGCAATTGCTTCTGATAACTATAGTGAAGGAGGTCTTGGTAGCACTGCGTCAGCTCTATCGATAGCTGAAGGCTCTTGAACCGTAAGGCTGACAAGCCGACAAGGTACCTAGGCAATGTCGCTGGGGCTTGAACTATAACGCCAAGGCGTCGAAAAATACGATGCATCCATTAAAATGTAAGTGACCAATGAAGACACCATAGAACGAGTGCTGCACATGGTGCTGCTGCTGTTGACCTGCCTAGTCTCACTTTGAGCTGTACCGGGTTTGATCATTGCTATACTTGGCAGTGTGGCGAATCAATGCAAAGCTTTACCTGTCCTTGGACTCCTGTATCACGATCACTCGCCAACTTGCTTTGAGGCTGTATCTGTTCTTCGGGTGTCCCTTTGCGGGGCCAGCCCTCTGGTCAACCCGATTGGCCTGGATATCTCCAGACTTTGCACCTTCGATCTGAGCCGCTGCATCCATCGAACCTTAAGCTTAAGCTTGAGCTTTGGGCGAATAGGAACGTTAGTTGCATGTGCTTGTCGGAGTCTATCCAGCCTCCCAAACGGCGGAGCTCGCGTGGTGGCTCATTCCAGCTCCATTACACTTCTGTTCTTGGTGTATTATTGAACTTTATGAAGAAGTAGTCACCTATATAAACTGATAAACCCCATGTTCCTTGGCGAGCTTTTCGAACGACCGATCACTTATCACTGATTATCACTTTTGGACAACCTGAGACTTCATATCACTTACAGCCTACCTCAATACAAACTTACAACCAGTCTCAAAATGAAGTCCTTCTTCCTTTTCACCACTGCTCTTCTTTCCTCATCTGTCCTGGCGCAGTCAACTTGTCAGGCCGGAGGACAAGGCGGCGGCGGCGGTGTGCTTCCCGAGTGTGCAGTAAGTCAATCATACCACTACTCTCAAGGCTAGGCTGAACTAACATCTCCAAACAGCGACCATGTGCGCTCAAGGCCATCCAGGATAGCAAGTGCGGTTCTGAAGATCCCGGTTGCGTCTGCAAAGCTCCGGGGTTCGCCGAATCCTACCTTAGCTGCGTCGGCACCAGCTGCCGCCCTCGTGAAGCCGCTGGTAAGTTTCGACACTCTCGTCGACACAACATGAACAAACACTGATCTCCAAAGATGCTATTTCTGCTGGCATTCAACTCTGCCAGGCTGCTGGCGTCACTATCACCGCCGTCGCCACGGCTAAGTCTAAGGCTCCGGGACCGACATCCGCTTCACCCGTTGTTCCCGCTCCGCCTGTCGTAAGTCCAGATACTTTGAGAGCACTTGGTGAAGAAGCTGACTTGTGCAGGTTCCTACTGCCCCTCCAGTCGTCACCCCAACTGCACCTGCGCCTATTCCTGCTACACCTGTTCCCACTGCTGGTGCCAACTCTCTCGGCACCGGAGTCGCGGCTATCGGAATGGCTTGGGCTTCCATGATGTTCTTGTTCGCTCTCATGTAAAAAGACCAACGTCCATCAAGTAAAAATGCTTTGCCAAAGAAGAAACGGACCAAAGTATTGTGAAAAGCACATCAGATTGGATACGCGAAAGATGAACGGATCTCTACGTACACACGCTTAACAGTATTAATAATTGATTCTTAAAGATGGGTTTTTTCTTGCAATTTGAGTATACTCGAATTCTACGCGACCGGAAGCGCGATGATACAGCTTGTCCTTAAATGTGGCATGACATCTGAGCCTTTGCACTCAGCAAACTGCCACCCCGGAGAGCTTCAAGTCTTCAAACACATTGAGAACCCGAATGGGGTATTCTGTTTGTTTGTTATTGCTTATTTTCCATTTTCCGCCTGTCCTTCGTCAAGGACATCGCGGTATCCATGACAACCACTGGCTGGCACTGTTGGAAATTAGCCATCCTTATAAACATGACGCCAGTGCAGACTTATTGATGATAACGATGACTCACAGCCTATGAAACTCAGGCTGTCATGTTACACAGCATGAAGAGAGAGGATCCAGTCACGTGCTTGTGTCACACAAGCGCGCTACTGCTCATGAGAAGTTCTGCTTTGTTTTGATGTCTCTGCTCCTCTTTGCTTGTCTTCACATCTCACCCTTCACTTCATCCCCATCACTGACATTCTGCCCACTGCTGCGCATCTTGTATAATCCTTAACCTCGTGGTAGCCATGGCGCACGCTGAAGCGGTAGCAGCCTCGCCAGCCCAGTCATCCCCTGCTCCAACCGTAACCCCGACCGCTGACCTTGAGGAGATTGTGTTGCCATCGAACGTCGTTGAAAAACAAACGGGAGACAGAGCATCCATCCTACGCTACGTTCACCGCATTGAAGACGTCGTGGGCGACAAGCCTTGGGAGTGGTTGGCTGAGTTCCTACCTACGCAATAGAATCGCAAAATGTTCGGAGACTTGGCCAACCTAGTCGAAGAAGGCATCAAGGTTTGCGATGTGTCTGCCATCAAGGACCATCTTCAGGAGGAAGTCCGCCATGGCCAGCAGAAGGTACTTCGTATGAGAGATATCAAGGCCACCAGGGAATTCGTTGGTGCAAACATGCGCGCAAGCTGCACTCGAAGTACTTCGAAGCCTGTTGCTCAGCGTGAATATGAGCACGAGATTGGGGCCACGGATGACGACGATGAGGCCACGGCCGACGAGCATTCATATCGTGGAGGGCTCGCAAACATCTTGGTTGCCATCAATTCTCAGAAGCTCTCAAATGTCGCTCGTGAGCAGGAGGCCACTGCTGATAGTATCGTCGCCATCACTCACAACGAAAACACCATCACGCCAGTCGAGTCTAATTCACCCGAAGAGGCTCCTACTACACCCACTCCAGTGACTTATGCACCTTCCAACAAGCGAGATCGTTCTGTCTCGGCGACGTCTGCCAACCCGTCCAACAAACGTGCCTGCTACCAGGCGGTATCATATCTACAGCCTCTTCAGCCAGCCGCTCATACACCTCTCGTGATGACTGATCAGTACAATGTAAGCTCTCAATCCTTGCCTGTGATGAGGGATTTGCTAATAGGATGACAGTTTCACGACCGTCCCCCGGGGATGCAGGCGACCGACACCTTTCATCATCACCTTGAGATCCATGTACAAGACTTGCGTAAGCAACACGGGGATCTCCTCGGCGCCGTGGAGCTTCAACAGCACCACATCAATCACGAGCTGGAGATACACCAGCCATGCCTCGAGGCATATCGAGCCGCACAAGAATATTCCCTCCAAGCCGAGGCCAAAGTCGAAACCCTCCGAACGGAGAGCGTAACCCTCAACAACTGTCTCAAGAATCTCGCCGACTCGCAGAAACTCTGTATGCCATCCTCCGCCGAGACTTTCCAGGCCGTAGAGCAGCAGGTTTTGACTCAGTTGGCCGCCAAAGCCAGCGCTCTCAAAGACGCTGAGGCGGAACTTGGCGCGGCTCACTTGGCATGCCAGCAGACAGAAGAGGCCGCTCGCCCGGCTCTGGAGTTCATGAACAAAGAGACGCCCCAAATCGAAGAGAAGAAGACGGTCGCTGAGAGACTCGGCATGACTGTCAAATACACTGAGTTCCTTCAACTTTTGGTCAGAACTAGTCCTTCGGCCATTGCAACTCTTGACAAGTTACTCCAGGAGAAGGGTTCGTCACTTGAAGAACTTCGTGCGGTGATTGAGCAGTATGGACTGCTCGCCCGGGTGGATGGTCAGCAGGCAGATGTGCCCATGGATTGAGGGTTGAGTTATCAGGCGCATGCTCACAAGTGAAGAGCCAAGCTCGACAACTTGTGAGGGGGCAAGGGAGAAGATACTGCTGGGACCGTATTTTCAGCAGACTCATGTTGCACCACTTGTCGATAACGATATGTTCGGTTTCACTTTTGTGGACCAGGTCTGGAGCATTGGGCTCGTCATCCTTTTTGATATGTTTGAGCTTGTGTGGCTACATTGCAAAGGCAGACGAGATTTTGGAGGGAGGAATGTTTGATAGCCAGGATGCAGGACCAAGGTTGGCATATTGGTACCTGTTTGTGTTACTTTCGGCCACAATGATAGTTCATCAGAGAGAAGCTAATATGCTTCTGTACAAGTACCATACAATACGAATATATTTACGCTAAAACGGCACAATGCTCTCATGCTTCGCCAACCTCTGTCTTGATACATTCGTTTCTATTCCACAACATATTAGAGCCAAGATATGACTTCTATTTAGAGCCGTGATGAGGGTGCTCTGTTGGGGTCCAGCTCCTCCTTCGCCTTCTCCCTCAGTTCCCTTCTCAAAATCTTTCCGGACTAAAAGCACAAAGTTAGAGACATATCATAAAGCTCATAGATCTCACTTACCGGGTTCTTGGGGATCATATCCACGAAACGCACACCGCCCTTGAGACGCTTATACTTGGCAACCCTAGCCTCCATCCAATCGATGATCTGCTGCTCGGTAATTTGTGATCCAGGGACCTTGACGAGATATGCGCGAGGGACCTCATCGCCTTCATATGGTACGCCAACGACTGCGGCGTCCGCGATCTCGGGATGATCTAGGAGCACGGCTTCTAATTCTGCTGGCGCAACCTGGTTGCCCTTGACTTTGATTAACTCCTTGATTCGATCGACGATATGGAAGATGGCTCCAGGTTTGAAGGACTCGACGAATGCGATGTCGCCCGTCTTCAACCACCTCGTGCCATTCTCATCGACATGAATTGTTGAGGCTGTAGCACTGGGATTCTTCCAATATCCCTTCATCAAGGTAGGTCCCGTGACCCAAAGCTCACCTCGCTCACCGGGCTTCGTCACTGGTGTCTTTCCATCCAAATGCATAAGCCTTGCCGAATAATTCGGCGCCAATTCTCCCACCGCAGAAGGGTCGCACACGACCCGAGGGTCCCAAGTCATACTGGTGCAGGTAACCTCTGTCATACCCCAACCTTGCTTGACGTTGACGCTTCCATCAGTCCACAGTCTCTCAACACTCGTCGCAACCTCTTTACTCAAAGGTGCAGCGCCAGATCCGAGGCGTTCGACACTGCTGATGTCGTATTTCTTGACGAGAGGATGCTTTGACAGGTAGACCAGAATGGGCGGGACACAGAGAAGGCTTGTGATGCGGAAGCGCTGAATGTGCTGTAGCATCTTCTCGAAGTCAAAGGCGGGCATGATGTATGCCGGAATGTTGAGATGGGGATAGATAGAGATGAAATATGTTTGCGCGTATGCGTGATACATAGGGAGAAAGGCGAGACCCTTGGTTCGCTTTTGTAGCTCGGTATCAGGCTCTAGGTCCGAAATGAGGACAACACCTAAGCCATTGGCAACGTATGAGGTGTGAGTGATCTCAACGCCTTTCGGAACGCCCGTCGTGCCGCTGCTATAGTTGAGGCAGCACCCTGCTGTCTCTGGATCTGCAGGCTCTGTCCATTCCCAGTTCTTAGCTTGTGCTTGGTTATCGGCTACAAGATCCGTCCACATGCGAAGACCGTCCTTCGTAATCGATGATGCAACTGGTGTTGTTCCAACAGGCGGGAGCACAGATGGGTCGATGACAAAGATGTTCTCCTTTGGGAGACCGACTGTCTCGGCAGCCTCTAAAGCGGTAGGTAGTTGGTTAACAACAACAAACATGTGCGTGGCCTCAGAGTTTTTGAGCTGATACGCAAGCTCTCGGGGTGTGAAGGCGGGATTGGCACCGGTGAACATAGCGCCGCTCATCAAGATGCCCAGAAATATGCATGGAAAGTAGATGTTGTTGTTGGAAAACATGAGCACTCTATTTCCTGGCTGCAGACCGGCTTTCATGAGACCGAGGGCAACTTGTTTGGAGAGAAGTCGGAATTGCTCCTTTGTGAGGAAGTGCGTGTCTGGGCGGTCTGCGTCGATGAGGATGGGCTTATCGCCCTCTTCCATGGGCTCAGAGGCTGAACCAAAGACCCATTGCTGCAGGGAGCATTTTGGGATGGGCTTAGACCATCGTGAATGAAGAGCCATGTTGAATAGAGGTATTATACAAGCTTGAGAACGAAGCAAACAGATTTCACAATCATTCAAGGGAGATTAGGCATGGAAAGAGGAGAATTACAGATCCATTTCGAGCTATTTAACACATTTCCCCGGCCCACAGCAAGCTGAAGAGCAAATCCGGGGTAGACCAAGCTATTTCGACCACCAAATGATGAATTCCCATGGCAAACCCGTGTGGGGTAGCAACCAATCTTTCCTCCTTTTGGCACTACAACCCCGCGTTTCGACCCTCGGCTCGCTTGCGACGATCGAGTATTCGAGAGAAAAAAGCCGAGGCACGATCTGGTGGACGGATTGAGAGATAGCTTGGATTTGGAAAACGGCCGCGGGTTCCTTGATCCGAAAAAAGGTGGGGGAGGTTGAGTGAGGAGGGTTAGGTTTGCGAGATGGAAGTGAAGTGAGGGTTTGGTGATTCGGTCAATCGTTGAGTTTCGGTGTTTTCGAATTGATGTAACACGGTAGAAAGATAAATTTGAAGGATTTGGTTCTGAGTGGTTGGACAACAAGGTTCACGGCTCAAAGTGGTAATGAATTGAAGAGTGTGTATCACGCTGACTCAGGCTTGATCAAGGATTAAATTAAAGGCCATTGACATGTAATACAAGCAATCTCACTGTTGTCAATCGTTCACCATTTGGGAGCCATCCGTGCGTCCTCATTCACCCAAGACCTTCTGCCTCGGCTACCAAGACTAAGTCGCGAAACGAAAGTCGAGTCTGCACATAAATCAGCAACTTATAACATTTCCATCTGCCGAAGCCGGACGGAAACTCACCGCTTATTGCCCTTATCGGACGTTGTAGTCCTGTACTGATGCTGCTCCTCTGGGGTCATGGCGTCCCATTTCTTGGCCTTCTGGTTGTTCCTCCACCTATAGTAAAAGAATGTCCCGGGATACTGAACGAGCTGTGCAGATGTGAGTCTCGCTTCATCATTTACAAAAACGATGATTGATACTTACACACATCCATACACAAATGACGAGGAGACCTGTGTTGGCTTTAAAGTATCGTGGCGAGTCGCTTGGTTGATAGACTACGACATGTCAGTGTCTCAGCTGAGGCGATGCCATGGGGACCTACTGTTTGCTCCGATCATTCCGCTGACCTGAACCCACATATTGTAAAGTCTATATCGTTAGAAATCATGCCTTGAGATGGAGGTGAGTAACCTTACGATGCTGAGACTGTTCTGTTCTGTACAGACCCCGCGTTCCTGCTCGTCCATGCGACTTGAATAGGATGGGTGCTAGGTACTGTCAGAAAGGCTCGTTACGCTGAGAGCAAAGATACTCACTATGGAAAAGACAGAAGCACGGTCGAGATGGCAAAGTAAGCCCAAGGTCCGATCGGGTCAGGCAACGCAATCAAAGCGATGAAGCATGGGAGTAACCAAGCATCTTCCGCCATGGAGACAAAACTTCGGTTGTTAACAAGTTCACTGAACGCTGTGATCGCGAGCATCGTGATACAGGAGCCAACGATGTATGGGATTGATAGAAGGTTGGTCTCGATGACGTTGAAGCCCAGCCCACGGAAGGATAGCGTGAGGTATTGGTTGACGGGATACTTTGGTAAACCGAAGAGAAGACCTAGAGCGTAGAGCGGCCACATATCGTAGTCTTTGGTGCATTCCCAGATTTGTTGGATGGATAGACCTTGTCGGTTGTACATGCCTCCCTTTTGAGGGTCGTCGCGAATAACTATTACGTCAGCACTTAATATCGTGACTGGTTGGTAAACGACTTACCAGAGTTAACTATGATCTTCTGTTCATGCTCCGTGAAGTAGCCCTTCGGGTTCCACCAGCTCTTCGTTCTAGCTGGTGATTGCGGCATCAAGAAGAAGGACGCAACACCGATCAGGACTGCGACTCTGTTAGCGGAGCGACTTTCACAACGTGATGGAAACGTACAGGTGAATGCCCCTTCGATGAGGAACAGCCATCTCCAACCTTCATACCCAAGCATTCCACGCATCGAGAGCATACCAACAGCTGCAAAACCAACTCCAATATCGACTGTGACTTATCAGCTTGTGCATTTGTTAGCACCAAGGCTATGACCTACCGAGTTGCGAAGACATCCAAAACCAAGCTAGTCGTATTGGAAGCTGCGAAAGTCAGTAAGTCTTGTGACGTTCCATTATATCCAGACATACTCTTGTGCCAGTGTACCAGTAGCTGAGGTAAAGAATGGTGTCGCTGTTACTTGTTAGGTATGTTTCGGGACGAGGCGGTAAGGAGACCTACGGGATAAAGCCGCCTTGGAAGGTTGCACTAGAGATATTAGCAAGATCTCGGGTTCTATGCCCTCAGAAAACTCACATGAGGTATCTTGTAGCAAGGAATGATGCACGGCCCTTTAGGAAGAACTGCATTGCCGAGATAAGACTGAAGATGCAAAGCTGGATGGGAATCCACATATCTGGTCCAATTCTACAGTGAGATTAGCATCAAAACCAAGAGCAATGCTCATTAGAATTACCGCTTCGAGATCAGCTGCGAAGGCAACTCAGCAACAAGGAAGCCAACTCGGGAAATAGTTTGTCCAATATTCTGCCTCAGTCAGCATTGCTTCCCCCATATGTTGATAAGAACTCACGTAGTCGGCATGTGTAATGCCCAGATCGTCAAGCATATTATCCGAGACAGCGTTCTGGATGTTGTTCCTGTCAATGTTCAACGCTGCAAACATGATGCACATCCAAACCTACAAAAGGTTAGTCTCCTATAAAACTGTGAAACTGGCTCTGCTCGTACCATGATCTTCCAGTCAACCTTGTGGCGAACGGCATTCTCTTCACGCCAAGTCCAACGAAAGTTAGGATCAAAGGCCGACCAGTTCTCCCACTGTGGGTGGATATACAGTTCTTTGTATCTTTCGATGTCGGGTGAGTCCCAGATACTAGGCTGTGTTGCGACCTTTCTTCGAGTCAGCATCCCTCCCCATAAATCATTGTCACTCTCGTCCGTACCGCATCGAGATCGTAGATGCCGTTCCTTCGAGGCTTTCTTATTCGCAGAAATCGTAGGATTGCGTCTCCCATTGCCGCTTCCATGCGCTGCCCCTGCTGAGCAGCCAAGGCTGGTGCGGTTGCAGGCACGGAGTCGCTGGGATATCCATCATTTTCGGCTTTGCCTTTCCCTCTTAGACTTCCGTTGTCAGAAGGAGAGTCTGATACTCCCGATGATGGGACGACGGTAGGCTGCTGATGCGACATAGTGCTATCTTTTGCTTGGCCAAATCTTGAGATAATACAGCATGCACGAACACTACAAAATGCGACAAGATGGTCAGATCACTGCTACTTAAAACAATTGCCAACTCTCAAAGCAACCCTGGCAGATATGAGCCCCAAATAATAAATTGGGGGTCAGCCATTGCGAGATCAACGTGCACCATCGCTTCGATGGCCAAGTGGTTCTATGCGAGTAATATCAATGCAAATACTACCTATACTAGTCAACAGGAGACATGCTTCCGACAAAAACTGGTCGATCCTCCGAGTAAGTGCAGGAATTTTAAAGAATCGTTACATCAGGATCCACCGCCATTGACTTTGTTGCTTGCGACATCGATTGGCAATATGCGGATCCAATGTCGTGATCGTTTCGGAAAAGTCATCACGACAACTAGGGCGAGTCTTGGCTTAAGCTTAGAAACAAGTTTATATGTTCAAGTATAATTAAAATGCAGGAAATGATGCTTACTCAATCTATTAGTCCATGATAATATCCAGCTCTTATTTGCCCATGTTGCTCTTATACAGAGTAATCAACAAGCTTATGAGACACGAACCAAGATTCACCATCGGCCAACTTTTGCAAACCACGAAAGAAGTATCTTCCGGGTTCTAAGTTTGCCGATTTATCGGTAAACCTTGGTGCGACCAAAAAAGATGGGCTGGACTCGATAAAGCCCAGTGATGTCTTGATCACGGAGTACCATGTTATCGACAGCCTGGCCCATGGATTATTCTTTTAGATGATATCTGAAGATTTGATGCTAGGTTATTATCCATATATTACTTTTGGTCATTCTTGGTACCCTCGCCCTCTTGCTTATGCCACCCCGGAATCAGTTCATTATCAGCCTCTCCCTCATCATCGCTCGCATCCCTATTCTTCCTCACTCTCCTTGCCGCTCGTCGTCCTACTACAGGAAGTTTCTCAACACCAAGATCCTTCGCCGACTGCGGTAACAGTTTGGGATCGAGAAGTCCTGCTTGGACTAACACGCTAGCTTGATCCCAGTAGACATGCTCCTGATACAATCTGCCACCTCTGACTGCGACAATGCTCACCATGAGAATCTCAATCTTCTTATTTGTAGGCGGAACTCCAGGAAGAATCCATTGGACTTGCTCGGTATGCTTGAACTGAACGTGCATTTCGTCGACAACGCGGTCAACGCCGATGGTGCGTGATAAGAGTGTGATCTTGAGTGATGGTGGAGTTGTAAATGATTCAGAGTAGAACCGCTTCAGTTCAGCTGCGCCAGTTGCACCTGTTAGAGTCGGCATGTAAGTGACGTGAGGGGTCTTGTGTGTAGTGAAAGTCGACAATGCTTGGCCAAGGTTCTTAGAAAAGAATTTGCCTGTTCAAAGTCAGTTTTGTTCAAAATCCACCTATCGCGAGATGGAGGGGACTTACTCTGCAAGTTATGTTCCAGAACAAGCTCGAGATCAGGGTTGATACCAAACACCTTCCTAGCCGCAGCCAAGCTTCGACTCCAGGCCAGCTCTGCCGAAACACCATCATACTCGTCTAGATCATGCTCAGCAAAGCCAGGCTCCGCTTCATATGTGTAGCTGGGATACGCAAGGTCAAGCTTTCCGCCAGTGCCCATGCCGCTCTGAATCTTGGTGCGTCTCACGCGTTTCTTGCCTTGGATACCTACCATTTGAGATTGCTTGACAACGCCTACTTCTTCGCCTGCTGCTAGATGCACAAGAGCGCTGATGCTGCTGGGAAATCTACCGTTGGTGTCGGGGATGCGAGTTGGGTAGTATGCAATGAGAAGGCCGAGCTTGAATTCGGGGTTGTTGTCGAGAATGTGAAAGTGCTCGAGACAAATAGCTGCAGCGTCGTCGTAGGCTTTTACCTGTCAATATTCATTCAACCATCCGAGAAGCGTACTAGCTTACCGACAATTCCAAATTTTTCACAAGGGCCCAAGTTCTCCCTGCTCAACGACTTGATCTTCTTCAGATATCCATCACCGCAGCTCTCCATTGAGATGTACTCAACATCAAAGCCCTCATCTCTCCACTCAGCAAGAGTGACCTCGTCAAAATCGTCATTTTCACCGGTTATGTAAAGTTTTGGAGGATTGCGTGGGAAATCCCCCGAGAGAAAGTTCTGGTCCCTGTGATTGGTCCTGTTGTCTGAGATGATCTGGACGTTGCGCCCCTCAGCCTCTGGGACGGCGGATTTGATGAGATTTGGAATGTTGATGTTCATATTGGCAATTTTTTAGCACTGTAATTTACAGAAATGAGAGATTACGGGACATGAATAACCTGATATATTCTTGTCCACTTCCAACTTCCAAGTTTCAAATCAATCGGTTGACCCTGTTTGAGCGTGATGATGATGTCAGAACAGTACGTGTTGCAGCTGACTCATCGGATCATGCGTTCTGATTTGACCATGATAAAGTCTTAGCTACCCTGCAGCTCCTGACCTTTTCCTGCCTTTCGGACATTCGAACATTGAAAAGAACGGTACTGACAATGAATCAGCAAAGAACTTCCAATTAAACTTCTTATTTTGATGCACTAGTCTGCTGTATCGGGATCTAAGCATGATTTATCTTTCGTTTATACTATAGGCCGCCTCCCTCGCCCCGACTTTCACGGCAGGATATGAGACAATATGCCAATAACGTTAATCGGGTATTCTTATTTGTTAATTTCCAATCACCCGATCATATGGCCGAATCAAAGAAGTCAACTTCTTATTTGTAATACAACTGGCTTAGTGTTGATAAAAAGTCTAACAATGTCAGCGCGATCCGGATAAAATCAGTCGTGCTTACAAAAGCCGCAAGACAAGATGTATACCCCATCACTTTGTGGGTAAGACATTCTAAGACGAGTATCAGGAAGTCTTACTGCTGTATCAAATTTTGGCTGACCACCCCTTAGTTGTCCTCCGGGAGTCCAGCTCTAACGGTTATGCATAAGAGCTTGCCCAGATTACACTACTTGCAGGACATTGTCACAAAAATGAAGCTATTTGTGAGAAGGGTCATCGAATTGAAAGTCGTGCTTAGCAACCGATGTTCAAATAACGTGGGAAATGATCAGGTCTTCATGCATTGCTTATCTGCTGACTGGCTAAGGTGAAGGTTAGTGCGAGTGCGAGTGCGACGCTGCAAATAACGTAATATGTCGATGCAGCCGGATTACATGGTGTGATGCCTAACAAAACCTTGACAGATTATTCTCAGGCTACTTAAGATGCTCTGCAAGCCTAGAATGTTCGGAAATGACAGGGAAAGGTTTGTTGAGGGTTCTGAGTGATCACGGCTGACACCAGAATGAATCCTCAAGAGCCAATGTCAGTATAACTTACCAAACAAGAAGATAAAACTCCTAACTATAACATAGACACGATGAGGGCACTAAACTTCCAGTCAACGCTTCTGTAGAGGCTAGAAATAAGGAGAAGTCGAATCCCCCGGCAGATCTCGAGGCAGGTGTCCGACATGATGAGACTGTCGAGGGAGAATCAGTGCATGAGGAGGAAGATACTTATCTTCATGGATTACCCTTGGTACTGATGACACTTTCACTGATGGTCGGTGTATTGATGATTGCCCTGGATAATAGCATCATTGGTGAGGACTCACTTCTGTGTTTTTGGACTCCTGCCGACTGGCTAAAGCTACTGCTATCCCAAAGATTACGAGCAAGTTCGACAGTCTTGGTGATGTTGGTAGGACATTCTGTTCATCGAAGCAAACACTTCCACTGATAGTCTTTCGACAGCCTGGTATGCATCGGCCTATCTCCTCACGCAAATGTCCTTCCAACCGACTTTCGGAAAGATATATACCTTCTTCAATCTCAAATGGGTTTACTTGATCTCTTCAATCATCTTCGAAGGGGGCTCTGTTCTTTGCGCTGCAGCACCGAGCTCAGCAGCCTTCATCATTGGTAGAGCCATTGCTGGACTCGGTGCAGCAGGCATCTTCTGCGGTGCCATGATTATCGTTTCTAAGATTGTGGAGATGAGAAAAAGGCCATTGCTTCTCGCCATAATCTCTAGTATGTACGGTATTGCTTCAGTCATTGGCCCTTCACTTGGTGGTGTTTTCACTCATTCTAAGCAACTTACCTGGAGATTCTGTTTCTGGATCAACTTGCGTGAGTTTTCCCTCCAACACATCTATCTCAGTGCTCATTATTTTGAAGCTCTTGGAGCCATAATGGCTCTCATCATCTGCTTTTACTATCCTCTTTCACTTGGTGAGGCTCCAGATAACAGCCATACCCTCAAGGAAAAGATACTTGGCCTTGGCCTCAAAAGCGCAGCGATCCTCGCAGGAGCTCTGATATGTCTCTTCCTTGCTCTTCAATGGGGAGGAACAAAACATCCTTGGTCCGATTCACGGGTCTGGGGCTGTCTTGTTGGCTTTGGTCTTCTTCTGGCACTTTTCGTGTTCATACAAATACGGCAAGGAGAAGCGTAAGTTCCCTTCTCCCCTCAAGCGCCCTTCTTACCTGACGTCGTTGTCGCTGACTCATTAGTGCATTGATCCGCCCTCGCATCATCTCACAGAGATCTGTCTTCCTTGGATGTCTGTTCTCTGCGCTCTATCAAGGAGCTATGACCACGCAGAGTTACCATCTGCCATTTTATTTCCAGGCTGTCAAGGGGGTGGACCCCCAAACATCTGGCGTGGACATTCTTCCCCATGGGGTTACTGTCACGATAGCTACCCTTATTACCGGCTCTATTATCACTTGGCTAGGATACTACGTACCGTTCATGTGGGCCGGCTCGGCCATCTTCACAACTGGTGCAGGTCTACTGTACACGATCTCGCAAAACACTCCAACGGCGAGATGGTTCGGCTACGAAGTAGTAGCTGGAGCTGGCTTTGGTATAGCGATCCAGATCCCAATCTTTGCCGTACAGGCCGTCTTGGGAGCAGGTGACATTCCCCTGGGAACAGTGCTGATCATCCTATCCCAAGCCCTGGGAGGTTCAGTGGGTCTGTCCATCTCCCAAAACGTTTTCCAGAACTCTCTCCGCCAGAGGCTAAAGACAATAGCCGAGATTGACATACAAGCTGTCATTGCTGCAGGTGGCACTGATTTGGAACATGTTGTGTCGGCTGATTCTCTAGCCTCCGTCAGAGATGCGTTTAGGTACGGTATCTCAAATGCCTTCCTTGTATCAACGGCACTTGGCGGCGTCGCCTTTTTGGCAAGTATCGGAATGGAGCGAGGGAAAATCAAGTCAAAGAAGGAAGGAGGTGAATAAACGACCTCGTGGTCGACCCTTGACGGCGATGAAGAGGGTGTATAGCGACGGCTATATAGCCGAGCGGGGAAGGATAGTGTGAGGCCGATATCAACTATGATGCATAGATAGCACGCATCTCAAGCCTATCGTGATAGAATCACATGTCTGTTCGGCATTTCGATTGAAAGAATAGCATGTTTCGTTTCTTTCACCGTTTTCGGCAGGGAATTGATTCAGCTGATCTTCATCTCCCCCTGTTGCATCGTTCGGATGATATACCCTTTTTGCTACATCAACTCCGTGGAGCGACATTTCCACGAACGTGATTGGGCAATTAACAACTAAAATCAAGGTTTCGTTCAGAATTCCATGCGCTCTTCACGGCACATTCACACATGACCCTATAATTCGGAGATAGTGTACGAATTGGATGCTAGATTCGGTGAGATAAGGTTGATCATGTTGCACCGGCTACTAGTTGACTTTTATAGTATAAGACCGCACGGCCTTTCGATGTTTCTATCCTCTCTACGGAGTAGTCAAGGCTCAATTGATAAGAAAAAATGACTCTCGCCAAGGTTGCTTTCACCGTGGCCAATTTGGTGGCCGTGGGTTCAACTGCGAACAATGTCGCGGATGGATTTGTTGCTGCGCCATACTATCCCGCTCCATATGGAGGATGGGATGAAGCTTGGGTTGATAGCTATGCCAGAGCTAAGAAGATGGTTGATTCTATGACTTTGGCTGAAAAGACCAATATCACAGCCGGCACCGGTCTCTTCATGGGTAAGAATCATGTCCAGCGCATCGGAACTCCTGTTAATAGCTACTAGGGTATGATTTTCAATCTTTTACACGACTAGGTATACTGACATAACAGACCTTGCAATGGTAACACTGGATCAGCTCATCGCGTTGGTTTCCCTCAACTCTGTCTTAACGACGCTGCCAGCGGCGTTCGACTAGCCGACAACGTGACTGCCTTCCCGGACGGAATCACAGCCGGTGCAACCTTCGACAAGAAGCTCATATATGAACGCGGTGTAGCAATTGGAAAGGAAGCGCGCGGTAAGGGCGTGAATGTCTGGCTTGGCCCGTCCGTTGGCCCTATCGGACGTAAGCCAAAGGGCGGACGCAACTGGGAGGGCTTTGGAACAGACCCATCGCTACAAGCTATTGGCGCACGAGAGACTATCAAGGGCGTCCAGGAGCAGGGAGTCATTGCTACTGTCAAGCATCTTATTGGAAATGAGCAGGAGATGTATCGACGACAGACCACTGATCTTGTATCCCCCGCATACTCGGCAAACATTGGTGAGATCATTTCTCGTCGTTGATTTTGCGTGGCTAACCATCATAGATGACCGAACTATGCATGAGCTGTATCTCTGGCCTTTTGCAGAGGCAGTAAAAGTTGGAGTTGGGGCGACGATGACAGCCTATAACCGAGTTGGTCTATCTAACCCTTCTCACTCAATATGACTAACAAGTATAGGTCAACGGCACTATATCCAGCGAGCATTCATATCTCATCAACGCCTTGTTGAAAGAGGAGCTCGGATTCCAAGGCTTCGTCATGACAGACTGGCTCTCTCAGATCACTGGCGTGCAATCAGCCATCGCAGGAATGGACATGAGTATGCCTGGTGATACCATCATCCCTCTCTTTGGCAATTCTCTATGGATGTACGAGCTAACCCGCTCGGCACTCAATGGCTCGGTTCCCATGTCGAGACTGAACGATATGGCTACTCGTATCGTGGCAACCTGGTATCAGTTCCAGCAAGACAAGGACTTTCCCTCTGTCAACTTTGATACCAACACATACGACAGAGTCGGCCCTCTGTATCCAGCAGCATGGCCCAACTCGCCCTCGGGAGTTGTCAACCAGTATGTTCAAGTTCAGGGCGACCATGACGAGATTGCTCGACAAATTGCCCAAGACGCTATCACTCTCCTCAAGAACGACGACATGCTTCTTCCACTGAGCACCAAGAGCTCACTCAAGGTCTTCGGCACTGGTGCACAAACTAATCCCGATGGCGCCAATGCCTGTGTTGATCGAAGCTGCAATAAGGGCACGCTAGGTCAAGGTTGGGGATCGGGTACAGTCGACTATATGTACCTCGATGACCCCATCGGCGCTATCAAGAAGGAGGCCGGAGACGTGACATTCTACAACACCGACAAGTTTCCATCTGTTCCGAGCCCTTCTGACGACGATGTCGCCATTGTTTTTGTGACTTCTGACGCTGGTGAGAATCAGTACACGGTCGAGGGCAACAATGGTGATCGGAATGCGGACAAGTTGAATGTTTGGCATGACGGCGATGCACTTATCAAAGCTGCCGCTGCCAAGTACAAGAATGTCGTCGTTGTCATTCACACTGTCGGACCTGTCCTCGTCGACCAATGGATTGATCTTCCGTCGGTCAAGTCTGTCTTGGTCGCTCATCTTCCTGGGCAAGAGGCTGGAAAGTCTCTCACCAACATCTTGTTTGGTGACGCGTCGCCTTGCGGCCACTTACCCTATTCTATCACCAAGAAGGAAGACGACATGCCCGAGAGTGTTACCAAACTCATTGACTCTGGTTTCATTGATGCACCGCAGGATACTTACAGCGAAGGACTGTTTATCGACTACCGCTGGCTCAACAAGGAAAAGATTCAACCTCGGTATGCATTTGGCCATGGACTCAGCTACACCAACTTCACGTACACGAATGCGACCATCAAGAGAGGCACCCAGCTAACCCAATACCCTCCCAAGCGACCCGCAAAAGGAAAGGTTCTGGAGTATTCGCAAGACATTCCAGACTACAAAGAAGCGGTTAAACCCAGCAGCTTTAAAACCATCTGGCGCTACCTCTACTCTTGGCTCTCCGAATCCGACGCAAAGTCCGCGGCCGCCAAAGCCGAGACATCGAAATACCCTTACCCAGACGGCTACTCCACCGCGCAGAAGACGGCTCTACCCAAGGCGGGCGGTGTTTCAGGCGGCAACCCTGCTCTCTGGGACGAAGCTTATACTTTGTCCGTAGTGGTGACTAACGCAGGTTCCAAATTCTCCGGCAAAGCTTCTGTGCAGGCCTACGTCCAATTTCCGAGCGTTGCCGGATACGAGACACCAGTCATCCAGCTGCGCGACTTTGAGAAGACCAAGGTTTTAGAGCCTGGCTCGAGCGAAACTTTGCAATTGACCTTGACCAGGAAGGACTTGAGCGTCTGGGATGTCAAGGCTCAGGACTGGCTTGTCCTTGATGGGGAGTTCAAGATTTGGCTGGGGTCTGCAAGCGATAAGTTGGACGCTGTCTGCTTCACTGACGATTTGGGCTGTGAGCACGACGTCGAGGGACCAGTATCATACGATTCGTAGATAATTATCCGTATCCCGACATCAATCTGAGTGAGGGAGAGCCGAGGTTGCAGCCGGGGGTTGATTAGGTCTGATCTGTCATGATGGGCGATCTTCATTTTTTGACCAGGCTGTGCTGCACCTTAATAGGGGACCGCTTTACGATTTGACCAATAGCAAATATTCTTTTGGCTGGAATTATGAATCGTGCATCGTCTTTGCAATTTACCGCCCACTTACCGCGATACTTTTTGTGTAAACTTTGCACAGTTTCAGGTTGGACAAGAAATCTATTTTAGTGGAATTACCCTGTCGTCATCGTTGTTGCGATAACAAAATATGGAACTTTTTGAAACGCAGATTTCTCGCGCTTAGGTAAGGGAGAGTCCACATCTTGCGAATACCGTCTTCTCGTTGGAAGCCGATTCAGTGGAGTTTGTCTCAAATCTGGGTGCTAATTTGCGGATCAAGGAGCTAAAGGGACTAGGTACCTAACTTACCTGGCGATCGGGAGCCAAGGTCAAGATTGAGCCCCTGTGATCAGAGACGCCACTTGTTTATCGTGTCGTGAAATGGCCCGTAGTGCGGAATTTCTCGTTGACGGCGCGGTAATGGAAATTAAGTGGCGGCTGCCTCTCTCTCTCTCATCTCTGCTCTGCTCTGTTCTGAGGAGCAAAGGACGTCAGATGTAACGTCGACCCTGGTATGATTGTCCTCCATTCTCCCGGAATCCTTGGGCCAATCTTCCCCGCCTTAACCGGCGCCTCGGGCTAACTTTTTCACTCTTTTTTTGGGGTGAGACAAGAAGAGGGAGGATAAATTCCGCTGACCATTCAGGCTCCCTCGTGATGAGATCCTCGAGCTAGCGAATCAACGGTCTCTTAGTGTCTTTTGTTAGGCCGATCACCAGGGCCAGGGGTACCTTGCAGTGGGGTACGCCATTGGGACACTCTTCTCTTGGGGCGAGAACGTGCAAGTGTTTGCTTGGTCAGTCTCGTTACCCAAAATAAGCATTCTTTGCGCCACGAGCAGGGTCTATACGAACCGACTTGCATTCGATCTGCACGTCGCTTCAGTCATTGATTGATTTCATATGTAATATTGCAGCCTCAAGTTGGTTGCAACAATAAGCAAGCACCAAAGGTTCCCCCTCACCTCACTCACTGCCTGTCACTTCAGCGGTGAACTCGGAGAACAGGGGGAAGTCTTAAATCACTCAATCAGTCAGCATCTTTGACTTTTGCTCATGCACGTGAGCTCTCTTCTCTCTGTCTCACGTCATCCATCTCGACACGTGTATACGAACCCCTCTGGGCATCATCAGTCAGTCACGGTCAGGGCCAGACCAAGACCCAGACCAAGGCAGACCCGGCCCGGGCAGCCCAACACACTAACCTCCAAGTACCTACCCCAACACAATAAATGACGATGTACTTACACTTGGCCTTTGTGGCTGCATCTTACTGACATCCACTGATTGGTCTCGCTGTTTCAGCTTACAGGGGTCCTACTGTACAATACGCACATTAGCCTGCAGTAAAGTGTCTTTGCTGTGTTCGGGGCTAAACGACGGCCAATCTCGTGGTGTGAGTTATCGAGATGGCAGTTCCCTCCCAGGCCTCTTGAAACGAAACTTGGTGTACAGCACGGCACGCACTGCACAGCCTGGCCCAGCCGAACAGTTCACTTAGTTGAGTTTGCTTCTGATTGCCCAAGCGTCAACGCCTCAACTGAACGGGCCAATGTAACTCGCAGTTCCCGGCACCCGATCACTTTTTTCCGCCTGTGCGTCTTTGTTCAGCCCGTCCCTTCATAAAATGTCCAACTCTGTTTTTTTCTGACCCGTCCTGTCCATGTTTAGTAACGCCCGAACAGACAGAATGGGTGTGCACACTGCATCGGGCTGCATATTGTGCACGTCTATTGCATGTACCTATTTAGGGGCGTCGTAAATAAAATCGAAATCAATAAATATGCATCGTCCGTCTCCTAGCCCTTTTCTTCTCCCTCTCCAGCCCACTCGTTCACTCATTCCCTCTCGTTTCTTCTCTCTTTTTGCCACTCTTGGTTTAGGCTTGTGACTGTCGCTTATCTCCCCTCCAAGATGAAGTCTTTCTGCACCTTGGCCTTGTGCCTCGGTGCCTTCTTCAATGCAGCCACTGCCATTGATCCTGAGGAGCAGGGACAACAGCCTGGAAAGTTCGCTGCTGCTCCCCCAGTCGGTTCAAACCCCATTGACCGCAAGGGATGGACTGTCAAGTGTTCCAGCCAGGCTCCAAATTTCCCCTGTGGTAGAGCCATCGATGGTGACAAGAACACCTTCTGGCAGACTCCCTATGGCACAACCAACACGCCGCCTCCTCACACCATCACCATTGACATGAAGCAGACCCAGTATGTCAGTGGTCTCCAGATTACACCTCGCCAAGACGGCAACACCCGTAACTGGATTGGTCGACATGAAGTCTACCTCAGCTCTGACGGCACCAACTGGGGAAAGCCCGTTGCCTTTGGAACTTATTGGGGAGACAAGTACCCCTGGATCACAAACTTTGAGACTCATCCTGCTCGCTATCTCCGCTTTGTTGCCCTCTCTAACGTGAACTCCGACTATCCTTGGATTGCTATTGCCGACTTTCAAGTCTACAATGCTCTCAAGTACAACCCGCCTGCTAAGGGTCTTGGAAAATGGGGTCCTACTATTGACTTCCCAGTCATCCCCGTCGCTGGTGCCGTTGAGCCTGTCTCCGGAAAGGTCGTCATCTGGTCTGCTTACCGATATGATGCTTTCCAAGGCACCACTCCCCGTGGCGGCTTCACTCTCACTTCTATCTGGGACCCCAAGACCAACGTCATTTCCAACCGCAATGTTTCCAACAACCATCACGACATGTTCTGCCCTGGTATTTCCATGGACGGTGAGGGACAGATTGTCGTTACTGGCGGCAACGACGCTAAGAAGACTACCATTCTCATGCCTGATGGTAACTGGGTTCCTGGCCCTGATATGCAGATTGCTCGTGGTTACCAATCATCTGCTACTTGCTCTGACGGCCGTGTTTTCACCATCGGTGGTTCGTGGAGCGGTGCCCGTGGCGGTAAGAACGGTGAAATCTATGACCCCAGGGCCAAGACCTGGACATCTCTTCCCAAGTGTCTCGTCGGCCCTATGCTCACCCACGACAAGGAGGGTGTCTACAAGGCTGACAACCATGCTTGGCTCTTTGGCTGGAAGAAGGGCAGTGTTTTCCAGGCTGGACCCAGCACAGCCATGAACTGGTACTACACCGATAGGGGTACTCAGGGTAACACCAAGGCTGCCGGTACTCGACGAAAGAATGGCAAAGTTGACCCTGACTCTATGAACGGCAACGTTGCCATGTTTGATGCCGTCAAGGGCAAGATCCTCACCTTTGGCGGTGCTACCAGCTACCAACAAGCCCCTGCCACTGCTAACGCTCACGTCCTCACCATTGACCAGCCTGGTGCCATTGCCCAAACCGCTCTCGTTGGAAACAACGGTGCTGGTATCCACGCTCGTGTCTTCGCTACCTCTGTCATTCTCCCTGACGGAAACGTCTTCATCACTGGTGGCCAATCTTACTCCAACCCTTTCACCGACACCAACGCTCAGCTCGAGCCTGAGATGTTCATTTCCTCCTCCAACACATTCACTAAGCAACAGCCCAACACTATTCCCCGCACCTATCACAGTATGTCTCTGCTGCTGCCAGATGGTACTGTCTTCAACGGTGGCGGTGGTCTTTGCGGTGGCTGCAAGAGCAATCACTTTGACGCTCAGATCTTTACCCCTCAGTATCTCCTTGATGGCAACGGTAACCTTGCTACCCGCCCCAAGATCACTGCTGTTTCGGCCACTACTGCCAAGGTCGGCAGCACCATTACCGTCGCTGCCAACAGCGCCATCAAGAGCGCTTCTCTTATGCGATACGGAACTGCGACACATGTTGTCAACACCGATCAGCGCCGCATTCCTTTGGCCTTGACAGGTGCTGGTACCAACAAGTACTCTTTCAAGATTCCCAATGACTCTGGTATTGCCCTCCCTGGCTACTGGATGCTTTTCGTCATCAACAACGCTGGTGTTCCCAGCGTTGCCAGCACCATTAAGGTCACAAACTGATCTAATGTCTACATTGCGATAAAAAGATTTTTTTTTGCGTTTATAATACTAGCGAGGATAGTACAAGTATCCTGATTCATTATGTATATACTTTGATACCAATTGCAGTTGGATATATTGACACAGGCGTCACTTTACTATCTAATATAAATCTCTTGCATGAATGTTCTTTTCTGGATAACTTCACATGTGACTGCATAATGGCAATTAATCAATTGCCGAGCCGACGATCAGTCTCGTGGCTGTGATACTAGAGATAGTAGAACCGTATTCAAATGCCGACAAAGTTTATCTTAAGATCCATGTTAACCTTCGTGATCGGGTCATACCTTAATCCGCGTATGCTCACCAGCGCAATACGAACCAAGAGAAGTCAAAATTGGTTTAGGCCGACGTTTGATCCATTCCGCTGGGATATCCCGACATACCAAGAACACGAGATACCTAAGACATTTGTCTGTTCAGTGACACTAGTGGCCATTAAGTTCACACGAACCCGGGAACCAGGTTCACAACGTTCACAATTTAGAGTTTTGCGGCTTCACGGGTAATGGCTGCAGAGATATTGCACATGACGCTATCAGGCGACAGAAATAGTTACATTGCGTGTCAATACATGTTGCAGCCCTGTGGCTCACCCGAATGCAAGCCATGTTCGGCACATACGGGAAAGCACTTCGTTCCTGCAGAGACATGCAGATGGCTTAGGCAGGGTCGGGATGAAGTACGCTCGGACGGTGCGTAAGTTATGCAGCTGACTATCCATTCATAAATGTGGCACAGACGGGGGGACGCTACGTAAGACTGAGGGCCGGTTAGTGGCTCGGTGATAGGTACCATCAGGATGACCGACGACAGGTTCTCGTTGACGACATAGCTTCTGTATAACACAGCTTCGACACACCTAGCACTGACACCTGTTAGCCATAGCGGGAAACGCCATATTTGTTGAGAATGGTTGCATCGTTGTTGCTGACAGCTTCACGGAATCTTAGCGTTCATGTCTAATATGAACGTTCCAACAGCTGGGCTCCGCAGCTGACATCAAATGAACTAGTTAAGAACACCGTATAAGTAAAGTAGCCACCGAATTTTAGTATCATATCCCTGCCATCGAGCTCCAAAACGCCTACTCAGGCTTCTTCAACCTCGCCTCAAGCATCGCAGTACATCCATAGGCAGATGGGTAGATCTTGACTAACTCCAGACCAGCAGCGTCAAAAATTTCCTCGAAGTCGGCTTTCTTCTTCTCCTGGCCAGTCATGGCGAGAAGTGCAAAATCGAGCCAGTACAGATCTATGAACTTGTCTTTCTCGACTATGTCGGGAATCAGCTGGTCGCATATGATCAGACGGGAATCGGGCCCCATGGCTGATGCGGTGTTCTTGACGAATTCGATACAGACTGGCGTGTAGAAGTCGTGAAGGAAGCGGCGCATGAAGTAAATGCGGGCGTCTGCGAAAGGTCAGTCATTGTTATGAAACAGAGGCGTGGCTAAGATGCGCTTGTGGACCCCAGGGAGTCACTTACTCTTCACAGGCTGCGGCGTAAAGGCATCGTAAGTCATAAGTTCGAAGTTTGAATAGTCCTTTGGATCCATGGAATCAATGACACCAGGGAGATCCTGTAGGATATACTTTGCGTCAAAGGCATCGCCAATGTCTTTGCGGATGGCGATGCACGACTGACCACGGCCGGCACCGATATCCACCAAGAAAGGTCGTTCAGGATCCTGAGCGACTTCATCTTTGAGCGACTCAAAGGGGAACATGCCAACGACAGGTATCAGCTCATCAACTGCAACCATGTTGGCGTTCCAAAGCTCACGTCGCTCAGGATCGGGATCCATCTCTAACAGCTCATAGTATGACTTTCCAAGATGCTCCTTGCCAACCGAGTACACGGCAGGGGACTTGGTGAGATCAAAAACATCTTCGGGTTTGTGAGACTTGAGGTACTCAGGCAGATGCATCCAAGCACGACTAAACTCCAACACAATCATGAAAAATGAACCCAACCCCCTGGGGTTCAGAATCCTTGAAAGCTCATTATGAGCATAGGTATCGGGGGCCGTCTCAACAAAGACACCATGACTGACAGCAACGCGGTAAATGCGATGAATTACAGTAGTAGCTACATTGGTAATGCGAGCCAATTCCTCAGCGGCGATGGGACTTCCATCTTCGGGCATGGCGTGGTATGCCCGGATTCCGAGAATGGTATAGAAAGCGCATCCGAGACTGAATTGCTCCATTAGGTGTGTCATCTGATCCATGGGATCCTGGAAAGCTGAACGAACGGCTTCCGTCTGCTTGGGGACATTTTGGTGGCTGATGGGATCATCCTCGTATGATTCGAGCTGGGCGACTAGTTTCTTTGCCTCTTCAAGAGCCTTTTCAGCTTTAGGATGTACCATTATAAATATTCGAGATATCAGAGATATCGAGATGTAGCCTGAAGGATCCAACTGCTAGGTCTCAATTTGCGGAGATGGCAACTTTCACCGCATGTTCCGTAGACCATGTGAATAGCATATTCACTTAAGAGTGCTCCAGGCGGGGCACCACCAACAGCCAAGCAAAGAACTCAGATCATATCAGTCCATGAGCCTTCGCTTCCTTACAAGACAGGCTAGTAGGTGGGTATATATCCAGCCGAGGTTCTGTAATCCCGGGTAAAGTGCCTCAACCATGCAGATCACGACCCAATCAGCATGTTATATCCGTGATAAACTGGAGTTTGAACTGCGGCACGGCCCAAGTGACGGGAGGCTTGGCCCGGTGGCATTTATCGCAGTATCGAGGATGCTTATCACTATGGCGAGTTTGTTTTGATATTTGCTCAACTTCTCCCTTTGACCGTGTCCACTTTGCATGATGCTGATGCACAAACATTTGTGATACTAACAGTGTCGCAATGTCGTCTCCTCGTGCTCCCCAAGAAGAGGTTATACAACCTGACGCTGTAAGTCTATTCCTTGTAGGGCTGAAATAGTGCTAAACACATTTGTCTAGGCTTTGCAGAGTGTCACTGACGATGAGGTTAGTGGGCCCAACGATGCAGTTCACCCAAATGGCTCCACTTGCTAACCAACGATCTGGTCAAATATAGGCTTCCGATAATGAGAGTGAGCGGTCGTCTTTGACATCTCTGACATCGTCTATTCTACATGAAAAGGTCGAGGGCGGAAGAACCTATGCCGTGTATGGCAAAGAGGGCAAGTCTCCTGGAGAAATCTGCTTCGCCGGCACTAACAAATTTCAGAATATGGATTGCCAATGGACGAGGCTGAGCTTGATCGCATCGATATGTGTCATGCGAAATACTGCGCGTTGATTGGAAAAAAGCGTTATTTGGCGCCTCTGGAGAGGCCTCAGAGAATTCTAGATCTTGGCTGCGGCACGGGTTCGTGAGGCCTCATTTTATTTTCTCGTGAAGCATTGCATCGATAAAGAATCCCTTGCTGACAATGTTGATAAAAGGGACATGGTCAATCGAAATGGCAGAAGAATTTCCATCTGCAGAGGTGAGTACAGGATCTTGCTGCTGTGGTTACATCGGGTGAGCAGTGACTGACGAGCTCCAAGATCATTGGGACAGATGTTGCACCGACGCAACCTGACTGGTAAGTGATCGATGCGAGTACAACTGTGAGACTTTCTGGAACTGATGTCTGACAGGGTGCCACCAAATTGCCACTTTGAAGTCGACGATGTTGAAAGAGAATGGACATGGAAAGAAGATAGCTTTGACTTTGTTTATGCCCGAGATCTTCTGCTAGCAATTCGAGACTGGCCAGCACTGATTGACCAAACATACACGTAAGCTCCAACTTTTCTCGCATGCGATATCAGCAACTAATTCCACTAGGCATCTTCGAGGAGGCGGATGGGTCGAATTCCAAGCCATCGTCGGCGTTCTTGGTTGCGACGACGACTCCATTCCTGAAGACAGCTATCTTCGCAAATTCTCAACAATGATGGAACAGGGCTCCGCCAAATTCGGTGCCAGTCTGACTGATCCAATGCGATGGAAGGGCTGGCTTGAAAAACGCGGATACCAGAATGTCACAGAGCGAGTTTTCAAGCTTCCGTTCAACCCATGGCCCAAAGATCCGCGTATGAAGCTCCTGGGGGCTTGGGAGATGGAGAATCTGCTAAGTGGACTTGAAGCTATGGTAACGAGGATGTTCCAGAAAGGCCTTGAATGGACGGATGCTGAAGTCACTGTCTTCCTTGCATTTTTGAGAAAGGAAATTAAGAATCCAAGGATGCATGGGTATTGGCCTTAGTAAGTTTCCCCTAAAGAATCTTCGCTTACTCTCAGCGAGCAAGTTGGTTCTCTCAATCATTCTAACATTTCTACAACTATGTTGTTTACGCTCAGAAGTCAAAAGAGGACTGATGACAGCAAGACAGGAGTTTCTGTCTACAACAGAGTCACCATTGCGTTTAACTATGAGGAATCGGCAAGCAAACCACTAATACTAGATTTCTAACGAGAAAATCAATTGGATCATAGGTATTCTGCTTATTTGACACTCGATTACCCTGTAGATCAGGTTTGTCATGTCTTGCGAGTCAGGGTAACATTTGACGCTTAGACCTTTCCCCTGTTCCTCGCGTGGCGATCAGGGGTATGTAGGATTAGACCATTGCCTCACGGGGCTATCTGGCTGAAAGTTTTTGACGATTCTATGTAAATGTCCTTTCTTTTACGGGGTCATTGGATTGCTTGAATCCAGGGGGAGATTCCGTGACCATGCAGGCCCATGCTTAAGTTTGATTGATGCTTCTTCCAGCTCTAACACAATACTCCTGCTCTAAGACGTCATTCAATGTCTGAGAGAGATGAAGTTGCTCGAATATGGTTGTCTTGCTTATATAGGGACATTAATTTATATGCAAAAGATGACTCAAGACTCCCGTGACATCCGAAGTATGCGTCTACCTTGAATCGGTTCCTGACAGATGGATTTTACTACACTAGCATGACTCAAACTCGCAACGTGATGAGCCGCACGGTTATATACCAACGCATACAATTCCCAGACCTCGGGAAGCAAGAAAACACCGGACCTTGATATAAGGTATTAAAATAAACTTAGAAAAGAGCCCCCTAAACTTAGGCTAGATTTACCTAAATATTTTTATGGCTTAGGGTCAAGGTCCTGTGTTTTCTTTCCTCCCCTAGCCAGACTCCACAGTAATCTATTATGCTTATCCAGAACCGTCATACTTGATGTACTCCTTTCGGACACCAACCGAGCCATCAAAGACCGCCCCAGAATCAAGGAAAAGGAGGTTGAACAAATGAAAACGAGATGGAAATGAGCGAGGTTTCGTTATCTATTGCGATATTCCTAAGCACGGGGCGCTTTTGTCATGGGCGCTCAAATGTGCCCTCAAGATACGGGTGTAATTAAACCAAGTCGACGGTGGATCGGCGTTGCATTGGCGAGAGTGCTATCCCGAAGATCCCGCGCCGCAACATTTCATTGCCATTTGCCATCTCAAGCTAAAGGCAATCATTTGACGATAGTAGTTTGCCTTGCAAGTCTCTTGAAAAACTGTATATGCATCGGTTTCGTGGCAGGATTTATCTGAATGTTGAGTTACAGCCTTACAGGTCACAGAAGAAGCTATCCCCGACTCCCAAGACCCTTGCACCTCGACATGACCGATGATACGCCAGAGTTCCATCGACGTCATACTTCTAGCAACACAAAACGACGATCTCTGGCGGAATCCAACGTTTTGTTTATTGCGATCGACTCGGCAGTTGGCGATGTTTCATCGCTCCACAATCGCGTGTTTCAACACCAACCATCGAGCCAAACAGAGCAGCGATGAACCATTCCCCCAGTCCATCCCAACTGTCGGTTTCATCCGATGTGCAAAAAACGTCTTGAAGATCGAACTTTCGCTTATGCCGTGTAGTATCGTCTCCTATCTAGGGTTCATCGTCTATGTCCTGCTCAAGATGTATAAAAGAGACTCCAAAAGTCAATCGGTTTGGACATTCACCCAACCATCCACTCTCACTTCTCAACCCAGTCACTCTTTTTTTAAAGCATAATCTCACCAAGTCACTCTTTACTTTACGCTTTTAGTCATAATGAAGTTCAGCCTTTTCTCCCTCGCTGCCCTGGCCGCCTCGGCTATGGCTGCCCCTGCTGCTCAGGTTGCTGCTCGCCAGGTCCCAGCTCTCCCAGCTTCTCCTAACGGAGCTGTCACCCAGGTTGAGAGCATCGCTACCTCTCAGACCGTCACCAAGACCGTCACCAAGAAGATCACTGCCGTCAACGTTTCCAACACTGGCGGTGTTGTCAAGGTTCTCACCATTGCTGTTGAGCAGGTCAAGAGCCAGACCACCACCATCAGTGAGTCAACCAACTATAGAGTTTAGGTTACATAGATTGCTGACAATATCCTCAGAGGAGGTCATCACCAAGGTCAAGTCCAACGCCATCTCCAAGGCTGCCGCCGTCAAGGTTGTCACTGCCGAAGTCCACTCCCTCAACGAGCTCCTCACCGCCGTTGTCAACCAGCTTAAGGATGTCGTCAGCATCAAGATCAACGTTCCCGACGTTCAGACTATTCTCGGCCTCGTCATCCAGCTTCTCAATGAGCTTGTCGGTGTCGCCAAGGAGGTCCTGAGCATCCTTGGACTCGACAACGTTATTGGCACCGCCTTTGAGCTCCTCTTCAAGACCGTTGCCACCCTCCTCGGCCTCGTTACCCAGCTCATCGGCGACATCGTTCCCGGCCTTGTCGACATCCTCTCCAACATCCTCGACACCCTTTCGGGCACTGCCCTCGGACCTATCGTCCAGCCCGTCTCCAACATCTTCGAAGGCCTTACTGGCTACCTCACCCAGGGTACTGCTTAAGCGACACGTTCAAGATATGAGACCAGGGTATGCCGGATATGCCCCTTGGAAGACAAGACAAGCATAGAGGGAGTTTAGACAGTGGATCTGGTTCAAAGCGTGCGTAATCTTAGTTAATTCAGTGCTGTATATTAATTCATACGACCTCTTTGCCAAAGGAATGTCCGTAACTCCGTCTCATGCTGCCATTATCGTCTCAACCATTAGTCCGTTATCATCTCGTGACCATTAATGCATCATTATATCTAAACTCATGAGTCGTGTACTCTCAGTTGCAAACAGTCTTGTAGCTGCTGAAGTGAGAAGAAGTCTCGCGACACTGGTCATCCTTGACAGTCTTCTGTCCACGCTTGCAGTTGCTATCTGTGAAGAGAAGAACTATGTGCAAGTCAGTAAATCTTGACTCATTGAGGGTCAGGCAGCTCTTACGCTTGCAGCCCTTGGCATGCTCATACTGGCTCACAGACTTGACCTTGTCGGTGAACTTGAAGCATTCATTAAGCTCATCACGATGCGTGGTCAATTCGCCAAGGTTTCCGTTGTTGTTGTCGCCTCCGCAGTCTTTAGAGCTCCAAATGCGGGCAGAAATGACGTTGAAGGGAAGATCGTCAGATACAGGCTCAGCAGCGACGCCCATGGTGAGAGCAGCAGTAGCGATGATGGTAGCAAAATGCATTTTGGTGGTTGAAACGTGAAGATGTGAAAGTGTGAGCTAACTTAGTGTTGTAGTGTGGGTGCGGGGTGATTGATTGAGGGCTGTTGAGTGATGATGGGAGTTTGTTCTATTGCGGGAATGGAGTCGACTTTAAATACAATTGAGATAGTCAACGCAGCTTTACATCCTACTAAGGCAATAACGGGCCAAGAGAGCAGATCACTACGTCAAGTCTGTGGCTGTAAGTGTCTGATGCTTCTGGAAGTACAGCTGAAAGTTGAAGCCCAATACAGAACCAGCGGCGATACGAGCTGCACTGTCAGCGCTAACAATACAGCAGTGTGAGCCCACTACAGCTCGTATCTTTTCCAGCACGCACACGACACGGCCAAAACCGATTAAGCAGACGCTTTTCCCAATCATTTTTGCAGAGAATTAACTCCGCTGCTACCAGAGTCGATCAGTGGAACATGAGAAATATGCAGCAGGTATCATGTGCCGGGGATGGACTGTGCCGTGTCAACGCACCATGGCCCTATTGGGACGATCCATGTGATGCTGGTGATGTCAAATACGAGCAATGACTGTAACCCTCTGGTAGATCTCTCTCACTTCACCGCACAGCACAACAAGGCGATGCAAATCTCGTGTATGTCTCAGACCTCAGAATCAGCATTTAGAGTATCCATACGTCCTGTCCTATGCTTATTCAACTTATGACGCGGCCATCTCCATGCCTCCCGATTGATCGCCTCCAAGCGTGGTACCTAAATTTAGTAGTCACGGCTAAAAACTCCGACCCCACGTCGAGATCAGTCTACATCATCGTCCCCCGCATTTCCCGCCGATAATCCGGTTATGATGGAATCTCACGATACTCATGATGCGGGAGCCGGTTCATCCGCTGATTCTGCTTCCACGTGTCACATCGTCAAACACGACGTATATGCAATGCAACATGAACCAAAGTTCTCGAAAGTTGGTCACGCTTCTGTTCGGGTATCACAATCTTGGCTGCCTTGATCCATAAGGTTCTGGAACTCCGCTTATTCATATAACCATGTTTGGATAAGCATACGAGCCAGACCTTTTGCTGTTTTATTTTTAACCTTGCTCTTTTGTTGAAGACAGGCGCACAACATCCTCCATCCACTCCGTTTTGAAAAGGTTCATGTCTCATTTGCTTGCATGGTTATCAGGTGGCACAGACAAGGGCGGCCAATGATGCACTAGCGGTATGCACTTATCACTCCTTTTCTGGGAACAGACCTTTTTAATACAAGCTATATGGTGATACAAACGTCTTACAACCTTATCCTCATCTTCACCGTCTTCTGCAGCAGCACCAAGCTAACCATTTTATGCGTTGGGGAGAGCGACCTTGAAAGCGGGCATATTGGGCTTGCACCTCGTACCAACGTCTGGAAGAGTGCCGTCAACAAAGTAAGCAGCAATAGCCTCAAGGGTGCAGTTGGAAGCATGCGATGTGACTCCATGCTGTAAAGTGTTAGCGTGAAATGCTGTCAAAATGATGGGAAAAGACTTACACCAACTCCCTCGTTAATCAAGAGTCGACTCTCTCTGAAACGAGAAGACACCTGCCAAGCATGGTTCAGGGAAGTGATAGGGTCGTTTGCGTTGTTGACAACAAGAACTGGGAAGCTCGTATTGACGTTTCGGAGCGTGTTGGTATCAACGCCCTCAGCAGCGTCGAACCTCCAAGCAGCGCAGGCAACATAGTCAGCAGCGATGGCATCGCCGAAGGAGCTTCCAGCGAGATGAGCCTGGTACATTGAGTAAAGGTCCTCAGGGTTGCTCACACGGAAGGAAGACTCGGAGCAAGCAATACCCTGGAATGCGTTGGTACCAAGGTTCCACTCAGATGTGTCCTCCTTGTAGATGCTGAGAGCCTTCTTATAGTCTCCGTCGAAAGCATAAGACAGAATCTCCACCACTGAGGGATAATTGAACGGGCTTGACAGCAAGTTCATAATGCCGTACTTCAACTGCTTCAGGATAGAGTTGCCAGAGTAGGGGTAGTCCTTGGATGAAAGACCATCAGGCAGAGTCTTCAGGTCCTTCAACTTCTGGAAGGTCTCAACCGTAGCATCTCTCAAATCCTCAACAGTAGTGCTGCTACCAGAGTAGTTGGCCAGCTTGCAATACTTGGTACCGAGCTCCACGCACTCAGTGAACAAATGCACAAGCGACTTCTCAGCATCGTGAGGCCCACCAACACCAGTTGACGTGAGGTACGCATCAGCCAAAGAGTTTGAGTCAAGAAGAAGGCGACCAATGCGATCAGGAAACATAGCGGCGGCAACTTGGCCGAGAATAGTTCCGTAGGAAATGCCCCAGAAGCGAAGCTTCCCATCTTCACCGAGAGCATCGACGATCTCCATCATGTCGCGGGCAGTGAAGGCTGTGCTGAGGAAGCGGCCGTGTTCCTGCTGGGTTTCGTAGCAGGACTCGGCAATAGCTTGCATTGTCTGCCAGCCCTCGTTCTTTACGTATTCCCAGAGATCTGCTTGGGGCAGTGGTTCCAGGCTGCGGCGGGTGAGTTCAGCAGATGCATTCTTGCCGCAGGCAAAGGGGATGGTTCGTCCAACACCTCTGAGTAGAGTTAGTGTAGCTCAATTCAACAGACGGGGATAACATACCGAGGGTCAAATGAGATGATGTTGTGATGGCCGCCCATGATGCTAGAAACCGTGTCAGTAACACTTGATAATGCGCTAGAGGCTACTTACTCGCGGAAGTCCTGTCCGAGATAAGCGAGAGTCTCGATGCCAGATATTCCCGGACCGCCGGGGTTCCAGAGAACGCTGCCCTTGAAAGGTTCCTTGGTAGCATTATAGCGAATCAATTGAAGCTCAACTGTCTTATCGGACTTTTTATCCGTATAATCCAGCGGAACCTCAATAGTCGCACAATCACCAGCCTTCAGTAGCTCCTTTGCCGCATCAGGAAGATCGAGCTTGCAAGGCTCCCACTTCAGCGATGACTCTGCACGGGCAACGAGCGAATCAGCACCATTTGTCGCCGTTGCAAGGCGCGACGCGCCGAGGAGGAGAGGGCCGAGGACAGACTTCATCTTTGCTCCGACACGTTTCGAATGGTTAAAGAGAGGAGTTTGAACAAAGTCCATGAGTTCGCAGTGCACGGATGGGAAATCTGAGCGTGATATAAAGTGATGTGAAGTGGAGGCTGCAGGGGTACGGATCCCAGCGGACGGAGACGGAGACGGAGGCGGAAGTATCCGTCGATCATGATCCTTGAGATTTAATTTAACGGTTGATCCTTTTGATAATCAATCAGCTCTTGTCGTGTCATCATCGGGCGACACCGCAACCAGAACTTGTTTATGCTGTGCAACGGTGACGGGCTCAATTCGACGTAGCGCCACCGACGACTGTAGACGCAGAAAGAACATAGAAAAGAGCAAATGTGATCAGTCTGTTTAGATAGCCACGAACCAACGACGACTGACTGTTAGTTCAATCTGATAAGGCTCGGCACATCGTCCAAGTTGTCGCGCTAGGTGGGTTTGGTTCTTGCTAATCTCCCGAGCCTGTCAGCAGAGAAAATTGAAACGGAAGGATCTCTTGGCGTAAGCAAGGCCCCGACAACCTATCCATTCAGCACGTTCAATTGTCATATTGTGTACATAAAAGAGTGACAAATGCCGCGGTCTTTTGCAAATTGTCATGCGGCGATATGACCCCAATCAAGTAAGCAGGCCGTCAGCTTGAAGGGCAGCGGGGGATCAAGAGTCCTAAACTGGCCAGCCTTGGATCAACAGCATGCAAGAGAAATTGCAGCATGAGAGCAGACGCTTACAAGATGTTGTAGTGAACAAAAGGAAAAAAGAATGCGGTTTATGTGGATCGAACACATGACCTTCAGATATCGTTTGATATTGATTGAAGTTTTTACTTCAGTCTGACGCTCTCCCAACTGAGCTAAACCCGCTGACTAATAACTTGTATTACTCGATACTTGAATACAAAACTATATTCATGACATTTCTCACTGGAAATTAACGATCCTCTACCTATGCGTTCAGCTATTATTGCTTGCTCACTTATGGCTCGAGATAAAGTTTGTATTAAAAAATTGTGATTCGGGGTCTTGATTAACCTGGAATTTCGGAGATTTAGGCGGACAGTGACCCAGTCGTGTGACCGTTCAAGTCTCCCATCCTACACCTCGAAGTACAAATCATAATGGTTCCTGCATCCCGGATTGAAGCCAGCATCGCACCCATGACATCGGTTGCCGCTCCCAAGATATTCTGCGATGGTCAGTTCTAGGCGACAGTTGCCGCACAAGACGGCCAACTCATGCTGCTCTGCCTTGGGCCAGACTTGGTTGGGATGTCCTGCTAACTCTTCATGGCAGCTAATACAGCCGTAGTACTCCTTGCAGCATTTGTGCCGGATGGCAATGATGTCTAGATCTGAAGACCAATGGTGGCATTGAAATTTTTGGCTGATATTCACTCCATGGACAGTTGATGATGCTTGCGCTGGATACATTGTTGATTCGTGCTGCGGCATTTAATGTGCCCGATGAATATTGTGGAAATTGATGATGTAGAGATGAACTCAAACAAGAGGGCTGTGCAAAAAATAAGGTTTCGTTCAAGCGACTTTCATGTATGGAAATCGGGAGAAGGGTTGAAGTGAGACGGACAGTACAAGGTTGCAAGGTCGTTGAGAGAGCGCCGTTAGTGTTTAAGAACTGTTAGTGGAGCGATAAGGAACGATGCAATTATAGCAGTAAACACGACTTTATCTTATCGCCTACTATTTTCGGCCTAGCAACAAGCCGATGGGCGGAGTGGAGCCGATGCATGAACACTGGGTTGATCCATCCAAGAGGGCAGACAAAGAAGCCTTGAATGGTTTTGGGACATAACAATGGAACAAAACAGGAACACAACAATGTTCACATACTTGGCATGAATAGTGAGCTCCGTTCAGGTAATCCACCAGAACATTGACCCAAAGCATTGTCCAAGGAATAAAGGCCTTCTTGGTTGATGAGGATGACCCTCATGCTATCTCAGACAAAGACCTGCCATAGTAATAAGAGAAAGACAACCCGATGATTGCCATAGTAGTTCATTCTAAATATTCAAACGTCGAAACATCCTGATATCTTACAAAAATGCACAGAAACAACCCCACGACACAATACCCAGAACCAGATGATGATGAGGAATGGCCTGTTGGCGGGTGGCATTGGATCCTGCCATTCTTCCTTTTCCTCATGTACATCGAAATCGGCAGTTATCTCAGCACATCATATGATAGTGTGTGTATGGAACGAAGTCCCCTACCGATCCAAAGATTCGGCAAATGGGCGTCAAAACTCGACGACATCAAAATTGATATCCGTAATATTATACAGGAAGTAAATGACAAAGAGACATCACGGACTCTTGACGCAATTTATATACCTGCGGATATTGCTACCAACCTTCGAAAGGAAAATCAGCAGCTGAAACAAGCTATTGGCTGCAACTTCGACGAAGAGAGACTTTTACAAATCGCGAAAGACAGCATAGAACAGAAACTTCTAAGCTACCCAGAGAATCCTGACGTTCTTTCCAGAGAGGATCACATATTCAGCCAAGCCTATATATTACTCAGCAGGTTACAGACGCTACAAGAGCCCAGAAGAGAGATCTGGGCGAAGCTCAGTGGCCAGTTCCGCCAAGACCTCAGCAAGATCGCCCATAGTGTATGCTATGCTTCTGCACAACTAGAAGACCTTGCCCGAGAAGCCAAAACATTCAATAAACCGACGCTGCGACAATTACAAAAGGTAAGTGTTGACACATACGTTCTTTGCCAAGAGAGTCGTAGCGATGCTCATAATCTCAATGAGCTTGTCGATCAGCTTGGCGTTCAACTGTCGCTTATTGAAACAACGACAAAAAGGGCAAGTGGTCTTTTTCGTGACACTTTTGCGATGAACTCAGGTGTGACAATACTATGGAAGTACTGGATGGCTAAAGGGAGGATGACAGAGGACGAACTTGACAACTACGAGGCTGGACGGATGATGATTGGGAGAAGTGTAATTAACATGTTGGATGGGGGATTTGTTTTACCAGAGCCGGCCTCATGGTGAAGCAGAACCAGGTTGGGTACGGCGGAATGCATGAAGACTTCCGCGACCCAATCGCGTATCTCTTGAGAAGCGATTCTTTGGTTCTGCCAATGACTTTGCTACAAGGTGCGGGGGTAGAAATGCAGTGGTAGTATTGGGTATTATCACGGAGAAAGATATCCGGCAGAGTTCCATATCTCGTAGTAATTACACCTATCGTCTTACTTACATTCGTCGTTGTGAATATGCATGTAAGAACCAAGCATCCACTACGGAATGCCTGTTTCATCAGAACCGAAAAAGGACGAATATAAGCGAATCAAGCAGATATGCAGGTGACACGATAAGATACATCATTGGGTATTGCCAACATGTGAGTGCAAAGACAACATGCGCTTTCACTATCTTGCAGGCGCCTTGATAGCCTATCAAAGCACTTGCCAAGCACTGTTGGTGGGAAGTATCGCAATAATCGCCCATTCGAGCGCTCAGCTTGTCGGCAATGATACGCAAACAATACGCATATGCAACAATAGACGAGCTTATTACTCGAACGGGTGAAACATGCATACACTCGGTGGGCGCCAAAGTCTATTAGCATATTACGAATCTCGATGATGTCTTTGCTTTTGAATAGGAACAGCGCATGAAGCTGTTGAGAATGAGGTCTACCCCGCAGCTATGAAGCGACTATATTGCTTGTTCTGTGACGAGAGAGGATATCAGAGGGCGAATGGTTGCCACTCGTTTGATGGCGAGGGATGACTGGTAGTACGTGATGTGATGATGGATAAAACAGTGTTATAGTCTATATTTCATGTTAATACGAAGGAGTTTATCGTCAAACCGGCATTCACTAGCCTTGTTGTATGTCAATAGCCTTGAGCTGGAAATACCGGAGTCTCATTCGTCGTCAACGATCCCTTCGTTATACTATACCATGACTCAGTCCAGACTCCAAAGTACACGTTTCTCCTTAACACGTTGGAGTCACGGTTCTAGGTCATATCAGAGCCTTTAATCTTTGTAATGATTACAACCCTGCCTTGGTAGCCACTCTGCAGTTGCAAACGCATCACCGATCGTTACGTAGAGACCGTTGGTGGAACCTGATCACGCCGCATGATGCAAGTTTGCACCCTATATGCACTAATAGTCACACACGATGATCCCCTTCAACAGGAAATATGAGCGCCATTATTTAGAGGTTGCAGGAAGCATATATGGTGGACGAGACTCTGTTTACGACGACAGCGGACCACCTTCAACCTCACCTAGCCAAGCGATTCTAGGCCAGCCGTCATGCTCAACTTCTCAGTTTCTCAAGGGCTTATGCTTTCTGGTGCTACTGTATGTACATTCTTTCATCTGCCTAACACTTACTCACGCTTCTGGTGCAGTTCGTATCGTGGATCATCGGCATTATCATCTACAGGTTGTACTTCCATCCTCTCGCAAAGTTCCCAGGACCCAAAATAGCTGCTTGCAGGGAGGTAAAGTTCTCCTGGCTCCCCATTCCCTTCGTAACTAAGGCCTTGAACAGTTTTGGTTCCTGTATAATTGGGCCAGTGGGTACTATGTTCATAACATTAGCGACCTGCACCGCAAGTACGGCGATGTTGTCCGAACCGCCTCCAACGAACTCAGCTTTAGGTCTTCAGTCGCACTCAGAGATATCTATAATCATGTATCCAAAGATAGACCTACGTTCCTGAAGAGTGACAACTTCTACACTGTTGATCCGTTTGTCACGCGCCCTGACATTGTGTTCACTAGAGATCCACAAGATCATCGGCTGCAGCGAAGATCTCTCGCCCATGCATTCAGTGCAAAGGCCTTGAGGGATAATGAAGAGTCTGTACAGCTTCACGTCAAGTTACTCCTAGAAAGGCTTGGACAAAATGCAGGACCTGGGACAGGAGGAGCTAACATGTCAGAGGTCTTCAACTGGTTGACCTTCGACGTTATCGGTAAGTAGTCTCTTCAGCACCCATTTTCGCCAACAAGTCTGACCAGAATCCCAAGGCGATCTGACTTTTGGCGAATCATTGACTCGCTGAACCAATGGAGACCTAGCGAATGGGTAACTTGGCTTCTTGGGTTCATCTCTTCGCTCACTTTTCTCCCCTTCATCAACCGCTTCAAGATCCCAATGACACTAGCCGTTTCTGTGATGCCAAGCTATCTTAAAGAGAAGATCGATATCCATACAACTGAAAAGATCAAGAAGCGAATCGGAATGGGAAACTCCCGTGACCGTGAAGGCTTCTTCGCTTATATCCTGAGGAAGGAGAGTGATAACCTGGATCTTGTTCATCTGCGTGAGCAGGCCAAGGTTCTCATGATCGCGGGGTCTGAGACGACAGCAAGCCTTCTTTCTGCCACAACTTATTATCTGCTGAAGAAACCTGAGAAGTTGGCCAACCTTCAGGCTGAAGTGCGCTCAGTGTTCTCGTCACGAGACGACATTACGGGTGATGCTGTAGCTCATCTTCCATACTTGAACGGCGTCATTGAAGAAGGTCTTCGCATCTTCCCTCCAGTCCCATTTGGTCCCCCGCGCGTATGCACAGGGGCCACTATCGATGGACACTACGTCCCCAAAGGCGTTGTTGTATCTGTTGATGGATTCGCAACGACGCATGATGAGCGCAACTTTACTCGACCTTATGAGTTTCTGCCAGAACGATGGATCGGTGAGGGCTTTGGGGATCGAAAGGAGGCTAGTAAACCCTTTTCACTTGGCCCTAGAGGTTGTCTGGGTATTAATCTTGCGTACCTGGAGGCGAGGGTTACAATGGCCTCGCTCGTTTGGAAATACGATTGGGAGCTTGTCAATCAGGATCTCGACTGGCTTGCGAATGTCAAATTGCATCTGATCTGGCAAAAGCCAAGACTCGTGGTTCGCTATCATCCACGAGACGAAGTAGCATTTACTTGAAAGGATCTCATGCAGCACATAAACAGGGCACCTGATAAGGACTCATTCAAAGACTTTGGGGGTCTCACTCGTTACCATCTCTACGCACTCCTTCAAAGCTTCAGGAAACGGCCCAGAAAGATGATCATATTATGTACCAGGAAGGTCATATTTTATGTACATTCATAATTATAATGTGGTTCAGAATAGTTTGTTAATTTGAGCGGTCGGACTGAAACGCCCCAAAGCTAAATTAGCTCGTCTGCCATTCTTTGTGGCGCACTACTTCAGCTGATCGGCGATTATACGAACTTCGAACCACGGAAGGGAAATTCCTTACCGTCAGAGGCGTTTTTAGACTTGGACGCCCTTTCAGGGGGCTAGCGCCTCAATCGTTGCCCAAGATTGCTGATCTATCATTGAGGTAATGTGGTTTTTATCATGATGTCAAGACTTCAGGCTTCGATTTCCCCTCATCTGGAGCACATACTGGTCACGCTTAGAGATGAGAAAGAGATGTATGATCGTATTAAAATAGATAAATTATGCAAAAACGGTATCAGAACTCGCTAGTCTATGAAAGCACAGCCTTGTCGGCCTTGAGTCTCGCAATTACTTTGGACATATCCACGTCTTGGATATCCACTCCCTGGTCGATAGCAAGGCACGCCGCAGTAGCAGCACCCTGGCCCATGACCATATATGTAGGCTCCATGCGGATAGCTGAGTACGCGATGTGAGTAGCACTCATGGTAACGGGGTTGAGGAAGTTTGTCGCGTCGCTAGGCTTAGGGAGAAGAGCCTGAAGAGGAATGTTGAAGGGGTTGGGAGTAGCGATGTGGACTTTGCCCTCGTCACGAATCTCTCCGTTGACGACGATTCGCTCGACTTGGTGAACATCGAGAGAGTAAGCACCCATGCCGATGCTGTTGCTTGGTCGGGATGGGGGAGTCTGGATATCGCTCTGGCGCATGGTGTAGACACCGTTCATGCGACGTCCCTCTCGGATGTAGATTTCATAAGGCCAGTTGCCGTTCTTGGTGTACTCATCCTTGGCGTATCCCCATTCATTGACTCTATCACGCAGAGACTTGGGAATACGGGGATGGTTGGCCATGGCCCAGAAGAAACCCTGGGTATAAGACTTGTGTTCAAGGTAGACCTGTCTGCGCTTGTCATAAGACCAGAGAGCGTAGTTGCCATCATCATCGTAGTTGGCACCAATCATGTCAGTACTGACTTGACTCTGAGCATTAGAATCAGTTTTGATGTTGGGCATGAGCTGTGATGTGAAAGGAGTTCCAGTGTATCCAGATTCGTAGTAACGGAAGAGGAGCTCGTAACGAGACTCAACGTAGTCGGCGGGCTTGGTGAAGGGAATTCTGTTGTTTCTCTGCTTCGTGAGAGTCATGCGGAAGTTGTAAGACTGAAGGCGATAGTCGTCGCCCTTGCCCTTGATAGAGACAGCATCCTTGACAACCCGGCCAACACCCTCGATGAGGCCACTGCTTGTATTGCCCTTCTTCTTCCAGGGGTCAACTTTTGAGAGCTGATCAGTGCCACCGGGTCGGAAGCCAGCAGCATCTTCGTTGTAGTCACTGGTACTCTCACGTCCAGTGCTATATGAGATACCGGCGGCCTCCATGAGATCACCTTCGTAGCTGGCGTCGATGAACATCTTGCCCTTGAAGACACTTCCCTTGGTAGTTCTGAAAGAGGTGATTTGGCCATTCTTCTTGGTCACACCGCTGCTGGATCGATCAATGGGTTGGTTGCGGAAGATAGGGACCTTTCCATCCTTCATCCACTTCTCGAGAATGGACTCGGCAACCTTGGGTTCGAAAGTCCATTGAACCTTCTTGCTCTCGTCAATAGCAGGGCCGGGCTGGGCTCCAATCTTTCGTGCAATATAATTGGCGCGAGTCTCCTGTGTCCATGGGCTGGTCTTCTGGTAATAGGTATAGACCTTGCCGTAAAACTCCCTGGCAATGCCACCAATAGAGCTTCCCTTCTTAGAGTCTGTCCATCCAAGGCCTGATGATGTCAGGCCGCCCAGCGTGTTACCGGGGAAGACGATAGCAACACTCTTCTTCATGCGCTTGGTCTGCACAGCAGCTGCTATCGCGGCGACTGTGTTGCCGTAGATGACGACATCATACTGGACATCTGCTCTTTCGGCTGGGGCAGCGGAAGCAGTTGTCATGAGGTACGACACCATCAAAAGGGTGAAGATGAAGATGAGGAGACGATTCCTCAGTAGAGCTGCCATTTTGGTTAACAAGCGCATATGACCTTGCAGCTTGAAGGTGATGAAGAGAGTGAAGAGGTAAAGGAGGGAAAAGAAAATAAGGTATTAAGGTAAAATGAGTGGCGTGGAAGTTTGATGGCCGAAGAGGACGCACACGACCAAACAAGGGAAAGACTCAGATGTCAATGGTTTTATGAGCGATAGCAGTGACATGCAGTGGCGGGCCAGGGGTTGAGTAGTCTAATCTTGATCACAGAAATAAGGTAGCGACATCTCGTATTTCTAGGAAAATAAAAGAGGCCAATTTGGTGACCAACAGATTTAACCTCCGGGGTCTAGGCCGCAAGAGTCTGTTGGTCACATTCTAACCAAGACTGCTCTCGCCGTATTACGGCATGAGCATACCAAAGGAACAAAAAGAAAAGGCTAGACCGTAGGCAAAGCATATCGTGCGGTGTGAGCGTGGATCTGGCTGAATACCAAGGGAGAATTGGGTTGTTGGGCAGTGCAGCTGTAAATCTTGGCCCCCTCCCTTACCTCGAGACTATTGACAACGCTATCGACACTGGACAAAAAAGAAGCGTCAACTTACAGTGGCCGAGGAGCTTGAATGGATGGGCCCAGACGGGCGAGGGTCTGTGTGTCTGGGCTTCTAAATCGAGGTCATGCCTTGTAAATTGCCATTCGCGCAACCTTCGTATAAACGACCGAACAGGCATTGTGTGGCAGCCGACCAAGATAGGAAAAGGCCGATCACCTCGACTCAAAGCCAAGACGGTCGGTTAATTATTCAGTGAGCAAGGCAAGGCCAGACAAGACAAGACTCAAGAGGGAGGGAGGGAGAGGAGAGTGTGTTGACTGTTGAAGATTTTCGGCCCTTGTTAGAAATGGGGTTAGTTATGAGCCCTTGATTAGCGTCATGGTTCAGGGGTCGTTATGCAGAGAAGAGGGGGGGAACGGGTTCCGGACTTTCAACTGTTGCGTAGCGAAGCGCTATTGATTCTGAGGGTTTTAGTGCACTCAGCGTGCTACGGTTCCGGCTAAGGTGCCGTTTTGGCGCTGCTGGATCTGAACTCTGATGCGATTTTACAGGGGGCACTCCTGGTACGTACCCAGAAGACCTCGTAAAACTCAATGGCCTCATTTTACTTGCATCGCGACTGTCAACAAGGGACAATCATGAATTATCATTTAATCAGCGGCATCTCCGTTCATTATTTTCTCTCTACATAATGACGAGCTAGAACTCTTGGCTCTAGACAGATCATCATTCAATAGTCTCGCTTTCTCACCAGTCACCTTGGAGGCTATCATATCACTAATGTACCTACATTGTCGATCGCTTACCTACAGCAACAGGTCAGCCAACTTCATGATCTCATCTTCGACAATCTCGACCTGGACCTTGACATGGACCTGGCCCTGACCCTGAAAACGTTGGTCAGCTTACAGACCCTCTCTCCTCTATCACGGCAGCCTCGGCATCTGAATGTCACCCAGCTGGGATTGTCACTGGTGAATCGATAGCCTTCAGGTTGACCAATTACAGGGCATTTAGCGCCAAATAGCGCTCTTTCTGGCGCAGCTGGGTGTGGTTCAGGCTAACGTAATAGAGGCTGACGGTCGCGCACTCGCTCAATGTCAATCAATCATTTCTCGCTCGTGAAGCGGCTGCCCTTACCGAAGCGAAGCGCCACGTTTAGGTCGCTGGAATTACAAAATCTCGATGAAATGAAGCATGCGATTTTCAGTTGTGGATGTGTCGATCAACGCTGCAAACGTTGATCACAACGTCGTTTGCTTTTTAAACTTTTGCCCATTGACTTTGTCTATTGACACCGACTCTTCTTGGCAATTGTTCAGCCGCACCAGTCTTGCACAAAACCGCACAAGGCTAGCTGTGCTCTTTATTGACTGCATTGTTCGAGGCCAGTCTTTTGTGCTGGCTTATCAAATAGTCTGTTTTCACGCCCCCTCATAGGTCAATGCTCTGTACGACGTGTACAAACTTGGATGGCCAATTGAAGAACCCATCACACTTTTACCAGGATTTAGAGCTTGCATTGGTCCCATGCCAAATCCGGCCGAGACCCTCATGGTGCTTTTGCTCCTGGAAATCTGCACCTGCAAGGCACAGTCCTCAGGGTCGAGATTCCTGGCCGAAAGTGATCGGAGACTCGGTCTAACAATCCTGCGGGTACGTACGGATAAGCTCTACAGACACGGCCGGCGGTCGATGAACCTCCAGATACGAGTTTGCGTCTTGGCAGTGTAAGCTTAAACATGATCACCACTTAAACCTGCAGGACAAGGTCACCTGCTTCACCACGTCATGCTTACTTTGTGTGATAAGAACAAGGGACTTGCTTGGTGCCTATTGCGTAGTGTTTTAGGCAGACGGTCCCTTTGTGCATGTCAAGATAAGGTACAAGCGAACTGGCCGAAGCGACTGCGCCAAGATTGATACATCAGCAGATGGATTCACAGCCCTACACTCCCAAGACACGGCTGTTTCCTGTTTCAGTAACATGTCAGTCGCTTCTACTCTGACCGGCGAATTGCTACACTGCCATCACCTTTTCCGGAACATCAGCACGGTTCAATTCTTAACAAGACACCCAATTGACGGCCACGTGGGCGTCTAAGACGTGGCTGTGTAGTGAAACAATCTCTTATCCGTATTTCCAATGACGATTAGGTTCATCAACTTCGTATATGCATCATAGCGGGTGGCTGAATAAGGTTAAAAAATGCTACGCTAGCGGTCTCACATCGTAAAGGGTTATATCCTGTTTACCTGAACAAGCTCTTCACAAGGCAGTGAGCTCCAAACTACAATGAAATCAGCCTGTTCGTAGACTCTCGGCAATATCTTTTTCAAGCAAACGTTGAGCTATGTCTTTCTTGGTGTTTCTCGCCATGGATGCTAAGGGCTTGAAATAGAAACATTTCGCAACAGAAAGTCGGCTAAGACAGTCTTGCATTAGGCTGGATTTCAGTAGAACAGTCTGTTTATAGAATGGGAATACTACTATCCATGTCAAACTTAAGAGAAGCAACTACGCACATTCAAAACTCTTCAAATTAGCATCAGTAACGGAAAGCACGTATGTGTCTCATACTTTTTTATCTTTTTTGTATTTTCATAGTTTCATCTCTAATCCATGGCTACAGATACTGCCTGCAGTAAGCCCCTTCATCCTATAATACACAAGATGGCTCCTGCATCATGTACCTAAGGTAGTAAGAGATAGTCCAAGCTACCAAACCTTGACCCCAACCAAATCTCAGAAATAAGAAGCAACCGGCGAAGAATTTCAATAGAGTCAAACCTCATTGATCACTGTAAGCCTTGCGATATAATCGCAACTCCAGCGTTTGGGCCCGGCCAGTACGCGGTGCCTGGTGCTCGATCTGCAATGAAATGGATCTGGCCACCAGGTCGCACAAGGTCCTTGAAGAGGAATAGATAGTTGATCGCTCTGCCATGCGTGGCGTCATATCCGAGATCAAGGTTGTTCTCGAGATAGGCAACCCAAGCCTCCTCCCCTGCTTCTCCATTTGGAGTCATGTAATCAAACCTGGCTCGACATGGGATACCCAGGAGTATCAGTGTCTTGAGATTGAGATGACGCGCCATCTTGTTGATCTGAACTCCCATTAGAGGTGACGTGTGGTGCATCATCTGTTGAGTCATATCAATACAGAGTGTTTCGAGATTTGTCAGGAGTTCCCATTTGGGATGCAACGGAGAGCTTCGAAGCACGTCTCGATAGATGATCAGATGCGCACTCCATCTATTGACATCTCGCACAGTGACTAGATTGTCTGCGAGCTGAGTAAGAGTATACAATACATGGCCTTCGGAGAGATTGCTTTCTCTAATCATGAGGTGCTTCATTTTCTCGCAGGCCAGCTTTTCATCGTCTGGCCGCAGACGGTGAGTCAATGCGGTTTGATTTCTCGTGATACCGGTGAGAGGTCGAATATCGTCGTCGCCACCAATCTCAATGGGGACTGTCGCAATGAAATGTCTGTTGAGTAAGTCATATCCGACATATCGAATGTTGATAAACTTGTGGGGATCATAGTAAGGAGGGAGTGCGTGTTTATCCAGGTTCAGAACTGGGTTGGCTATGTCTTCATCGAGACCAAGCTCAGCTACTACCGTACGTTTCGTGAGGTGGCTGATTTCGAGCTCAAGGGAATAGTCATCCGAAGGATCAAACGGGAGGGTGGGTGTGTCTGAAGGCCGGATGAGTCCCGCGACGCAACGATGCTGCATCGGAAGAGCCTCTAGTCTTCCACGAGACAATGTCCCGTCTATCTGTTTCTCGCCACGGGTATAGATGACCGTCGTATGGTCTTGTAAGCCGCCGTCACATTGCAGTATGCCTCTGGAAAGATGGTTCACTAGGCAGACAGGCGTCTCTTCAGACTCTTGTATGATTCGAAGGCTGAGCTCCGGGGGAAGAAAGGGGAGGCTCCGACGTGGAGTTGCACCTGTAGACTGAGACATGATGTAGGACTGGATGAGATGTTTCTGTTGATCTGGTGGTGTAAATCTCAGGGCGGAAGGACTGGTGAGGTAGGAACGGTTCTGGTATGCAGTGACTGATGAATGTGTCGAATGTCGGAAGACTGTTGTGTTGTCTGATCGGATGAAGATAGAATTCCAAGAGTTGGCGGGCAGAAGACTATATTTGTAGGTGCGAATCTCAAACGACTGGCAGCATATCGTTCACGAGTTGACGCAACAGAACCAGTGGTTGTTCATGACACTGCCAAATAAAGTTACCCATGATACTGCCACTGCCTTCACTGTCAGCCGTCACAGCTCCTCTATCAACTGATTGGTTGCCAAGGCTGCGAACCTGTCGCCGCCTCTGGGAAACAGAGCGTTAGTGTTTGAGTGAACGTTTGTTTGGCTCGATAAGACGATGAATGAGTGTCGCGACTGAACGCACAATCGAGATGAACAAAAGCTCAACAGAGACACTGACCAGCACATACGACCATACCCACTGTTGAGAATTCGGGATCCCGTCCGCTCTCCCATAGACAAGCCAGTGAGGGGCGGACTAGTAGTTGGGTCGGTGATGACCAGCGAATACCCGCTGTTGTATGTTCTATTTTTGTAGACAGCATGAACATGTATAAGGTCTTGATATTTTACTGACTTGTAAAGTCACATCAAGCCCGCGGATAGTAAGGGAATCTGTTCAACCTGGCTACCATTGCAACAGGATGTTCAATCCATGGTTCATGAGAAGTAAAGGAGCCATGTTCTATATTCTTCCTAGTTGATAACAGTGATTGCACAACATATTCAAGGAGGCAAGTCTAATTGGCGCGTCTGCGGTAACATAAAATCCCCTTGCATTTCCGCTGAGCATATACTAGTGTTCATTAACATACTATTGTTCCTCACTGATAACAACCTAGTTCAGTATCCAGCAGGAGGTTTCATACAGCACTAGGGACAGAAGCTCCAGACCTGACCTGCAGAATGTCCAAATAAAACTCCGAGCTTTTTTTATCATCGTGGTCTAAACGATCCCCTAGTTAGACGCCAGTACAAAATATTGAAAATTGCAAAAAATAAAAAACAAGGTATAATGGCGGAATTAAACCACCTGCAATGGACGAACAGGGAATCGAACCCTGGACCACTCCCAGATTATTCAGATGAATTATGCTAAGGGAGTATTATACCACTAAACCATTCGCCCGAAGGATAGACGGTTCGCCGTTATTGACACTCAAGAAGGCAACACGCTGAGCAAATTGACAACCCCTCTCAACTTGAACTGCGCCAGCATCCATAACAGCGATCATCTTGAGCTGTATACAGTTGAGTCTACGGCAGTTGCCCTTGCCTAAGTAGGCACTAAACATCTTATACGCAGATGGCCTCAATCGAAGATGTCTTAATCGAGGTTGCTACCAGAAGTTGCGAGATCTTGAGTGTCGAGCGAGAGGCCGAGACATAGTAGTCTTGGTGGTCAGCGATAGCTTTCTATATGTACCTATGTATGTATCAAAAAGTCGAACAACAGCTCGGCGTCTCTGCGACCTCATCCATATTCGCTTTCGTACTTGCAGCTGCCATTGTTAATAGATAAGAGTTCAAATAAGTAGGTGGAGATTGCTGAGGGAGCCACGTGATTGTCAGGCAGCAGTAGCTATTCTAAGGTGCTGCTTACATCCGCTATCTTGTCAGCAACCACTTTGTAATACCTGCCTTACTCACAATTTCTGCTTCACAAGTTTCCTCAATTTTTCTAGACTGTTGCTCTTGAGATGGTTAATTATGGTGTCTCTCGCGCGTGCGAGACATGCAAAAAGCGGCGTAAAAAGGTGCTATGATCTGATATTCGTCAAGACAAGCTTGCTAATCATTCGCGACAGTGCGATGAGACTCGTCCAGTGAGTACCAAACAGGCATAGCCTGTAACCAATAAACACTAACGCAGGATTCAACAGGCCTGCCTTCGCTGCGTCAAGTCTCGCAGGCGGTGTCCTGGCTATAAAGACGACACCTCATTGTTATTTCGACACTACCAACCCACAACGCCGCCGTTAGAGCGATGGCATCCAAGCAATGACTTCATACTTGAAGCTACTGCGCTTGATAATTTTCTTGATAATATAGTGGTGCAGTCTCGTGATCGAAGCCATTCACGTGGCTTTCTCGATGGGATGCATTATCTCTTCGCTACTTCTGCTCCGACGTCGACCTTGATGAGAGCTGCCAGAATTGTTGTTCTCTCTTCACTCGCAAACCGCCTTAGGCGAGACTCGCTGATGAGGTTGGTTCGGAGACAGTATGGACAGGTCTTGGTTGATTATACCACAGATTTGTCACAGCAAAATGCGAGTCCATCTCTTGAGCACTTCTTCACTGCAGTCCTGTTGGGTTTATACGAGGTCAATTTCTTCCCGACCGTGTGATAACTGTTCGTTAACCAGTATTAGCTTGTAGCAAGTGACAATGCCTCTCCGGCCAAGCATCTAGTTCATGTTCGGGGGCTCGCATCCATCCTTTCAAAAGGCATTACATACTCAGCACCAGAATCGAAAGTCAGCGTATATTCTCCTGGGATGCGTCTTGTCACAAAAGGCACCATGGTATGTATTTCGTAATCTATCAAAGACAAATTCATGTTTACATCCGTATCCTCAGGCTCAGCAAACAGGCACTGGTATTCTGTGCCCTCCTCTTGATGATACCTATCGTCGATCTTTAGACGACATTATCATCAAGATGTCGCCTCTGACAAGTCGGGCGGAGAAGCTGCTCGCTGGTCCCTCTCCTCCCGTGTTGGAGCTTTTAGAGCTACAACGAGACTTATTGGCGATTGATGACGAGATTACATACTGGGCTTATGACCGGCCCCCTAGCTGGAATCCAGAAGTGGTCGGTGAAGTCTGGATAGATCCAGCAATATCAGATGAAGCTACGTTCTATTGTACCGGCCCAGTTGAGAAATACTTCGATAGTGAGCTAAAGCTCCGACCACATTTGCATGAGTTTGAGGCTAAACTTTCTCAACAGTATATGTCGCAGCTGCATGGAACTCATGGCGTTCAATACATGTCATCTATCTTGACCACCTCATACATATTGCCAATTCCCTCGGGCAATATGAGCTTGTTCCTCTATATAAAGAACGAATTGATGACCTAGCTGCGGGGATCAAGGCGTCCATCCCATTCCATCTATATCAAGATGTTGCGACCTACATTCAACAAGCAAACGCTGGGAATCCCTTTGTCCACTCAGACCGACTGGTTGGGGGCCTACTACTTCTCCATCCTATGTATGCCCTTGCTCGCTGCACCATTGTCGATGGCGCAACCAGAAAGTACATATCCAAGACTCTGAGAGGGATCGGAGATGAGATGGGAATTCGACACGCGATCATTCTTGCCGATGGCCTACAGCTTGACATGCAAGGACCTTCTTCGATGCAGAGCTCCAAAATCACCTTCATCGATGCACTCGATGGGCATTTCCTGATTACCGCGAGCATGATGTTAGAGCCGCGATAGGTCCCAGGAGCTGTTTGGGATGAAGTGCCTCAGCAGTGCTCTGCTAGAAAGGTCTACAGAACCTAGCATAAAGACCATTGTGTTCGCTTATAGACTATAGAATTGATGCAAAACGTAGCATTCCCTTACTTGCAACGTGATCATGTTCATCTCGATCCGTACTGAGACTGACGTCCTCCCAACTACTCGCAAGCTCAAGCTGCTCCTTGCACTTCTGCTCTATCAATCGTAATGCATCACTTCCGAGAATGACTCTCACCGGCTCCGGCCTTCCAGCACTGGCACCTTCAACCTTGACGCAATCCACGATGCGCTCTGAAAGCTTGCTGATATCACCAGGCACATTCGGGCCAATATCCGAAATGAACACGTCCATCAGCTCCTCAAACCCGGGATTATAGGCATCTATAGCAGGCTTGTACTTCCCAAAGCCTTCGACTGAGCCTTCGCGAGGTTGACCCAGCTGAGACGGGAAGCCACCAGGTTCAAAGATGATGCACCTAATGTCGAAGCGGCGTACCTCTTTGGCCAAGCATTCAACAAAGGCACCCAGGGCAGCCTTAGAAGCGGCGTAGTGGCCTAAGAATGGCAACGGCCCCCAACCCACTCCAGCTCCAATGAAGGCGATGGTGCCGCTTTTTTGGGCTCTGAAGTAAGGCAGGATAGCTTGAGTGACATGTAACGTTCCAAAGAGGTTGACGTCGAAGACGTTGCGAACAAAGTCGTCGCTGCGAGACTGTCAGCATCTGCCCTCAATGCCAGGTTAGGTAACCTACTCTGCCTCCTCAATACTCTTAGGTGCTGAAATGCCAGCATTGTTCAAAAGAACATCGATACGTCCCCAAACATCCCAAGCTTCTTTTATTTTCTCGTTGATCTCAGTTCGAGGCGCAGTGACATCGAGATCAAGAAGAAACACATCGTCAGACTGCAAATGCTTGAGACGGGCAGTTGCCCCTCTCCCCGTTGCGATGACCTTATCACCTCTCACGGTGAGGTTCTGCACCACTGCGGCACCGAGGCCCGAAGTAGTAGCTGTTACTAGCCATACTGATTGAGGCATGTTAGATTGCTGTTGGAAGAGGCTTCGTACCACGCAGATAGCGACAGATGATACTACTTATAGAAAAGAAGGGAATAATGAGCATCGTGACAGCTCGCTATCGAGTAACCTGCCCAGCCAAAAGTTCGCCTGTCTTCGGCAGGTGCATCCATACCATTCAGCCCTGAAGCACATACGATGGGTCATGGTCCCGTCTACAAGACCCATTTCTCTTGTTCATTGGGTCAGTTGCGATAAATACCAGAACAGCGCAAAGCTAGCTTGTTTTGGATAGAGCGAAGATGTGTTTTCGAACACTATTATCTGACAAGCATGAGTCAAAAATAGCTCAATCTGTGATTGGCGGGATTTATGACGACATTCTCATGATTGCGACCCTGTGTCACAACGGCACGGCTTTCGAGGCTTTGCAGATGGACCTTGCCAGCAAGACTCTAGAACAAAGAAGCGTCAGAACACATTATCGCAAGAATTTATTGATATCTCGGTTCAATTGAAAGGTTCCTAAATTGGCCAGACAGCCAATTGGCGCCCTTCAGATAGCTCTATGTTCTAAGTAACAAGCAATCAGTATTTGAGAGAATAATGCGTTCAGTCATTTGCGAAACCATCTAATCGTGACACATACTTATTCGACCTCAAAAACATTCTTCTGATTAGATGGTAACTCTCCGCGTCAAGGAGATCTGCCTGGAATATGAAAGCTGCAAAGAACACGCTAGGTTTCCCTGGTTTAGATCGTTGACGTCAACACCTCATACCAGGACTTTCGCGTGCTGGATTTTCACATGAAACTTATTTAAACAGAATTTCCCAAGTCTTCTTTATACAAATGGGATTATCTCGATATTCTTGCACTTTGAGAAGCCTCGGCCGATCCGCAATGACAGTCACAACCGTCCCTGCGACGCATCCCATTGCAAGGCGCAGTCCGCTGTCACAAACAAGTACAGCAGAGTTGCACCAGTCCAGCGATATCCAGCACCAACGTCGCGAGGCTCATATTCCCAAGGGGTCAAATGACGAGGAAAAGCTCTACATCCTGACGCTTCTTACCGACAAGCGACACCATGATAAAATGACTGCACTGCGAAGGCAATGGTTTCCTCCAAGGTTGCTCAAGGTCGACGCCCATATCACTCTATTTCACGCGTTACCTGGTTCCAAACTGCCAGAGGTCAAGGCAGATATTGCGGACATCGCAGCTCGAACAGCGAGATTTTCAATCGGTGTCGGAAATCAGGACGTTTACGAAATGGGAAAGGGCGTTGGCATCAAGCTCTATGCTGGTCAGAAGAGGGCATTGAGCATACGAAGTGAATTGAGGGACAAATGGGAGCCTTTTCTGAGCGATCAAGACAGACGAGAGAAATGGAGAGGTCACTACACTGTAATGAACAAGCAGGATGATAAGGAAGAGGTACAGAAGTGTTTGCACTATTTGAAGGAAGGGCATGCAGAGAGTAAAGGGACTGTTGAGGGACTGAGTCTGTGGCTGTATGATAGAGGTTGGTGGGGGGAAGACGAGGTATTTGCATTCTCAAAAGAAGCATAAATATAGACTATAGATTATAGAATTTAATTGATTCTTGGTAAAAGTCACAGCTGAATCGTCAACGCGTCAACGCCGCGCAATCGATAAGAGCAGAGAGATGCTACAAGTTACAACCACAACGACAAAACGCGAAAATGCATGCAATTTGCTTCTACAGAGCAAAAGAACAGAAGGATAGGCAAATCACAAAAACGAATAGAATTATAAGGATAGACTTTTGATTGCAGAATTAAATCGATTTTTGGTCAAAGTCACAGCTAAATCGTTAACGTGTCAGCGACGCGACATGCAGAGGCGGTACAACCACGACGACACAACAACGACAATTTATGTAATTTGTTTCTACTGAGCAAAAGAGCAACAAGATGGCCAAAAGGCAAAAACAAAACGACAACGGCAGGATTCGAACCTACGCGTGCGAACACAATGCCTATGATGTCTCGGAAGAGATAGCAGGGCATCGCCTTAACCACTCGGCCACGTTGTCTTGGAGGGGATCATCAAGTCTGGGTCTATATACGCACCGGGGAATCACGCCGACAATGGAGTTGATCCTTGGGTCAATCTTCCGTGCTGAACAATCTTGCAAATGTTAAGCTTAAGTAGAAGAGAGGTTAATTGCGTGTGTTCAACAGTTAAGGAGTCGAACCCATGGTTTACCGGTAAAGGCGAGCGTCGAGCTTTGGATCTGCACAAAAAGGGCAGTCGCAGCAGTTCGCCATTACACTGAAGACGAGGAATAAAATGGATAACTGGACAAAGTGACAAGCAGGCAGTGGAAATGTTCCGTAGCAACTAAAAAGCAAGTCTAGCCAGGTATAGAAAAATTCCATTTCCCGTAGAGGGATACCACTCTGAGGTTGTCCATGAGCAATAACTGCCAATTGTAGGGTAACCTTGCAAACAGTGGAAGTGAAAAAATTTCTCCAGGTTAAAGCTTATCAGATAAGAGCCAACGTGGCGTGCCAGTGAAGCTTATCTGTTAGTACAAAACATTAAAACCAAGTTTCGTTTCGACTCAGTATCCTTGCATTGCAGGTCACAATGCCACCAAAAAGACATCAATTAATCTGAGCGAACAGAAAAAATTGAATTGCCTGTATTCACAGGCGGCTGGAACTCTCCCGCCGGGAATTGAAC